>CM076570.1:1607122777-1607493437 GCA_034641835.2 Pinus albicaulis | reverse complement strand
CTTCCTTGCAAACTGATTTTACTTTTCAACCCAAACTATGATCTTCACTTCCGAGAGTGTCTTCTTTGACAAGCAGCCCTTGAGTTTAGCACCTTAGCTCTAATTCCATGTTGAGAATTTGGAGGGCTGGTGATTAATACAAATTCTCTTCTTGATAATTACTTGTGAGCTTACTTGCGTTACTTGTGTCTTCTCTTCTTTTAGCTTAGTTAATCTTTCATCAAGTCAATTAGCAAAATGCACAAGACACAAAAGTTAGGCTCCTAGAGCCAGGGCAAAACCTCTCCCTCTTGGAGAGGAAAACCCGCAAAGAATACTTCTTATAGATCTTCAAATGACAAGTACCATGACCAAGACTCAGACCCTTAACCTAAGTATGCTTCCAAGACCTTGTCTCTTCTTATTTGATGATTTCCAACGCTGATTCTTCTTCTTGCACTGACCTACACTATCTTACACCAGCACTTAGAGAACATGATCTCTAAGTCTTTCTTTGTTGACTTGGTTACTCAAACACTCTATCTCAGTCCCATTCCATAAGCTTGTTCAGATGTTAGGCTAGGTCACTCGGGACCCTTAACTTCTTATTAACTTGAGGTTACTTTACTTGGGATATATTGTCTTTCCTTTATATATTTACCTTCCTTACTGTCTTCACACTGTAATGTCACTGTTTCAAGTTGTTGTAGTATATCCACACTTTGTTTAGTTTTGATCAAATGCTGTTCTCCACACTAGAATCTGCACTTAACCCTGGCTGAGATCTACACTTCTTCCTGAAAACAAGGTACTTTAGTTCAGAACAGTTCGCAATTTATCCTCAAAAGAATTC
Source organism: Pinus albicaulis (assembly GCA_034641835.2). Lineage (NCBI taxonomy): Eukaryota > Viridiplantae > Streptophyta > Pinopsida > Pinales > Pinaceae > Pinus > Pinus albicaulis. The sequence continues at coordinate 1,607,492,605 of CM076570.1, read as the reverse complement.
GCACTTCTGTTACAAATTAATCCGCAATTCTTCTTTCACAAATCCGCACTGAAAAACCCTGAACAAGACTCCAAAAATCCAAAGTATTTTGTACCTCTGTGCTTCCTGTACCTCTATACTCAGCAATTTTTCATCCCCCAAATGACTGCATATCATATGTATATATATGGGGCACATCCCTTTAAACAAACCGACCATATAGCTGTGAGTTAGGCCAACTAGTTCATGGTGAATTAGGCCGACTAGCTAAGGTTTATTCCAGAATTGAAGAGGTACTTCTTTACAGCTTTTAAAGCTTGACTTTCATCGTTGCATTGAGTGTTGTTGTGAGCTTCTTCCACAAGGTCTTGGAGCATATATTCCTAGACTAGATCATTCATGTATGAGACACTTAATTCTATTTATTCCTAGAAGACAAAAACCTAATAGACATCAAGAAGAAGTATATCTACATAATAAAATCTTGCTCATGAAACCCATGAAGCAAGTACACCAAAAATACATTTTATTATCTTTGTCTTCTTCTTTACATAAATACATAATTACATAGTCAACATGAAGACCGACCTAGTTACACTTTTCAACATGCGTTGATCATCATGGCCACATGTTGCACAGCTTTTGTGGGCATCCTCTTTGTTTCTCTGATGGTAATGAATAGTGTCCATGCAGATCCACAGGCGTTGCAAGACTTCTATGTGGCGGACACAAAGTCTCCTATTTTCATGAATGGGTTGCCTTGCCTGAATCCCAACGAAGATTCTCCTGAGCACTTCATGACATCGGCTCTGTGCAAGTCAGGGAACTTATCAGCCAATCCCTTGAGATTCAGTGTCATTGTTACGACCCCAGTTAACATGTCGGGTCTTAACACGCTCGGATCGACAATGGGTTGCATAGTTATGGCCCTGGGGTCAGCAATACCTCCCCATATTCATCTGAGAGGCAGTGAAACCATCTTCGCAGTGAGAGGGGCATTGAACATGGGGTTAGTAGATACCAGCAACAGGCTCTTCTCTCATAAGCTCGTGGCTGGCAATGTGTTCGTTTTCCCCAAGGGGACAGTGCATTACCTCCAAAACATCAGAAAGATAATTGTGTTTATAGTAAGTGCATTCAACAGTCAAAATTCGGGTACTATGATCGTCACTATGGCTACTTTTGCTTCAACTCCTTCCATTTCCTACGAAGTGCTGAGCAAGGCTTTTGCCATCAGTGTGCAGGAGGTGAGCCAAACCCGAAAAAGCCTCAGTGGCACTTAGCAATGCCAGTTTGCAAAAGAATAAGATGTTTTCTGTCTTAGTAGTTCTTATAAAGCATTTGTGTGATCTTGTTTTTGCTTATAATACCATTTATCCCTGGAACCTTCAGTGATTCTGCCAAGTATCGTCGAGCAAGAGCAATGGAGAATTCATATTAACTTCGTCATTATTAAAAAATAAAAATAAAAAGTTATTGGTAGAAATTTGTATGATGTTGTTTTATTATGTTGTTGTGTGCTATTGTTCAAATGAAGTGTGAGAATCAAATGATGCAGAACCACAAAGAACAGGCCAACTATTGCATAGACTAATGTGACCCATCGTGCTCCGAGAGCGTCAGTACAAGTTATTTTATTAAGGTTAAGTTGTAGAATTGTCTGCTGAAGACATTTTGTACCCAGAATGCTATTCAAGATCACTGATGAATATAGCGAAAGGCCATATATTCAACAGATGGTGGCAGTTCCATAGGATCCTTCGGTATCGAGACTGACCCATTGAGCTCGGGGAGATTGAGAAGCGTCAATTCTGCAAAACACGTCAACGATGGTCTAAAGCGGGTCTGAAGCGGTATGTCTTAAATGAATCAAGTGGGAAGCTCAAAAGTGGATATCAGTGGATATGAGTGCTAGTGATGACCATATCAGACAAATGTGGCAGATTCATTTATTGTTGTAATATATGTTTTTATATTTGTTACATGTAAGAATTAAGGAAGGGTGCTGGAAGTAACGCTTCCATGTCATGTGTGTCATGTGTGTCATGTGTATTACAAGTTGTCAGTGAGTATTTCGAGGTGTTATTCTCGATGTGGTTGTTTCCCATGTGAATGAGTTGTTGTTGTGTTATGTCATAATCGTAGATCCACTTTCTTAGGATCTAGATTTGTAGAAGTTAGTGATTTACATCCTATATATGTAACCGTGATGATCAATAAAAATATAGTGTGATTTGTGTTGTGTGAACAATCTTTGTGCTCTCTCAATTTTTTCTAACATGTGGAAGCTAGGGAAAAAGAAGTGCATATTTCATCCCCTTTTATTGGAAATTCATAGAGTATTAGAGATCAGTTGGACCTCTCCATCCAAAAAGAACTACATTGAAGAGAAGCAGAAACGAAGATTAGCCCCATGCCACTCAAGAGTTAGAAGCCTAAGGTTTTGGGGACTATTGTCACAAAATCTAGCAACTCCTATCAGAGGACTCACGAGGCAAGGGCCAAACCCTATGGCAATAATGAGAAAGGGTTGGCATTGTCACCTCAGCAACCTTCCTCCTACTCTTTAACGAAATTTCATAAAAGGGAGGCTTCCCTATATTCATCAATAAGGGTATTCTGATTAGAAGGCTCAAGATGATACAAGTGGCCTAGGGAAAGATACTTTTAAATCTAAAAATAGACTCAAGTCTTCTTTATAAAGGAACAAGTATTCTAACCCCAAACTAGCTAAGGACTGCTACAAGTTAGGGTTTATTAATAGGCAACGACAAGTAGTATCTAGATATGCAGAAGTCAAAGAAAGGATTCCCTCAATAATTTACGTCAACAAAGGGATAAGGAAACCCTCGGATAGGCTTCAAGTTGAAGCTTGGCTAAGGACTAGGGCTTCAATCGCACAAAGGAGCTAATAAAACATGATGTTAGCCCTAAGTAGTTAAGTTTAACCGCTATAAATGATAGATTTTGTGATTTAAGGATTCAAGAAGCTAAACCTTGGACTTTCATCCACAATGATCCACTCAAAATCAACTTTTGTGACAATTCAGCCCTAGGAAACCCTAGCGACTTAACTTAAAAATCCTAGGAGAGGTAAAGAAAAGGAAAATATGTAAGTTTTGATGTATTTTGATCAACATAGGCTTGGCTGTTGCCTAATCCTACAAGGGCTAATGGAGTTTTTGTTGATTTTTGGTAGCATCGGAAGTGTTTGAAGTCTCAAAATTTGTGGAGAGGTTTAGACACATGTAGTCCAAAGAACTTAGAAATCATTTGTGGAAATTCCACTCAGAACATATTTTATTAAAATAATTAATTATTTTAATGGAGACCCTAAATCTAAACTTAGGGAAATTAAATAATTAAAGGGATTTAATAAAACAAAGTGTGAATCTTCTAGAAAACACGGATCAAGTCAAGTTATGATCTTAGTCGTTGATTAAAGATCTAATCTCGACCGTTGGTATCTCAACAAGAAGATTATAAAGGAAGACTTAAGGGTCATTTGGAAGTTACACCGGTGTAGATACTCAGTTGCCTGAGTAAATCGATTTTCTCAGTGGCTGAAGTTCAGCAAGAGAAAATTGATCCAGAGGGAGAGTTGCAGGTGGAAGAGAGGCAGAGAGGGTTCAGCAGCAGTCTGGGGTGCAGGAGCAAGTGATGTTGTGGCAGGAAGAGTCAGCGCAGGGGCAGGAAGGGAACAACGCAGTTCTACGCAGTCCCCACGCATATCTAGTGCAGTGGTGACGCAGGAGGTCTAGGAGGGTCCTTCCGAGGTCATTTCTCATCAAACTATTTTTGTGAGAAGGTTCTCCACTGTTATCATAGAAAGTTTCTCTTTGTTACTACTGACTGTAAATTTTACAAGAAGATTATTGTTGAATAATAGAAACCCTCATCTGCTACACTAGTTTTCCCGCATTGGGTTTTTCTGGGGACAATTGTCCAAAATATCTGTGTCATTTGTGTGCTAGTATTTCTCTTATTGTTTTGCTCAATAATTATATAGTGAAGTCTGCATTTGAATTTTTTTCGATATTTACTGAAGAGATTTCTGCAAATAACTTATTTCCGAATAATAAGTAGAAGAAATAACATAAGATAATGCAGTAGGATTTCAAGTTGAAATTTTCACATGGTATCAAAGCAAGGTTAGGCAAGAAAGCAAGAGGATCTACGCCAAAGGGGAACTTGTGGTGCTGCTTTGGCAGAAAATCGTACCCCCAAGGGCTTACACACTCCTTTTGCAGACATTGTCGGAGAAGGGAAAAGCACGGAGAAGATGGAAGATCGAGTTTTATCAAAGTTGGCATCTAGGCTGGAAAAAGAATGTGCGTGCTTATCCAGCACTGCATCATCAAATGATTGGTATATTGATAGCGGGGCTTCAGCCCATATGATTGGGGAAAGAGAGCATTTCTCTAGCTATCAAGAAGAACAAATGGACTTCTAAATTACTATGAGAAACAAGACAAAGTGTACCCCTGTATGAAAAGGGACCGTAGCATTTCAGACAAAAGCAGGAGGGAGTCTCTAAGCGACTAATGTGCTGCATGTCTGGGTAGGGGAATGAATTTACTTTCAGTATCTCAATTGCAGGGCAAGGTATATGACGTATACTCTATCGGAAGAAAAGTCTATGTCAAGCATCCAAGCTGGAAGAAGAAGGCTCAGATTGGGACTCGAAGCAACAGACTATACAAGTTGCAGCTTCAGTCACCAATGGCATTGATAGGCAGCAATTTAAGTGGCGAATCAGATCTGAATGAACTATGGCATAGGTGAATGGGGCATCTACACCATGGAGCTTTGAGAATGCTCAGAGAAACAGTTATGGGAGTTCCAGTTCTTAGTACCAAACATGATGACGTATGTAGAGTGTGCGTTTTAGGCAAATACGCTAAAGCAGCGTATTCCAGGAGCAACAACAGGGCGAAAAGTGTATTGGGACTAATACACTCAAATATCTATGGACCAATGTCCAGTAGAGCTCTTGATGGAAGTGAATATTTTGTCACTTTCATAGATGACCATTCAAGGAAGACTTGGATTTACTTCCTTAAGACCAAGGATGAGGTCTTTGATCAGTTCAGAGAATTCAAGGCTCTGGTAGAAAACCTGACTGGGAAGAAAATCAAAGTACTACGTTTAGATAACGGTGATGAATATACTAATAAATAATTTACAGACTTCTGCGCAAGGGAGGGCATCAGAAGAGAATAGACAGCTCCTTACAATCCGAAACAAAATGGAGTTGTAGAACAGAAGAACGGGACTATTGTTGGGGCAGCAAAGGCAATGTTGTATGACCAAGATCTGCCTAGATTTCAGTGGGCAGAAGCATGCAGCACAGCTGTATATATCCAGAACAAGACCCCTAATAGAGCATTAGGCAAGACAACGCCCGAGAGTGTCTTCACAGGGACAAAGTCGGAGGTAAGTCACCTCAGGATTTTTGGGAGTGTGGCGTATTGTCATATCCTAGATGAGAAGAGGAGCAAATTAGATCGGACTGCTGAGAAAGGGCATCTCGTGGGATATAGCGAGACATCCAAGGCGTACAGAATCTACATTCCGGGAAACTGGAAAGTGGTAGTAAGGAGGGATGTGAAATTAATGGAGGATCGAGCCTTGAGAAAATCCCGTGAAATGCCTATCGAAGAACAGTTTGAGGATGAACCTCTTGTCGAGCAACAGCTAGGAGAAGATCTAGCAGATGGACAGCCATCAGGATCAAGCACTGTGACTAGTACAAGCATTTCTTCAAGAGAAGAAAATCCAGATAGCTCACAACAGATGAGACAACAAGAAGAGGGGATGATTGAGCCACCCACTACCAATAGCAGAATCAACAGAAAAGTACGACAGACGCTGAGGGACGCAGAGGAGTTTGTTAGGGCTCCTAAAGCCGAGTAAAGGCAGCGTAGACAGCCTGACAGATACCAAGCATTGGTAGCTCAGGTTGAAGAGCCCTCTAGCTTTCAGGAGGCCGCACAGCATCAAGTTTGGGTGGATGCTATGGTAGAGGAGTACAGCTCTATCATGACCAATGATATCTGGGAAGTCGTACCTTAGACCACAGGACAGATCAGTGGTAGGTTCTAGGTGGATCTACAAGATCAAGTATACTGCAGACGGCGGTGTAGAGAAGTACAAGGCCGCGTTTGTGGCTAAGGGGTATTCTCAAAAGGAAGGGATATACTACGAAGAAACCTTCGACCAGGTAGCCAGATATACCTCTATCAGATCCATTATATCCCTTGCAGTGCAGATAGGATGGGATATTTACCAGATGGACATCAAGACTACATTATTGAACGGGGTGATAGAAGAAGAGGTTTACATCGAACAACCAGAAGGCTTCGAAACACATGAGAATAAAACTCATGTATGTAGGCAGAAGAAATCCTTGGATGGACTTAAACAGGCATCTAGAGCATGGTACAGTCGAATTGATGGGATTTGTCAAGAGTGACGTTGATCCCAATCTCTACTATGATACTATCTCACAGTAGAGAATGAGCCTCTGATTTTGGTTTTGTATGTAGATGATTTGTTTTTGACAGGATCATCTAGACTCATCAAAGACTGTAAGAAGAATCTGGCAAAAGAATTTGACATGAAGGATTTGGCGCTGATGCACTATTTTTTAGGATTGGAAGTTTGGCAGCAGAAGGGAGAAATCTTCCTTGGGCAAGGGAGATACGCTACAAAAATTCTAAAGAAATTTAGAATGCAGGACTGTGGACCCATGGCTATTCCAATGATCACCAATTGGAAGAAAATTGATGCATCTGAAGATAAGGAAGTGGACCACACCTTGTACAAGCAGCTCATAGGGTCTCTCATGTATTTGGTCAACACCAGGCCAGACATTTGCTACATTGTTAACTCCCACAGTCAATTCATGGTAGAACCGAAAAGGGCGCACTGGGCAATTGCTAAGCATGCTCTCCGATATGTGTGAGGAATAGTCGGATATGGATTAAAATACACCCAAGGAAATGACATCATTCTGTGTGGATTCACAGATGCAGATTGGGCAGGAAGTTTGGTAGATTGGAAAAGTACCACAGGGTACTGCTTCAACATTGGATCAAGTATGACTTTCTGGTGCAGCAAGAAGCAAAATTCTGTAGCACTGAGCACAGCTGAAGCAGAGTATATGGCAGCCAACATAGCTTCGTGTGAGGCCAAATGGCTTAGAAAACTGCTCGTGAATTAATTCAGAAGGAAGATGGAGGCGACTAGTATTCTATGTGATAATCAGAGTTACATCAAGCTCTCTGAGAATCCTAATTTTCATGATCGGTCGAAACACATCTACATCAGGTGTCATTTTATCAGAGACTGTGTTCAGCGGGGTGCAGTACAGTTGCAATATATCCCCACGGGAGAACAGGTAGCAGATATTCTCACCAAGGCCCTAGGGAGAACAAAATTTGTTCACTTCAGGGAAAATATGGGGATGATTGAGAATATGTTTCAGTAACGAATAAAACAGCAATAAATAGGGAGTTGTAGTATGGATGCAGCAGTGGCAGTGTCATGGGTAGCAGTACAATAGCAACAGCAGTGTAGTGGTTGATGAACAGATTGTCAGATATCAGTAGCGCAGAGGATGCTTCAAGATCAGAGCAGTATGAAACAGGTATATTGTTAGAGCACCTTCCTCGCTAAGAGGGAGTGTTGATTTTTGGTAGCATCGGAAGTGCTCTAAGTCTCTAAATTTGGGGAGAGGCTTAGACACATGTAGTCCAAAGAACCTAGAAATCATTTGTCGAAATTCCACTTGGAACATGTTTTATTAAAATAATTAATTATTTTAATGGAGACCCTAAATCTAAACTTAGGGAAATTAAATAATTAAAGGGCTTTAATAAAACATAGTGTGAATCTTCTAAAAAACACGAATCAAGTCAAGTTATGATCTTAGTCGTTGATTAAAGATCTAATCTCGACCGTTGGTATCTCAAAGAGAAGATAATAAAGGAATAGTTTAGGGTCATTTGGAAGATACACCAGTGCAGATACTCAGTTGCCCGATGTTAATTTTAGATAACCATGGTATGTTATATGCTTAATGCAATTTACTTCAATCTTTCTTGTAGGCCCAATTCATATTATCAATCACATAAACATGAAAGTAAGTGTTGATAGACATAATAATAGATCAATAGAAGACAAGCCAAATAATAAATCAGAATTTGTAATTCTTCTTGTCCAGCAAATGTAGAGAGAAATGTTTGTTACAGCAGTCAACAGGATGCTCTAGCCAGCAAAGCCTTTTGTTGGTCAAAGAAGCTCTTCCAACCTCCAAGAGGTTCAGTCAAACATATACAAGATCAACCTTCTTTAAGTGTCACACACACCTCCAAAGACAACTCCCAAAACAGTCAACGCAAGTCAACAAAACTAGTCAACGTTGCGGTCAAAGGGCTGCAGTCAAGGTCAACGTCCTTCCTCAATTTATGTGCCCTCCAATACGGCCTCCAAAAATCAGAATTTCTGCTGTCAAATCGAAGTCAAAGCTTGAGGGTTGATCTAAAGTCAACAATGGTCAACGTTGTCCAGAAAGCCCTAAAAACAATCCAAAATTTCTCCAGCTTCAAATTCACACGTGGGAGAGAGAGAGAGAAGCCTCTTCTAGGTTGTACGAACCAATCAGATGATGAGGAATGTGTGTGATGAGATGATGATGAAATGAGCATCATCTCTCTCCAATTTATATCCATCAATGAGGGTGTGTGACACATCTTTTGGGGCTTGTGAGCCTGCAATACAATTCTGGCCGACCTTGACAATTTGCACATGTGTGGAAAATAAAATAAAAACATAAGTTCTACTCATCCAAACAAGATGATCTTTAGATCAATCTCGCACCTCTCCAAAAGAGGAATCCAAAAAAAATATCATCATCATCATATGAGCAATACAAAATGGAGTTTGGACCTAGTTGCCCAAAATTAACACCCGAGTAAATCGATTTTATCAGTGGCTGAAGTTCAGCAAGAGAAAATTGGTCCAAAGGGAGAGATGCAGGTGGAGGAGATGCAGAGAGGGTTCAGTAGCAGTCCGGGGTGCAGGAACAGGTGACGCAGCGGCAAGAAGAGACAACGCAGGGGCAGAAAGGGAACAACACAGAAGGGTGACGCAGTTCTGCGCAGTCCCCATGCAAATCCAGTGTAGTGGTGACGCAAGAGGTCCAGGAGGGTCCTTCTGAGGTCATTTCTCATTAGACTATTTTTGTGAGAAGGTTCTCCAGTGTTATCATAGAAAATTTCTCTTCATTACCGCTGATTGTAAATTGTACAAGAAGATTACTATTGAGTAACAAAAACCCTCATCTGTTGCACCGGTTTTCCTGCATTGGGTTTTTCCGGTGTCAATTGTCCAAAATATCTGTGTCATTTGTGCGCTAGTATTTCTCTTATTGTTTTGCTCAGTAATTATATGGTGAAGTCTGCATTTGAATTTTTTTCGATATTTATTGAAGAGATTTCTGCAAATAACTTTTTTTTGAATAATAAGTAAAAGAAATAACATCTGATAATGCAGTAGGATTTAAAGTTGAAATTTTCACAGTTTCTAGGGCAAATTTTAAAGGAAGATGAAGTTTGAGTAGGATTTAAGACACACCTAGGAGTTCTATACGTTTCAAGGAATAATAATTTAAACATAAAAAATTTCACCAAGATTTCCAAAAAACAATATGCATTAGACATGGAACATTTTAGAAACCATAGCTTAAATTCATTCACATGTGAAATATAAAAAAAATCAGCAAAAACTTACAAATTCCACCACAAAACTCCTCTTTGAATTCCAAAAAGACATCTCCAATGCAAAGAATCAATCTCCAAGATAAAAAATGCTCCATAAAAATCAGATTGTGCCAAGTAGAGAGTTAGACAAATGTAATTCGCACTCTCTCTAAGGAGGCCAAATTCACATGTGTGATGACGCTAAAATGAAGTGGAGGGATCCTCTATCTATATGAGGTCTATCCCTTCACATTTACAAAATAATTAAGCCTGCAAGCCCTAAAACAAGTTTATTTTTTAGTGTTTAACAAGACAAGAGGTCATGAGCCAACCTCATAGCTCAAAACAACAAAATAATGCCATAAATTCCCACACATGTGAGTCACTTTCCTCTACAAGAATGACAACATCTACTTTTTTAGCAATAAATGCCACAATAAAGTGTGGAATGGGCTAAGGAGATGTTCCACCACCATAATCAACTCCAAATCCTAAGGAGAAGCCTCAAGAAGTGCCTCCATGCCCAAAACCATGCTCTAGGTGCCCTACGTCGCCCTCTCAAGGACTAGATGGGTAACATGGCACCTTTTTCTCTCCAGCACTGGGTGTTGAAAATTGTAACTAGGTTTGATCTTCATAAATGTAATAGAGTCACTATGTAATGTACTTGTTAAAAGAATGAAAAAGAAAAATTTTATTATTATTACAATGACTTATTAAAGCATGGGTTTCATGCTTGGGTCACCATTTTTATTAGTCAAAGTCCCAATTGTGGACTCCTAGGATTATTATTGAGTTATTAGAGTCATTGTACCTTTTATAAGACCCTTCTTAGGCTTCCGAATCATGTAAAAAGAATTATTTTTGTGTCAAATATGAATTATGTCACCTCCACACCAAGTCAGCCTAAAGGAGATCAAGTCGGCCTCAAACTGGGCAATTCGACCTCACCAAAAAGGTATATATTGAAGCATTTCGAATTCATTTGGACACACTCTCACTCACAAGTTCGATATCCAAGAGGAAGTTGGGTAAAAGTATGAAGTAGGAGAAGAAGGTCAAAAGAAGTGTGAGTTTGCCTAAGGAAGAAGAGAAGAAGAAAATCGAAATTTTGGTCTATCTATCTCTCTCTCGTGTGGGCTACTTTGGGAGATCGAAGTCTTTTATCAAGTCGAAGTTGTTGTTGTTGCCAAGTCGAAGTGTTGTTGATGCTACAAGGTTGAAGTTCTAGATCAAAGTAAGGGTTGACTTGGTGTGGAGGAGGTTGTGTCTAGGTTGAAGAGTCTCAAGAAAAACTAATGAAGGAAGAGATTTTGACTGGGTTTTCCCCTAGAGAGGGGTTTTTCCCTGGCAAAGTGCCTACATCTTCTGTCTCGTGTTTTTGTGATCTTCATACACACATAATTTGGTAATTGCTTGATCAAAGATAATATAATAAAGAAGTAAAAGAAGCCAACATAGTTCACAAGTAATTATCAAGCCCTATTCTACTAGCATTGATTTCTCATCATGGTATCAGAGCTAAGGTCAAGGAAGATTGAAGATCACTCTGTTGCCTCAAAGGAAATGTCTACTCCCTCTGTGACAAGCTATATAAGAATGGGATTCAATATTGCAGGAAGCTGGATCAAGAAGATCTTCCACTACTTATTCAACAAGGTCAAGATTCAAGGGTTCTTGGTTGCTCTTACAGGTTCTCTTAGTGATGATAATGCATGGATAATTGATAGTGGAGCATCAAGACACATGACAGGAGAAAGAAAACAACTTCACACTCTATCAAAGGAACCATCTTCTCATGCAGTGGAATTGGGAGACAACAAAAGCTATGTTGTTAGAGGCCTGGGATCAACATCTTTGAAGCTGGAAAATGGAGCTAAGCTACATCTCAACAATATACTATATGTTCCAAGTTTGAAAAAGGGTTTGCGTTCTATTTCTTGTTCAGAAGATAAAGGGGATAGAGTTGCATTTGTTGATGGAAAAGTTTTGGTTTGGGGAAAAGAATCAAGTATCGATAAAGCTAGGGTTATTGGAGTTTGTGAAGGAAGCCTATAAAGAGTCATTACACCACCTCTTGAAGCTTTGGTTCGTATGTGTTAAATTTGGCAACTAAGGCCAAACTCCATGTTGCACTGCTCATATGATGGAGATGATATTTTTGTTGGATTCCTCTTTCGAAGAGTGCAAGATTTATCTAAAGATCATCTTGTTTGGACGAGCAGAAGTTGTATTTTGAATTTATTTTTCCACGCATGCGCAATTTGTCAAGGTCGGCCAGAATTGTAATGTAGGCTCACAAGCCCCAAAAGTTGTGTCACACACCCACAGTCATGGATATAAAAATGAGAGACATGATGCTCATTTCATCATTCACTCATCTCACACATCTCTCTCTCATCTGATTGGTTCATACAGCCTTAGAGGCTTCTCTCTCCTCCACACAAGTGAAATAGGACGCTGCAATTTTCGGACAGGTTTAGGACTTTCTGGACAGCGTTGACTTTGGGTCAACTTTCATCATTTGACTGTGTTTTTTAGCTCAAAAATCCGATTTGGAGAGGCCGCAAGTTGGAGGCACAAAAACCGAGGCAAGACGTTCACTTTGACTGCAGCTGACCGCATCATTGCTTGTTGTTTTGACCAAAGAGTTTGACTTCTGTGTTGACCAGTTTTGTGGACTGTTTTGGGGTGTTTGACTTTGACTGAAGGACGAATTTGACCAAGTTTGACAGAGCTTGATTGGAGGTTGAAGTGTTGGTTTAACTAGCAAAGTCTTTGTTGGCTAGGGCATCCTGTTGACTGTTGTAAAATACATTTTCTCTCTCTGCTGAATAAGAAGAATTCAAGAATATTTGTGTCTCTTGTCTTGGCTTGTCTTCTATCGATTTATTTTGTGTTCTATCAACATTTACTTTCAATGGTTATGTGATTGCATATCTGAAATTAAATTGGGCTAATAAGAAAGATTGAAATAAACTGCTCTACGCATAGAACTTACCATGGTTAACTAAAATTAACAATATGGAAATCAATCCCATTGATCTATGGCATGGGAAATATGGTCATCTTCATTACAAGGTCATTCCTACTCTTAATCAACTAGTTCATGGCATCCCCAATATCAAAGAATATTGTGAAGGAGTTTGCAAGGGATGCTCTTTGGGTAAATATACAAAAAAACCATTTTCAAATAGTGAAACAAGGTCTAAAGAAATATTAGACCTCATTCATTCTGAAGTGTGTAGACCCATGTCTGACAAATCACTTGGAGGTCATCTTTACTTTGTAACTTTCATAGATGATCACTCTAGAAAGACATGGCTCTACCTTCTCAAGAAGAAGGATGAAGTATTTAAGAAGTTCAAGGAGTTTAGATCTGAAGTGGAAACCCTAACTGAAAGAAGAATAAAAACTCTGAGGTCCGACAATGGTGGGGAATACACTTATAGAGAATTAATTGCACATTGTAAAGAAGCAGGAATTAAGAGGGAGCTCACTGTTCCCTACTATCTCAAACAAAATGGGGTAGCTGAAAGAAAGAACAGGTCAATTGAAGAAGGCATTCGAACAATGCTCCTTGATCAAGACTTACCAAAATTCTTATGGGGAGAAGTAGCAATGGCAGCAGCATACATTCAAAATAGAAGCCCTCATAGAATTCTTGAGAACATCGCACCTGAAGATTCGCAAAGCTTTTTCAAAAGAGGGCAACTATGTTAAAGTACTAACTTGTTTTCATCATAATTATTTTGATTACAGTTAGTTCAGCCTAGACTATAGAATACATCATGCACTCTTTTATCTCCTATTTATAAATCAAGAAAATTCATTTGAGTAAGCATCTCGTCTTGTGCATTTGATATATTGTAAAAGGAGGCCGCCCCCTCAAAAAGGCTTCTTATTCATTAACTCTCTATCATTAGTAAGGTGTGAATTACTTATTCTTTCTATTTGTATGCTCTTTAGGGTAATTGGTACATAACGATGGTGATCAGGAAACATAGAAAGATTCTTGACAATTCAGATTGAGTGTCACAAGGAACAAGCTAATATGTTGACTTTCCAAGGTTATAAACTTTGCACTTATCTAATTAATCTCAGAAATGAACTTGGCAGCAGTGTGGCAATCCAGACACATACAAAGGTTCTTGACAGTTGGAATAAGTGTCCGAGGGGGCAAGCTAATACGCTGACATTCTAAGGTTTATACTTTGCACTTATTTTTTGTAATGATGTTCATCAAATGCTTGTAGGACCAAAAAGGTAGACTTTACAGTGAATATGGGCATGCCTTCACTACGAAATAAAATTCGTACTTCCAAGACAAAATAAATAATCAAAATCAAATCAAATAGCTTGCACTTGATGCTTATTTGACTGAGAATTACCAATAATCTGCACAGGAACACAGCCCATCATTGAAATGATGGAAGTGGGTTACATCTTGTAGAATGATTTCTCGCCTAACAACCTTAGAAATGAACTTGGCAGCAGTGTAGCAATCCAGACATATACATAGGTTCTTGACAATTTAGCTACGTATCCCAGGGAGCAGGCTAATAAGCTGACATTCCAGAGTAAGACTATGGTTGGATCTAGAAAAGTAGGAAATTAAAGTGAATTGGCATGCCTTCAACTATCATGAAATTGGATAAATCAAAAGAATATCCCATGAAATGTCCCTTGAAAAAACTATCAGTATGCCACAATCATCAACTAACATGCCACATGTTAATTAATCTAAACATCATCCTATCTAAAGGACACCAGGAAACTAAAAACATATAAACACCATACCTTCCAAGACACAGTCAATAGTCTAATAGCTTGCTTTGGATGCTTATTTGACTGAGAATCACCAATAATCCCCACAGGAACACAACCCATTCTTGAAATGATGGAAGTGAGTCGCATCTCTTAGAATGATTTCTCGCCTGACAATCTTAGATATAAACTTGGCAGCAGTGTGGCAATCTGGACACATTCGAAGGTTTTTCACAATCCGGACAAGTGTCCCACCAGGCAAGCTAATAAGTCCAAATGCAACGGCCAACTTCTCACTATGGTACTCAAGATTGTGTTCTTTCTGCTCCTCCTCCACATCATGCAGCAGAAGGTTTGCATCTGGTACATACCCAAGTTCTTTCATCTGTTTATCTAATGCCTTCAATGTTGCAATAATCTCTTCTATTTGAGGGTGTGAACTATCCCCTACAAGAAATGTATGTACTACATGCTTGATCTCAATCTTGCTACACGCTGGGTCAGTTCTCACTCCTCTATCTTCCATCAATTTTCTAACCTTTGCTGCATCTTCCCACAATCCACCTGCAGCATAAATGTTCAATAACACCACATATGCACTTGCATGTTGAGGCTTTAACTCAATGAGAAATTCTGCTGCACACCTTCCTAGTTCCACATTGTGATGGACCCTGGAAGCAGAAAGCAGAGCCTCCCACACTTCAGCAGTAGATCGAATAGGCATTTGGTTAACAAATTCATGTGCTTCATCTAATCGCCCAGCATGACCAAGAATGCCAATCATGCAAGCATAGTGCTCCGCTGTACAAGCAATGTTACTATCTCTACTAATATTGTCAAAGTACCGCTTGCCTTCATCAACAAGACCTGCCCGACTGCAGGCAGATAAAACACCAATAAATGTAATATGGTTTGGCTTAGTGCCTGCCTGTTGCATTTGTTCAAAGAGTTGGAGTGCCTCCTTGGCAAACCCACATTTTCCATATGCTGTAATAATTGCATTCCAGGAGACAACATCTTTGTGACGCATACAGTCAAACAAAGCGCGTGCATCATCTATGCTACCACATTTTGCATACGCATCAATAAAGGCAGTGGCCAATACCATATTTTCCCCTAACCCATTAGTTATTATTTGAGCATGGACCTGCTTGACTTGTTCCAGAGCCCCCAGGGCAGCACATGCCTGAAGAAAACTGATAAATGTGCGATTATCTGGCTTAATTCCTTCAATATGCATTTGACGGGCAAGTGCCAATGCCTCCTTACAGTGCATGTGATCTATGTATCCAGCAATCATTGTAGTCCATGATATTACATTTTTCTCAGGCATTTCATTAAATGTTTGGCATGCTGCCACCATATTCCCACATTTCATATATCCCGCAATGATTCCATTCCAAGAGACTATATCTTTCTGAGGCATTTCATCAAATATTTCATATGCATCGTCCATACATCTGCAGTTGGCATACATGTCGACGAGGGCACTCCTCAGAATACGGTCAGACTCAAATCCTCTTTTAATAAGGTAGGCATGAGCTTGCCTGCCCTGCATTAAAGCTGATATATCAGCACATGCCGCAAAAACACTGGCAAGGGTGAATTCGTCGGCTCTAATGCCTGCCCGTTGCAATTGTTTAAAAAGTATCAGGCTCTCTTCACCATTTCCCAGCTGTGTATATCCTACCATCAAAGTGGTCCATGAAACAACATTCCTTAGAGGCATTTCATGAAACGCTTGGCACGCATCATTCAAATTCCCTGATTTAGAATATCCTGCAACAATACCATTCCACGAAACAACATCCCTTTCCTTTATTTCATCAAACGTTTTACGTGCATCTTCAATGCTATTGCATTTGGCATACATGTCCACAAGAGCACTGCAGAGAACTAAATCCCACTGGAATCCACTCTTGACGATATCCGCATGCACTTGCTTTCCCTGTTCAAAAACCGCTAAGCCTGCACATGCCCTGAGAATGGTAGCATAAATATAATGATCGGCTTTCACGTTGTCATGTCTCATCTGGTAGAATAGCGCCAGAGCCATTCTCTCCTGCCCACGAAGAGCATACCCCGCAATCATGGTAGTCCAGGTGACAGCATTTCTCTCATGCATTTCGTCAAACACTTGGCGTGCATCCACAAGACTTCCACATTTTAAAAACATTGTGATAAGTTTTGTCTGCAAATAGACATCGGGCCAAAATCCCACTTGCTTCATGTGCACATAGACTTGTTTTCCTATCGCTATGGATTTGATAGCTATACACCCTTGCACAAGACAAGCATAAGTATGTGAATCCGGTCTTATTCTTAGCTGATCCATCGTACACAATCCATCAAAAGCTTCTTTCAGTTTCCCTTTCTTGGCAAGTGTTCTGACGTCCCCAACAATGCCACCGGACTCTTTATTTCGAGAACCCCGCTTAGGTTTTCCCCTAGTTTCCACTGTCGCAGAAACTGTGCTCAAATAAACTCTACTCTGATGCACTACACCAAAAAAACTCTGTACGTTCTTTTTCCATGTATAGTATTCTTTTGGGGATATCAATAAAGCTACTATGGCCATTGCCAGTGAAGAGTAGTACTTGAGTTAGTTAAAATATGGTATGTGGATATAAACCTGGTCCATCATGAATTGATGCGTGAATCTGATCAGAGGAGAATTTACATGAAAGCTGGTAGTCGAATGCATGGCAAGAGGTAAGTATAATGCCGCCAAATCCATCGATTCAGGAGCTTGGAATCCAGTTTGGCATAGGCTGGGAACCCACTTTGACATTGGCGGGGAACCCAATTTCCCCTGGCTTGGATGACACAGTGCTATTTTGTGAAGAATGCTGAAAATGCAGAGTCCTCATATCGATGCCAACAGAATCGACCGCGGATCAAGAACTTATTCGTTGGATAAAGCACAAAGTCACGTCATAAACTATACAAGTACGATAAAATGTCACGCATGGTTTACACAAAATTTTGGGGTTGCCTCGGGAGCATAACCAATGCCCGCTGCTATGGGTTTAGACCAGACAATAAGAATGTTGAAAAATGCAGTTTTCATGTCAACAGAATTCGTTGCAGAGCAAGGATCTTATATTTATTGAATAAAGTTTAAATTCGGTTTATAAATTATTTAATTTATTGAATAAAGTTCAAATTCCGCTTACAAAATATTTAAATAGTAACTCGAAGGTAAAATTTAAAGCTGCCAAATATGTTCTCCAATCTTAATTTTGTTTTGATATTCAGTGAGAACACAGAAACTTGAGGAGGGTTTTTATGGTGGGTATATGGCGCTGGACACTTTGGTTTGCCTATCCACTGTGACATTTACTAGGGTGATCGGTTTCCTAGTCTCAGCTTTCATTTTATCCACCATGTGTCGGGTAAGTTTCACTACTCTTTCGGGTATTTCTCAATTTCTATGTGCTTGCTCTCTACTTCCCACATGGCTGTTTATTGTTCCCCACAACATGCACCTCTCCATTGATTCACCTGGATCTAGTCTTGGCACTTTGACTAGTGCCCTGTTTTTTTTTTTTTTATGTCTTATGGTTTTCTTTGTCTCGTTGTTGCTTCACATTATATATTTGCTCTTCCTATACGCATCATCCTCTTGGACCTCCCTCACTCAGTTTTTCGGGGCGGCCCATCGGTGCATGCTTTTCGCGGTTGGCAGCGCTGGTTTTCATCTCTTCTCAGCTGCTATTCTCATTAGCCTCTTCATTTGGGGGCTTCTGGTATCGCTCATTTGATACCATCCTACCTCTTTCCTCTGGGATGTGGGAAATCCTTCATATTCTTCTGCTCTTCACTTGTGCCATCTGCATCCTCACCCACATCTGGTTTACATATTTCCACCACCTTATTAGGTCTACTTTCTAAGGACTTATCACTCCACCTCTGAGCTCGACCAGGTGGTTCCTTGGACCCTCTCACTTAAATCTTTTATTGTTGGGGGCCCCATTATTGACCTTGAGGCCAGGAACGACGAGAATTTGCCCACTCTTTGGCGACAGTGGCTTTATAGCTTCATTATCTCTCAACCTTTACGGGACTTCAGTTTTAGATTTTGTCACCACTGGTTTCGCATCTGGGGCTACTGGTGCTGCTATTGCTGTGAATAGTTCCCTATACGACTGTGTTTATGGGTTGTGGTTACCCGCAGTTTTCCCTCCCACTGTTCTGGTGTTTATTTATCTTTGTCTGTTTGTGCTGGTGGCTCTGGGGTTGCAATGTGGCTAGTGTGGTGTGGCGTTGGTGGATGGTCGGCTTCCGGCTTGTTTGTCGTTTTCTCTTCACCGGGGCTTTTTTCCGGAGGACGTGGGAGTTGTCTTTTGTCCCTGATCACCTACTTTTTGTACTTCACACGGGGGATCTTTTGGGATCATCGTCGACAAATTTGGCCTTTTCAGGCTTTTTATTCATGTTTGGTATTTTGTTGTAATTGGTTGTTCGGGAAGGCATTTTTATTTATTGCACCTGCATTGTTCTCTCTTGGAGTCGTTGCCTTCTTCTGACATTGAGGTATGTTTATATTTTTTTAAATTTACTTCTCATTTTAACAGCGGTTTGCCTAGATCTGTGGGTTTTCTTTTTTCACTATGGCGGCTCTCTAAGTACGTGCGTACATCACGCGGGCGTTATGGAGGACTATCTGGCATCTCTGGACAGGGACACATCGGCACATGAAGATTTCTGAATGCCACCTTGGATGTTGAAAGACATGGAGGTCAGCATCCTTCGATGGGGACGTGGCCTGGGGACGGGGGTTCCCATGCCACTACACCTCTCTTGCATGCAAATGAAGATGTGTCCATTCCACGTTCTTCTTCTAGTATGTTGCATGAGGGGATGGTGACATGAGATCGAGATGGCGGGAATGGGTTTTCTAACAATCAACCCTCAGAGCACTCTCTTCAGACTACGACGTTGGCGACCCGTAGACACGGGACTAGTAAGAAGATTGTCAAATGTACCCTAGAACCTAAATTACTCAGTTTTGGCCATGACATTTTATGGGATCGGGTTCAAAGTCTTCAAAATAGGGCTTTAATTAGGCAATGGTATTTTGCTGGGGGAAATATCATGGACATGGAGGCTTGGGTGTTGGCGAAGTTGAAGCCTCTTCTGGGATATACCCCGAAGGTTGGCATCCTATCAAATCATTGGTACAATTTTCATTTTCTTCATCAGGTCGACACTGTGAAAATATTTGGCATGCCCTAGGTGTGAGGTTGCAGTTTCCTTTTTCTTCACCATTGGTATGTGGGCTTCAATCCCATTTCAAATACCCCGTGGAACAAATGTACATGGGTCAAGTTGTCGGGGCTCCCCCTCAAATTCTAGTCAAAGAAGGCTCTCATGGAGATTGGTAATGCATTGGGGTATTTCCTCTACATGGACCCTAAAATACTAGGTGTGCGAGACAAACGACTCACTTGGTTGCCAGTGGAGGTTGATATGACTGGCGGACTCTCTGAGCAGATCATCCTCTGGTAGGGTTCATTATGTTTCCAACAGAGGGTCGATTATTGGAATGTGCATTTTCATTTCCTGCTATGCCACCGAACTGGACATATCTTGGAACAGTGCGCATGGCATCTACACTCACATGCATACTTGGGGGGTGAACGACATTTCAATGGAGTTTCTGACACATTATCGGGAGACCACGACACGATTCAACGAGACATCGGCTCTGAACTAGGTACCTTTAAAACTTTTGATGACACTATTGACACTGGTTTTGAAGTGCCTCCATCTCACCTTGATGATCCTCCCTCCTCCCATGAGGACCACAGCTTGAATACCATTCCCCTACCCCCCCCCCCATATTCCATGGATGCACCACCCTCATCTTTCGTCTTTGTCGACCTCCCCCCATCTTCCACTCATACCGGGATCTTGCCCCCTACATGTCTGACTGATCCACCTCCCTCTGTTGATCTACATGGCCCTACTTCCTCTAAACCGCATGATTTTGTATGCCCTCCATCTGAACCTACTCTCTTATCTTCACCACACAACTATGTGGACAATGACTTAGAATTCCTTAAGCACAATTCGCATATTGATTTCGCTTCCCTCATTGTTCATGAAGATGGCCCAAGTACATCCTCCCCCACTATTAGTCGTCGTTCTGGTAAGAATATTACTACTCACAGAAAGAATGGTAGGGGCAGCCAACATTTTTGTTACCGTAGTCATGGAAAACATCTTATTTTTTATTTTGACAGTCTACGTGACATTCCCGTGCTTGATTCTTCTCCCTCTAGGGCCCTTAGGGTTGATTTTCCCCCGTCTACTAGCTCATGATGACCATTCTCTCCTATAATATATGTGGTCTGGGGGACACCACCAAAATACACTCCCTCTGTCATCTATTTTTCTCTCAACACCCTTCCATTATTCTTGTTCAGGAGCCCAAAGCCCCTGCCCATAAGGCCACTGAATACTTCCGTGCCATTTTCCCATCTTGGTCCATGTCTGCCACAGATTCTTTTGGCCTATTTGGGGGTCTCATTACTCAGTGGGATCCCCATATTGCTAACTTTTGGGCTTTCATTTTTTTGGTTGGCATCCTTTTATCAGGTTACTTTCATGGCTTGAAGGAATGTTTCCACATCTGGAACATCTATGTCGCATACTCGGACCGTCGACACTTTTGGGATAGGATATGT
Organism: Pinus albicaulis; assembly: GCA_034641835.2. NCBI lineage: Eukaryota > Viridiplantae > Streptophyta > Pinopsida > Pinales > Pinaceae > Pinus > Pinus albicaulis. Next base: position 1,607,471,403 of record CM076570.1, on the reverse strand, counting down.
GACTCTAATATCATGGATATTTGTTCTCTTATCATTGTTGGTGATTTCAATGTTATTCTTTTTTCTCATGAGCACTGGGGTATCACATCCCACGGGGATCCCCTGTCGAACTATCTATTACAACTATGAGATGATCGTCATTTGCATGATGTCCTATCGAGCCCTTTGGTGCCCACGTAGCAGAATGGCCATAGTGGTCATGCATATGTGGGGAAAATTCTGGACCGTTTGCTTGTCCACCGGGGACTGTTGGAATCTATGGGTAATTATCAATCTTATGTTGTACAAGACCCTATCTCTGACCACTTCCCCATCATTTTCAAATGGAGACTGGATGAAATTTGGAAGGGTATCCCTTTTAAATTCAACTCCACTTGGCTTAAGGATCCATCCTTAATCAATTGATATCAAATAGGTGGGGTGCGGGTTTGGGTGGTCATGGAGGACAGACTATGCACACTAGTACAATAGCTAATTAGTTACTAAAAAAATGACTAAAATTTGCATATAAACGACTATTTTTCGGTCGGTGACCAATAGTAGCTAATTTACAGTATCTTATAACGCGACCAACTTTTAGTCGTTTTTAGCTTAGTCATTAATTGGTTATCTCAATTTTGTTGTCTAGTAGTATATTTGGTCATTAATTTAGTCACTAATTTAGTCATTGATTTAGTCATTAATTTAGTCATTGATTTGGTCATTGTTTTAATCATTCATTTGGTCATTAATTGTGACAATTAATGACCAAATATACAACAAAATATATTACTATATAATCACTTGAGAAAACCAATTAATGACCAAAGAAATATGACCAAAATGTTGGTCGTGTTATAAGATACTGTAAATTAGCTACTAATAGTCGTATATATGTGAAATTTAGTCATTATTTGTAATCACAAATTTATCATCTGCAGTGGTCATTTATCATTTTTTAGTAGTTTCATATTCATTATATAAACAACTAATTTAGTAGTTTAAATTCATTTCATTTACTTTCATTAATAATCATTATAAATGACTAATTTAGTCGTATATTTATTTTATTTGTGTTCATCATTAATCAATATAAACTACTAATTTAGTAGTTTTAAATTGATTTTATGTGTTCATTATTAATCAACATAAATTAATTTGTATGATTTAAAAAATATCATACAATGTACATGTTCATCTAATATGAAAACGTAAAGTTGCATATGTTAATTACAATACTAAACAATATCAAATGCAATTATAAATAATTTCAACAACATAAATTATATTATATGAAATGTTAAAGTCTTACAATGAGTTTCCAACTTAATATTGGTTGGACTACAATTTACACATGAAATGATGTTTCATCACTTCAAAACATTATCATTGCGTTGCCAAGGCATTGCACATGAATTCACCAACTCTAAAGACCTGACCATCAATATCTGTGTGTGTCTTATGTGGTATATTGGCTCTAAGGGTATCGCCAGACCAGTTCTCTTCTCTCTCTTTTTTTACATTTGTCACTCCAATGTTATTGCTCTCCTCTTTCTTCAATTTCTACTTCTTACCATCAATACTGAGTTCATTTTCTGAAAACAAAAGAAAATACAATGCAGAGTGTAAGACATGAACGACAATGAACACTAGAATATGAATTAAATTTGACTATAAATAGTTTATACGACATATACCTCAACATTAGCAATGTCAAAGCCATTTTTCCCCATACAAATAAGAAACTCGAACAAATTTTCTTCAGTTGAGCAATAGTGGCTGCTATAATGTGGCTAGATGACCTATATAAACAAAGCAAATAAAATTTCACAATATATAGAAAAGAACACCTTAGTAACTTAGAATTCAACCTTCAGGGAAAGCTTAGGAACAATAATGTCAAGTAAGTTATATGCTAAAAAACTCAAGTTGTAGACAACTTGTGAAAACAAATAATACGAGGTGTGATGTTTAATCCTTGTCATTTTATTCGCAAAAACATTTCATTTCCTAACACATGAACTTGGTCAAGTATATAAACAACATGTGCTCAAATAACAACATGAAAGTAAGCTTTTTTTATATTCATAAAAATATTTTACCACAAAATAGCTATAAGGATTCCAATAAATATCGTGTAATACTAATTTCATCTTCAAGCTTTGGTTGTTGTTTAAATGGACATGATACCAAGTATTTTCAATTTCACAGTTAAACAACAAAACAAAATCAAAAGAAACGTCCAAAATAAAATCAAACAATAAAGAGAGGATATCATGGAATGAAAATTGCAATTATAAAAAAATTGTTTACCTGTCCACCGATGTCGTGTCTAGCATTCGTAAAACATTTGCTTGCCCAAAATAACCCTGAGGTGAAATAATTAAAACATTAAAAGCCATATGAATTCCTACTAGAAACATTTCCAAAGTTGATGGTGCATGTGCCTAAAGGATCTCTAACAACAAATGAATCATATTCAAGACGTGTTATGCATTGTCTCCCCATATTGCAGGTGAATTCACCAACTTTGAAGACTTGACCATCAGTCTTTATGTATGTGTCTTATGCAAGATATTGGCTCGAAGTGTATCACTAGAACCATCTCTTCTCTCACTCTTTTTGCATTTGTCGCTCCAGTGTTATCGTTCTCCTCTTTCTTCAATTCATACTTCTTACCATCAATAATGAGTTCTTTTTCTGGAAACAAAAGAAGATACAATGCAGACTGTAAGACATGAAATATGATGAACAATATAATATAAACTGAAGTAGACTATAAACTATTTATACGACATATACCTCAACATCAACAATGTCAAAGTCAATTTTCCCCATAAAAGCAAGAAACTCGAACAAGTTTTCTTTAGTTGGGCGATAGTGGCCACTATGTAGCCAGATGACCTATATAAACAAAGAAAATAAAACGTCACCATAAAAAAAACACCTTACTAACTTAGTATTCAACATTCAAGGAAAGCTTAGGCACAATCATGTGAACTAAGTTACATGCTAAAAAACTCGAGTTGTACATAACTTGTGAAAACAAATAATATGAGATGTGATGTCTAATCATTGTCTTTTTATTCACAACAACATTTCATTCTCTAACGCATACACTTGGCCAAGTATATAAAAAACATGTGTTGAAATAACAACATGAAAGTAATTTTTTCTAATAGTCATGAAAATATTTTAACACAAAACAATTAAAAAGGTTTCAATCAATATCATGTAATACTAATTTCATCTTTAAGCTTTGGTTGTTTAAATGGAAATGATATCAAGTATTTTCAATTTCATAGTTAAAAGACAAAACAAAATCAAAAGAAATGTTCAAAATAAAATCAAACAAAAAAGAGAGAATATCATGGAATGGACATTGCAATTATAAAAAAATGCCTTTCCACCGATGTCTTTTCTGGCATTCATAAAAACATTTTCTTGCCCAAAATAACCATGAGGTGAAAGAATCACAACATAAAAAAGCATGGAAACCCCTCCTAGAAACATTTCCAAAGTCAATGGCTTAGGTACTTAAAGGATCTCCAACATCATACGAATCATATCCAAGACATGATTTGCATTGTCTCCCCATCCTTTTTCCATTCACATTTCTTGTAACCTGCCCACAACAGAGTCAAGTAACAAATAGAGTTTTTGAAATATTTACACAAGGAGCAAGATGTGCAAGTAGAGTTTCTAAAATATGAAGCAAGGTGCAAGTCTTCAGTGAATTTGACAAATAATTATAAGATTAAAACATTTATATGGTGGATGAAAAGCAATTGGAGGTAAAGAACGTGTTGATGAAAAGTAGTTGGAGGTAAAGAACACATCAAATACAGAGGGCCATTTCTCCATTACGAAAAGATGATAGAATAAGACTATGTCATGTTGATCTTAATGTTGATTTATTTAAAAAGGTGATAAGCATATTCTAATGTCTAAGTTTGAGATTTGCAAATATTTCCTTTCCGGACTGAATTACTATGACTTTCCACGATATGAAATCAAGTATAACACCTTCACTGTTTCTCAAAGCCACGAAATATAAAATGAGAATAAGTACAAAAGCAACAAACATACACCAAATAGGCAGTGCCCAATTATAAATTGAAAGTAATATATTGACTCGTAACTTGAAACTTATGCTGACAATTTCAACCATGCAGATTACTTTTTCAATAATATGTGGCTTATGTAGAATATAAGTAATAAATATATGTTGAGATATATTCTAAGTAAATATTGTTAGACCATTAAAAAAAAATCTTGTGTCCAAAACAAAGTACCGAGAATATTGTAAGCATTTGCCAATTTGTTTAGAGTGGCCTTTCTTATTTAACCATCATGTTCTGTTGTTAGAGTAGCAACACTGTTAATTTTGGTCAACTAGGTCCAAACTCCAGGTTGCACTGCTCATATGATGATGATTATATTTTTGTTGGATTCCTCTTTCGTAGAGGTGCAAGATTGATCTAAAGATCATCTTGTTTGGATGAGAACATATATTTTGATTTTATTTTCCACACATGTGCTACGTCGGCTAGATTTGTAATGTAGGGTCAGAAGCCGAATAGATGTGTCGCACACCCTCACTGACTGATATAAATTGGAGAGATATGATGTCCATTTCATCATCATCTCATCACACACATTCCTCATGATATAATTGGTTCGTATAGCCTAGAAGAGACTTCTCTCTCTCCCACATGTGAATATGGATGCCGGAAATATGGATGATGCCGGAAATCTGGATGTCGGAAATATGGATGCCGGAAATGGATGCCATAAATATGGATGATGCCAAAAATATGGATGCCAGAAATGATGCCGGAAATGGATGCCGAAAATATGGATGATGTCGAAAATCTGGATGAGGGATTCTTTTGTTGACTTGCGTTGACTTTTGGAGCTGTCTTTGAGGGGTGTGTGTGACGCTTGGAAGGTTGGCTGATCTGATGTTGAGAAGACTTTGCTGGATGATGCATACTGTTGACTGTCGTAACGCACATCACTCTCTATCATTGCTGGACAAGAAGAATTGTAAAATCTAATCTACATTATTTGGCTCGTCTTCTGTTGATCTATTATTATGTTCTATCGGCATTTTACTTTAATGTTTATGTGTTGAATTGGGCCTATAAGAAATATTAAAGTAAAATTGCATTAAGCATATAGAACATACCATGTTTATATAAAATTAACATGGTATCAGAGCTGAGGTGAAGACAAAGTCCAAGATAGTGTGAAAAGAAATCACCAAAGAAGAAGTCTTGTCAAGGACCAATGGTCTGATGATAAGTTGACTAACAAGTTTGCTTATCATGCATGGAAGATGTCCTTGGATTTGGTATTAGAAGATCAAGATTTCATGGACTATGTGCAGGGGAAGATTCATGAGCATCCATCATATTTTATGAGGCTCACAGAAATCAGGAATGATCTCCTTGCCATAGGAGAAGTAATTGATCGAGAGCTCGTCCTCATTTCTCTTGGAGGACTTCCTCGAGACTGGTATGTATTTCATACTACGATTCTTAATAATAAGATGATTCCTAATTTTGATGAATTTTTGACTAGATGCACTCAAGAGGAGACAAGAATGATGGAGAGAGATCATCCCTCTAATGGAAATAGAGGTGACCCTACTACCTTCGCCGCTCATGCAAAGAAGAAGAACCATAGTGGCCCGAGAAATCAAAACCATGGTAGAGTGGGGCCCAAATGAAGGAAGGGAAGATGTTACACTTGTAACAATTCTGGTCACTATGCAAGAGAGTGCCCCAATAGAAGGGATTCTCTCAGAGATGATGACAACGACAAATTCAGGGGGAATGGAAATCAAAGGAACAACAGGTTCAAAGGAAAAAGGAAGGCTCCCTTTAATCGTAGTGGAAATGGGCAACCTTTCAATAGGTCAAGAAATTCCAGGTACGGTGAGTCTAATGTTTTTGATAATAAGAAAAATGAATATATTATTGTATTTGCCCTCTCTGTTACATCTCCTCCCAACACCCTGGATGTCTGGTTGATTGATAGTGGTGCTTCAAGGCACCTCACTAGTTATAAAGAAGCCCTCTCTGATTTGATTGAGAAGGATACTAATTAAGAAATTATCCTTGGAGATAATGCCACATATCTCATGAAAGGGATAGGGACTGTGACCCTTCATCTATCTCAAGGTCAGGTCGTCTGTTTACAAGATGTCTTGTACGTACCTGATTTGAAGAAGAACCTTATGTCTATTTCGGCAATGGAAGGCAAAGGGTTCAAGGTGGCATTCGTTGATGGAAAGGTACGCATCTGGAAGAGGAACTTCAAAGAAGCTCTTCCTATTGGTTTTAGAGTTGATACACTCTACTTTGTTGGAGGAAGTCCATTGGGGGCTATGTGATGTGATACAACTCTTCAAACAATGTTATGGCATCAGAGGTTTGCACACCTTCATTACAAAGCCCTTCCTGAAGCAAGGAAGGTGGTGATGGGGATGCCCGAATTTAAAGATGATCATGAAGGTATATGTCAGAATTGTGCCGAAGGGAAGCATACAAGGGGACCATTCCCCTCAAGTGTCATAAAGACCACTGATATCTTGCAGTTGATACATTCTGATTTATCTCATATGCTGCCCGTGACATCCTTGGGAGGATGTTCCTATTACATGACTTTTATAGATGACTTCTCCCGCAAGACCTGGATATATTTCTTGAAGAAGAAGAAGTTACAGGACTGTGTTTAGTAGTTACAGGATTGTGTGAAGTGCTAAGTATAATAAGTGTGCTCAACGAAGTAATGCAACACAAGTAAGGGTATCATTAGAGTATGAAAATGGTGGACTGTTCATCGAAAGGAAATAAGACATGTGTGTATGTTGAAGACCAATGAGCAAGTTAAAGTGAAGGTGCAAGGTGTGCACATGATATTCTATAACAAGGTGTTGATATCTTAGTAAGGATCACATACAGTCGGAGAAGGGAAATACAGTTAGACCGAGCTCTCTAGTCCTGGTGTAGAAAAGAGCAAGACAGTGCAGGATAGTGTAGAAAAGAAGGACTAGCTTAAAGATTCAATGAAGAAGCAGTGACAAGGTCTTGGAGGCATACAAGGGTCAAGGGTTTATGTCATGGTCATGGTACTTGTCATCTAAAATTCTATAATAAGAATTTCTTGTGGGTTTTCCTCTCCAAGAGGGAGAGGTTTTGGCCCTAGCTCGAAGAGCCTAAATTTGTGTCTCTTGTGTTTTGGTAATTGACTTGATGAAAGACATAATAAGCTAAAAAGAGAAGACATAAGTAAAAGAAGTAAGCTAACAAGTAATTATCAAGAATAGAATTTGAATTAAACCTAGCCCTACCTAATTCTCAACAAAGGCACACACAAACATTAAAGACAGTCACAAAAAAAAATTGTTTTTACCACCTTAGAGGCATCCTTCCAAATTTGCTCCTATACTATCTTATAGAGTGTATTTTTTCCTTTCCAATGAGCCTTTATTTGTCCCGAAACTCCTAGTAGTTTGTGAGACATTGAATTTTTAAGACAAAGAAAATTACACCTAACAGTGAGCCGACCTGCACTTTGGCACACATGTCAGCCTCCTCTTCTAGAAGTACGTTTCCTTTAAAACATGGTAAAATAGTATAAATATAAACCTCCGCTCCTTAGTTTTTGACAATAAAATTCAGTAGGAAGCTCACACATCCAGACAAAATAAAAAAATCATAAGGGGAATTTTCTAATTCTAACACTGGGAAAAGAAAATTTAAAGCAAAAGAAACATATGACATAGCTACCAAACGACAAAGGTTATTGGAAGTTGGCATTGCAATAGCGGAAGTTAAGGTATGTACTCTGTGTAATGCTGTTTGTAACAGTCAAATTGTTTTTGACTTGCATCTTTGTGGGAAGAAACATGTTGCTCAGGTGAAAAAAATTAGAGGAAGAGGCTAAGTTTGCGTCGAAAGGTAAAGATCGAGACAATATCTCCACAATTGATGTTGAACATGAAGTTAAGAACAAGGAATAGAGTAGATTGAGGTCAAAGATGTTTTGTGAGAAAGAACTTTGACATGACCTTGGGCAAGATCAGGAAGCAAAATGGTTACACCCAGAATATATTTAAGCGGGATAAGTTATGAAGCCTCATGGAAATTAATAGTTAAAATGCAGTACTTTGGCATCCCAAAGCACTAAAAGTTGGGACATTTATCAAGTTTATTGGGCCATTGCATGTTGCTCAAGTTCTTAATGCAGTGCACCCCTGTTGTATATTCCAGATAATTAAATTTGAAGGCAAGGTCTCATACAATGTGGGATTTTTAATGGATTTCAAAAATTTTGTTTTAATTCAGCAACAAATTTTGGCACTTCAATTTTTAAGATTGGGCCATTGCAGTTTTTTTAGTTATTTATATTAGTACTTGTAATATGAATATCAAGCAAGTACAGATACAGTAATATTATTACTGATCAAATGTTTTCTAGGAAACAAGAAGCGCGTATTAATTGATAGATACAAGTAACCGTGATGCTATTACTTAACATGCTTATACATCATAACAATTCATGCACAGAGGAACCTATACTCGATGGATGGTCTCATTTCATATATTCATTTGTCTAGTTGTTGAAATTTCTATAAATGTGAATTTATTTACTATGTTTTGTCAAAGTTCAGGAACAAGGGGACAAAATCGGAAGTCTTTTGGACCACTGGAGCAAACTTGTAAATTTAAGGGATATCACAACGACAGTAGATCCAGGAAGGATACAAATCTCAAATGCATCTAGTCGGACCTGAGGATGAGGTGAAAGAAGTAGAGTATAACCGCAGGAGTGACTTGGAAGTCGAGGAATAAAATTTGTTTGGTTCAAAAATCTGTGATGGTTATCTATTCCTTCGGACTTGTGATAAGAATTGTGCTAGAAGACAGAATTTCGGATTGCAAACCAAGCTACAGCACTAGTATTTTTTGTGGTGAACTTCTTGATCGAACTGTGGAAGATTATAGTGATTCATGCATAGTGACTATAGCAATTTCAGACTGTGTATAGACTCTTGGCTCAGATTTCTTTGTTGGACAGTCCAGACTTCGCATGTCTCTAAAGATTTCGGTGGATAAGACAGAAAGATACTCTCTGTATTTTGGACCTGTAACAAAAATTTCCATACCTTCGGACCTATAAGAGGAAGCTACAAAACCCTTGGATCAGTGGAAACCAGAGCTGTGGACAAAGCTAAAACACTGTTGTGAATTTCAGTCCTCAAACAACTTCGGTCTTGAGGATATTCTATGGAGACTTGAACCTCCAACAAACAAGCTAATTGGCATCTTGGTCCTGTGAGGACGGCTCATCATATATATTCCTCAGATCTACAACTTGTATCTCAGATTTGCTCAAGAGTTCAGACCTGTGTGTGGAAAAAAGGCTATTCGGACTTGTGGGAAAAATTTTGAGCTTGGTGAGAAGGTATATCTCAGCATTTAGACTTGAACCTATTCTTGACCTATACATGTGAATCTGGTGCTTGATCAATTCTCTGTTGCGACACATTCTAGGCTAAGAGCTCTAAATTAAGACCGTGTGTACTTAGTCCAAGCCTCTTGCACATAATTTAGATTCCTTTTGAAGATGATCTTGGAAAACATTTTTTAGAAGGCTTGAAGAAAACTTGTTTTATGTTGAGGACAATGGTTAGCAGCTTTAGAACAGACTGGGCATTATTTGAAGTGAAATAATAACAGGTCTAAAGGGATTTTTTGGTGAATTTCTTTTAAGGTATTTTTTAAGGCTTATAACTGCTTTTTCTTTGCAATATTGGAGACATTTTAGGAGCAGGATGTTGAAGAAGAGTTAAGGCCTACGGACTTGGAGCACCTTGAAAAGAAGTAGAAGATATCTTGTTGAAGATCTATTTGGAGCACCTTGACGACATCTTGGAGCATCTTGTGAAGACACTTTGAAACTGAACTTGGAGATATTATTATCATGATGCATCGTTGATGACATCATGAGGTGACTTGGAGAATAGAGCTATTACACGTGTAATTGACACAAATATATAGAAATTATGATGGTATTTAAAGCGTCATAGGCTCATAGAATATACCAAACTCGCATTCTCCATATAGGAATAAATCAACAGTCTATCATTCCCATACTTGAAGTATCCTTGCAATGACACTAGATTCTTATGTTGGGCTCTTGATAAAACTTCTACTTCAGCCTTAAATTCATGCTCCATCTGACCACATTCTCCTGTCAATATTTTAATTGCATTTTGTGTGCCATATTCCAGAGTGGATCTATTTACCAATCCAAAGCCTCCACAGGCAATGATGTTTTCCTGCTAAAAATTACCAGTAGCTTTCAAGAGATCAGCAATAGCAAGATCCTTACGACAATGATTCTGGAATAACAGCACCAATTTATATCCCAAGGCATCATAAAGCCTGTGAGGCATGTCAAAATCCATCTCGTCTGAAACTCCCTGCTCTGTTACTTGACTTCTTGATTGATTCCAAAGAACCGCAACCAGAAGAAAAGAAATCCCAACACCAACACTCATGGTTATGCCAAGAATGGTATTTCTGTCCAGCCTATTGATTCTGTGTGCAGCAATAGGTACCCCCGGTATTGACACAGGTGGTAGTAAGAGGCTGGCCACAGAGACCAAGGTTTCCTTCAAAACTAGACTTGTTAAAGGTATCAAGTTGATGTCCAGAAGGTATTAACCAATGAAAGTGATTATTAGAGACATTGAACCTTACTAGGAATTTGAGATCCTTCAGGGATGGTGATATGATTCCAACAAAATTATTGTTTGACAAATCTAAGGTCTCCAAATTTGTCAAGTTAGACAGTGTGTCTGGGATTATCCCCAAGAAAATATTATGACTCAAATCTAGAATATGAAGCATTTTCATCTGGCCAATCTCAGGGCTTAGAGTGCCACTGAGATTGTTTCTGGCCAAGTATAGCGAAGGGGGAAGATTAGATAACTAATTGTAATGCAGCCCAAAAGAATTTTGATTTTGCTTTACATATAAGGGGGGCTCAAAGGGAGTTTGAGCTGATACAGGGGTATTTGTATTGACTTAAAACTAGGTAACTCCATAATCTGCTTTGGAATTGGTCCTGACAGAGAATTATTTGACATGTCCAAAGAAAAAAGATATTGAAGAGTGTTTAAACAAATAGGAATAACTCCGTTGAGATTACTCCAGGAAAGATCCAAGACCTGTAAATTTGGACATTTCCGGAGCCAAACTGGAACTTGCCCGAAAAGAGCACAATTTCCAAGATTTAATGTCCAGAGCATGGGAAATCCATGTGTATCAGCTGGAATCATATCCCCATTAAAATTCTTTGACAGAACCAATGTGGTAAGGTTATGACAGTGTTTTAGAGCTGTTAGGGAACTTGTAATATTGATAAAACTGTTGTTTGAGATGGAGAAAAAAGAGAGAACCTGAAGGGATGCCATACCAGGAGGAATTTCACCACTTAATTTGTTTCTTGCCAGGCTCACAGACTGGATATTTTTGCAGGTCCACAAGCTAGGCGAAATACTGCCAGACAAATTGTTGCTAGCTAAATCTAGCTAAATTAGTTCAGGCAGACTTGTAAAATTCAGTTCAATAACTCTCGTGAGAGAGTTGTTTTTCAAATTCAAAACTTTAAACTTCTTGAATTGGGACAGACGAGAAGGTACCTGGAGAATGACTTCTAGAGTAGGTTTCTGGTGGAGCTGGAATGTTGTTCTCCCTTGTAGATGTCAGTTATCAGCTAGCTTGTTTCCAATTCGGCTGATGCGTTGGCTAGGGTGTTAAATTTAGTATTATTCTCTGTGTAGATGTGAGAGAATGATGTATGCTCAAAGAGTGACATTGTTTTTGAGCCAAGTGGAAGTCAACCTATCGATAATGATGTTGTCTTCCTTATCAAATAAAACACTGCTAAAATACCTGCACCTGATACAATGGGGTTGAATGCCTCAAATGTTAAAAAATGGGTGCATAATGACCCCTTTGTCTCAAATGCCATAGATAAAGAAGACATTGAAATTAAAATCAGGACATATGATGGTGTCATTGGTGCCCATGAAGACAGTTCAGATTGCCAAAATTATGAAAGGGCATATGATCTTTAGGAATCCAAATTTGAGCAGTAGTTTGAGTTTGAAGACCCACCTTAGGAGCCCTTGGAAACTGGAAATGACTACAAAATTGATCGTCGACTCCATGAGGGTATGTTTGTTTTCCTAGATGCTGGTGGAAGTGATAAACATACCTCTGATACTAACAGACATAGTTATCTGTTGCTGCAAGTTGGACGAAGCAGTCATAAAATGGTAATGTTTAAGACCCCTCCTATTTGTTATACTTATGAAAAGTTGGATAAAGAAGGGTTTGAGAATTTAGTGAAGGAGTTACCCTTCATTATGGTGAATTTTCTGAAGATGCCCATACAGAAATTTTTAAGTTTGGTGAACTTGTAAATCTCAAGTTCTATGGGAATGCTTCAGCTCATCTTTATGGAAATACTCATGTGCACCGTTAGTGTCATGAAGCTACAGGTACAATGAAATTGATCCTATCAACCTTATATTCTTGCATGATGTCTCAAAGAAAACGTGCATCCAAAATTGTTGAATGGGTTTCTGTGAATTCAGAGTAAGGTTCATCTCTAACAAAAGCTTTGCATTGGTGATATGCCACATAAATCCATTCAAATATTTGAAGTATTGGAAGTAGAATCTTTGATATATAAGTTTGTTTCAAGTACATCTCTCCAATATTGTAGGCCAACATAGTTATCTACAGTAGAGTGCCAGCATAAAGTGTTTGCAAGCATAAGATGCTCTTCTATGAGAAAAAAAAAACGAATTTCAGAAGGGAGAGATTGTGCAATAGCTATGATCACTATATGTTGAATATCCTTATACTGTATTTTGAACCAACTGAGATATCAACATGCAAATTTTGACATATCTCTGCTCTGAATATTGCTGAGGCACGGAGAAAAGGAACACTGTACAGACAAAAAGAGAGAACCTGAAGGGATGTCATGCCAGGAGGGATTTCACCGCTTAATTTGTTTCTTTCCAGGCTCACAGAATGGATATTTTTGCAGGTCCACAAGCTAGGCAGAATACTACCAGACAAATTGTTGCTAGCTAAATCCAAATAAATTAGGCCAGACAGGCTTGTAAAATTCAGTTCAATAACTCCTGTGAGAGAGTTGTTTTTCAAATTCAGAACTTTCAACTTCTTTCATTGGGAAAGACGAGAAGGTACCTGAAAGGAGAAAGCTCATCACGGGTAACTGGAGAATGACTTCTAGTGTAATTTTCTGGTGGAGCTGGAATGTTGTTCTCCCTTGTACATGTCAATTATCAGCTAGCTTGCTGCCGATTCGACTGATGCCTTGGCTAGGGTGTTAACTTCAATATTATTCTCTGTGTAGATGTGGGAGAATGATTTATGCTCAAAGAGTGCCATTGTTTTTGAGCCAAGCGGAGATCAACCTATCAATAATGATGTTTTCTGCCTTATCTAAGAAAACACTGCTGAAAGGCCTGCACCTGATACAATGGGGTTGAATGGTTCAAAAGTTGAAAAATGGGTGCATAATGACCCCTTTGTCTCAAATTTCATAGATAAAGAATACAATGAAATTAAAATTAGGACATATGATGGTGTCATTGGTGCCCCTAAAGACAGTTTAGATTGCCAAAATTCCAAAAGGGAATATGATCTTCAGGAATCCAAATTTGAGCAGTATTTTGAGTTTTAAGACCCACCTTAGGAGCCCTTCGAAACTAGAAATGACTACAAAATTGATCGCAGACCTTACATTTATCTGATATCTTTTTCTAAATTCTAGCATACTTCATTTTTACTTGTAACTTATCCAACATTCCATGCCATTTATTTTTTATAGCCATTTACTAAGCCTCTTACTACATAAGCTTCATTTAGATCCCCTAATGATGGGTGCAGAAGGTTCAATTGGATCCCCTGATGATGGGCATAGTGTCCACTTGAAATGTTGGGACATTTCTACATTCTAACACAGTTCATATGCAGAAAGTATGGCACAATTATGGCTAGCAATGAAAATATTCATGCTAAAATCATACTAATTTTTCACTGGATTTGACAACTGATCAGATTTTCATTTTCCTGTTCTACTGTTCTCTAAATGAATTTGATCATTCAACACAAATTTAAAGAAAAGCATCAGCCATATATATGCTTGAAACATATGGTAAAAGTAGATAGTGAAAAAGGGAGAAATTAAGCTCCAAAATGTCATATGCACATCCTTGAATGTCTCATACCTTCCTTTGTGAGCCTTAATCCTAGTAATCCATAAAGTACATAAAGAAAAATTGAAAAATATGATATAATTTCATCACAACAGTAGCTTGTTTGATAATCCAAATTCTCAAAAGTCACAGGTTAGATTCATCTTATTGCTCAACAAAAGAGATTAACAAATTATTGGGGAAGGTGACTTAGCATCCTTTAAAAACAAAATTCAATAGTAAACATCATTCATGTTGTAATGCTCCATGCAAAACAATGATTGTAAAAAAGATATATCTAAAATAAAAGTTGGCTATTTACTCATCCAACTATATGACTGGCAAACTAAATGTTTCATCTTTTCCCCCTCTTCTAATGTTCATATATATAAAACTACTCAATGTATTTTGCCATTTCCACAACAAAAAGCTAATCAATGCATTACCTTCATTATGAGGATTTTACAACTCAGGTTTACCTAACTATTCATGTTCTTATCGTTTTCTTTCTTGAACTAGTTTCCTAGTTGTTACGGCTTGTTCTCAGATATTAGATCTTTTCTTGTTTTATATTTACGACAACTTAGATATTGGATCTATTTCTTGTTGATTTTTTATGTAGCTTGGGAGGTACTCCAAACCCTGGTGATCGAGGGTTGGAGGTCAAAGCGCCACAAATGGGCTTGTGGGCTTGAGATCCAAGCTTGGGGGTTTTTCACCCATCGTGTTTGGGCCAAAACCATGATGAGAAATCGACATGTGATGGATGGGGATGATAGTGCTCGATGATACGATTCCAACTCATTGAGAATCGTTCGAATCCGAGTTGTTGTTAGAGAGAAATGAATTTTTGAAGTTGACTAGGTAATTATTGGTTGCCAAGTCATGTAGGCTTGGTGTAAAAGGGTTCCAACAGATGGGTCTCTTCAAGCAAATTCGTGGAGGCTTAAAAGGCTATAAATAAGAGGTGTGTGATCCTCATTTTAGCATCCATCCTTGTGCAACACAACACAAACCTAAGCGTTGAAGGGCAAATACATATCTCTGATCTGGCCGTAGTGAGAAGAGGTCATACCAGCGTGGGAACAAGTCTGTTTTAGGGCTGCAGGAAGGTGACTGAGTAGCTAGAGAAGGGTCCGAGCTGAGTGCAGGACCGAAGTGTTGTTTTTGAAGGCCAAAGTAAGGGAGGGTTGTTTTGAGGTGAAAGGAAGGTGGGCAGACTCTTAGAAGGGATGTCGCATCCCTACACAGCCTTTCTGTAGGGTGCCACAGCTGTTTGAAGGGAGGTCGAAGAGCTGGTGGAGGCTATAACAGCCCAGGATCATCAACGAGGGTCATATCCTTTCATAGAAGGGTGTTTGTACCTCCTTAAGGCAATTCTGGGCAGAAATTAGAGGATTGGTTTATATGCCCCAACCAGGCCTAGATTGTAGCAGTGGAGCTACAGCAAAACAGTCAACAAGGTATGTGTCTTTGATGAAGTGTTTGTAGGTGTTGGATCCTAGATAGGACTAGTTTTGGATCAGTTTGATAAGGAGCCTGTGGAAGTCAAAGAGGAGGGGCAGACCTTGTGGTTAGAGACCCTAGACCAGTGACATTTTCCACAGTGAATAAGCAGCATACTTGCAGCAGAAGATTATTATGCATTGGGTCAGAGTGTTGAAAAAATAGCCAATATTGAAAAAATACAATTTCTTGCCACCATTAAAGGGTTTATGGAAAATATATCACATACTTTATTCACATTGCAATTGAAAAGAACTCTGAGAAATAATTTAGATTTTTTAGAGGTAATATGGCTTGCCATCCATTGAAATAAAACACTCTCAAAATGATTCACTATAGGTTGTTTAACAGGTGACACTCACACATCATCTGGAATAATTAACCTAGGCACCTTAAAAGAAAGTATTCTTGCAACTTTTGAGATGGCAGGTTGATAATTAGTGTTGCAATGTTCTTTCACTAAATCCACTGTTTTGCAACCAGTCAAAAGTTTACTCCCATTAATTTGTTGTTCAACCTATTTTATGCTCTTGAGTCTTAATAGGACTAGAGCCTTCAGTGAGATTTGATAGTTGAGCAGAACAAATCAAAGGAAGAATCTCATTTGCTCCCTCACTTATCAAGATATTTTGAACGTCTAAAAATCAATAATTTGCAACTGTTGTATTCAAATAAGCCACACATTGATTTTGTTGTACTTCCCAATAAGGATATGAAACATTGTCTATAGTTGTGGACAAAAAATCACATTGCCCAGGCATGGTGCTAGTGAGCTCCAACACTTAACTACCATTCCACTTACTATATATGTTTCTGCTTAAAAAAAATTGAAAGCACAGAGCCTTGATAAGGCAGGGACAATTGAATTTCTAAAGAAATGGTGTAAGAGAGAAGGAGAAAGCAATTGATTCAATGAATCAGGAGAAACACTAGGGGAAGAAGGCACAAGAAGAAGATTTATTTCTGCTTCCTTTTGGATTGTATCTAGATCAATTGAAAATTGAAATGGGTGGTTTTGTATCTCTGGCATTTGGTTTTGCCTTTGATTTTGGCATTGATGGTAATCTTACCAAACAATGGAATGCATCTCATTTATGTTAGAGGCAGTGCATATCTGTGGAACAATCATCCCCAGTTGTAGCTCTAGGTTCTTCCGTTGTTTATGCTTGAGCTGTTGGGTAAAATTACAATTAGTTTGATAACCAATTGGGACTTGGAGGGAAATATGGGTGGTGGTCCATGGAGGTATGCTTGATCAGGGCACTTATTTTATGCTGAAGGATCTAAGGATGTATATAAGTATTTATCATATTGTATGTATTTACCACTTCATAGTTGCATTCACCATAATAGTCTTCATGTTGATAGGTATTCTACTGAAAATACTGATCTTGAACAGTTTGTAAAATTGTCTTTTGTTTCCAATGAGGAGATGATAAAGTGGAAAATGTTGGCACTGAATCTAGAGTTTTATAAGTCAATTATATGTCTCAAATTAGTGATACATTCTCATTTGAAATTGAAACAAAGAATGTTCCCATTGGAGAGGGTATTTATGGCTTAGTCGATTTCACCCAATATGGTGAGATAGGAAAAAAAGTTGGATGCTAGAAACCCCTTCAGACTAGCCAATCAAGTGAAGTGATTTAGAGAAAGGCTTCTAAAATATGCCAAATTCTTTCCACCCATATATTCTTTACAAAAATATTAGTAAATATCATATTATGTTTCTTATCATCTATGCTAAGATGAACTGCCAAAATAATTACAGGTCCTCTACTTGAGTAAATAAGAATAGAAAGAATTTTTCTGAATCTCTATACCCCTCAGGGTGCCTCAAATGTTTTAGAAACAAGTTTTTGGTGTAACCTGTCAAGAAAATCTCATTAACTCACAACATTTGACCAATCAAAACCTCTTAACTATGGCCAATACTTCCTAAACGTAGTAACTTTAACCAAATGAATGTCTTATTGTATCATGATTCTATCCTCCTCACTCACATAGATGATAGAACACCACTCTTTGGATGAATGCCCTCAAAAGTACAAAGAAATGGTTGAAAGTGCAATTTAGAAAGAAGCTATAAATGCATCATTCATTGCCAATCAAAATCAATTTCCGACCAACACAACACATTCAAAAGAAGAATTCAACTCTTAGAATAAGAATACATAAAGGACTCAAAACCACTATTTTTGTTTTTCTTCAATGAAGCAAAAAGGAGAAGAGAAGAAATTTACTCTGTAATTGAGCTAGAACCTTCAACAGATTTATGATTCAAGAGTAACTTCCATGATCATCATTCAGACAAGTCTCAGCCATAATGTCATTGGGATGAGTTTTCCACTACTGCCTATTATGACCGACTAGGCATCTTCAACAACTTCTTTCCTCCTCATCAAACTCTAGAAGAAGATGAAACCTGCTCCAATGACCATAAATAATGCATGTCGTCAAACGAGTAACTTTGATGCAAAATTAAGTTGGTCTTTACATAGTATCATTTACATTATAAAAGAGTTATTTATTTCTATCTTATTTATGTAGATTCTCATGTTATTTATTCAAAACAACTAACATGTGGTGGTTGATAATATCTTCAGAAAGAGATCCAAAAACTAAACCATTAACACTTCCACAGGGATGTTGGCTTGCAAGGATTCAGAATATTGTCAACCATAGCCCTCAAGGTTGCTGACTGGTATTGTCGTGAAAGAGGAAAGGCATTTAAAAATGATATAAGACAAAGTATAAATTTAGCATTTGCAAAGTTTTTGGGACAAAATCATTCCATCAATCCACTGGGGAAAAGCACTTTATCATACTCTCTAAAATCTATGCTTCAAAAAATATAGATTCAATTATAAACTACAAACCCCAAAGATACTTGAGGACATCACCCATTGTCACCTTGGTGATCATCCTTCTCACATAAGGCTAGCTCTCCTCCAACATATGGGAGGAATCCATGATAAGCCTATAGATATGTCCTTCAAATGCTAAAAAAATAGATTTGTAAAATGATATTGTTTTTTGCTTTAAGATTTAAAATGGAAAGCTAAGCAAGGCCTAGTTCCTAGTCCCCGGGCTATAGACTCCGTGCAACAAACAAAACTTTAAAGTGATGAAAAATATGTGAGCTATGACAAAAAAACCACACAAATAAGTGTTATCGTCATCAATATATCCAATAAATATGTAACAAAGGTTATCTCCTAACAGATGGAACATTTGAAGACAATGTTCTTCCCCAACTTGATCTCTTGTAAGTCACATAGCTGAAAATTCCCTTTGAGGTGTGTGATGCGTTGAGCTATCTCAAACCAAAGATAGTGGGAGCCCATCAATGAACCAAGGGGAATACTAAGGTTGTGCATCCAATGTCTAATAGTATAGATAGGCCTAACAATAAGATTCACTTAGCTACATAAAGCACTCAAAATAATAAAATGACTTATTCAAGCAAATGCCCTCAAGGAGGGAAATCCAAGAGATTTTGATGTAGTTTGTAGATATCCTCTCTAATCTCCAAGGTTAAGTCACATTTAGATAGTAGGAGCTGACCTAGAGTGTCCAAATATTTCCAAAAAAGGGCAAGTTGACGTATAGAAACGGCCACTAACCGAAGCAATTAAGAAGAACCCACAACAATTACACCAAGGAGGGGTCTATTGAAGCAATACCCTGAACTCACCTAGATGATAGATTGAGGAATTGCATGTTAGCAAGAGATGAAGCATCATAATATAAGGTTTTAGAATCTCTATCCTATCCCAATCAACCCAAAGTGCTGTGTCCCCAGACCTTGAAGCCATAATGGGTCATGGCTCTAATGATCATGTCTGGTGTTAGAAGTGCATCTTGAAAGAGATGTCCTAGAGCACTATCTCTTTAGCCAAGAAAACCATATTCCTTATTAATTTGGAGCTATGAAAGCATGCCTCCAAGCTAAGCTAGACCCCCTAAGATCCGACCCCCAAGTATGTGTAGGTTGTAGTAATATGAATCCCATCTCCTCCAATGTAAAAATGGTAGTCAAGGAGAGTATGCCGAGACATGTGAAGATCGTAACTTAGCCTTACTAAGTTCAAATTTCAACTATCAAAGATCACAAGAGTTCGAGAAGGCTCCATTTTGTCTCTTTGCCAACCCTTAGGTGAGGTTCCAGAGGATCATGTTGTTAAGAAAAACTAAAAGCAAGGAGATCAAGACATCGCAGAAGAGACAATCAGCACCATCCTATATGTGCTCCTAAGAAAGGAGTCCATCTCATCGATATAGAACCCAAAGAGAATTAGTGAGAGAGGGAATTCCTATTTGACCTCTATAATACTCCCAAGGTAGTCTAAGAAGATGTCGATAGTGTAGAAATGACCAAGCACTAAATAATATAGTCTCATGATAGAAGCCAATGCCGTATCACCTCCAAAACAATGCCTCTCATGACAGAGTCAAATGCCTTGCATAAAAGTCAACAAATCAACAAAATATTTTCAAAGAGAAATGATGGGCCTCTCTAATAATGGCACAAAGAGTGAAATATGGTCGTATTTTGGCCGCATGGGCCTCTCTAATTAAGGATTCATGAGTGTAAATTTGTAAGCTCATACAGGGAGGTCTATCTCGAATGCAATCATTACAAATTCCATCCTATTTCAATGACACTTAAGATCAAGCAACTAAAAACTCCCAAACACATGATCACTAGAGTTCAAATAATTTGGGAAGACAACTAACATGATGGCTATAGGTGCATCTTTTGAACATTGTCACCACAGAAGTAGAGGTTGAAAAGAGACCTTGAGCATGGCATGCAAATGTAAACAGGACACCACGGAAATTTCCGCTCAGTAATCATAAACCAAGTCCCGAACTAACTTGAACTTGGCAGGAGGAAAAGAATACAGAGAATGGGGCCACGAATTTCAGTTAATTTGCCCAAGAGAATTAATTGGTGTAAGGTATCTCTTGTGTATAATATATATAGGTTTGTGCACCGGAATTAAAAAAGAAAATTAAAGGAGCGGGGGGAGGACAACCCAAATTTGGGCCAAAAATCAAATTTTTTTGTTGGAACCAACGTTTATTTAAGGTGATTTGTACACATGTGAAATGAAATTTATGATGGGCTTACGTGTGCATGTAAATTCTTGTGACCATTGCTAGAGTAATTTTCTCATCCTATGGGGAATTTCCTATTGAAGAGCCCATTTATTTGCACAAATGTACACATGGAAGAAATGGGGGTGCCCAACCCAGCCTTATGAGGACCCAAGCCTCTGATGAGTTTTTCCCACCTTTAAAGGAGCCGTATGAGTTCACTTTGAAGCACTCTACACTTGGAGGAATCTTGGAGGTGTAGTTTTCCCTTTGGTCATTCCTTTGCCTTGCTTTGTGAGCCATGTGCCTACCTCCATAACAATTTTGTGACCCTTATAATAAATATTTTGAAGGTCTATACACCCTTCATGGTCATTTATTGGAGGTACATGAGCCTATATCGTAGAAAAAGGGTTTATTGCCCACTTTGAAAGACATTTGGAGGTGGAACTCCTTTGTTTAGTGGAGGATTTGTTAAGGGCTCGTGGAGAAACTTGAAGGTCCCCTCTTCTCCTTAGTCAATGGCATTGGGAGCCCTTGTACCCACCTTGGAGGAGAATTTTTGGGGTTTTCTCGCCCACTTTAGAGGCTTTGGTGGGCATTTAAATACTTCTTAGATAAGTTACATTGTTGATGGCCTTGGGAGGTTGGATGCCATGCCAACAAGCCCTTCATCCCCTTCATATTTATGGAGATGGGCACTTTGTGAGGGCTCAGTGGCCCTCTCTTCATCATTGTACATGTGGCATGAATTCCCCCAAATTCATGTAATTTTCGTTAATTAATTATACAAGAGGGCCTTGCACCTCCTTAAGCTAGAATTGGGGTTTTAGCTTAGTAAAATAATATTTCACTGCGAGGGGAAAATTGAGCACCTCCTCTATAAATATAGGTGCTTTCCTTTTCATTTTATCATGGTTGGATTTGGGGGAGAAATCTCTTAGAAGGTCTAAAATTTATGTGATTTTTCTCTCTTACAATTTGGCTATGGATGGAAGAGCCGAGACTTTTCTTTCTTGGGTGCAATTGGAAATTGTGTGGTCTTTCATGGATGCTTATGGTATATCTTGACTTATGTTTGGTGAAGTAAGTTGATTTATTTACTTTGTCTCGGTATATTGGAATGTGTGTGATTAGGAAAGGCAACTAAAACACTATATGCAAGATCCGGCCAGGTTAAACTCAAAATTTCTCAACAAAGACACAATCACACAAAAAAGACACACTTATTTTTTAGGAAACCCAACAAAGGGAAAATATTCCTCCTTGATGTGGTTATTTTATTGATTGTTCTTTGGAGCACTTGGATCTATTACAGATAATCTCTGGCTCTCTTGGAGAAAGTGTTCTTCTTCTCACAAAAATCTCGCCTAATATAATTGATTCGTCTTCCTTGATCACAACTTGATCTCGGTTCCCGCACACAATTGATCCTCTATTGTCGCCTTGACTTGCTCGCAAACCCCCGCTTCTTCTCCTTAATATTGCACACTTGTGACTTACTACCGCTTAGGACACAAGCTCGTACACAATCATCTCTTATCTCTAGCTTGTTCCTCCTATTTCTTTAGACACAATTCCTACACTCTCCACAATCAAGGCTCCTCTCGTCAAACTAGTGATGTCTTGTCACACAAACCTTTGTGCATGAAACAATTGTCTCTCGTGTATTTTTCCTCTCTTTATAAATTCGATCCATGCTAAATAGTAAATTAGGGTTATTCAAATTTAGAACTCCAGTTTTTAATTAACGAGCAATCGAGAGAGTCATACTCTTTCTCCCTCCAATCAACACCGGAGTCTAACTCGTTTGTCCTTCAATCAAGATCGAAGCTCGAACATGTTCTAATCCGAACTCATAACCTGCCACCCAATCATGTAGTTAAACCGACGAAAACTCCTCTTATAAATCGAATCTCAAACTCCACGTACAAATTGATGATTATTATAGTAAACTAGAAAATAACTCATCCTAACCGAAGTCTAACTCATGAGGACAATTCGAGGTCTTCACTAGCCAAGGCACAAGCCAAAATACCTTGCTCTCGCTACATTTTCACCGTAAATCATTTATTCAAGTTGTTTAATTGAAAAAATCCCCTGCAAACCTTACCCATAGCACTCTCTTCTTGAGTTCTTATATTTGGATGGTGATCTTTTCTCTTATGTCGGATTTCTTTCTGCCGATGTTGGTGGGTTCATCCGTAGTGTGATCATGAATAAGACTAATTTCTCATGATATAGTACAAAAAGTACTGCCATGTTGCCCCTTGGGGGAAACCGGGCTTCATAAAGATAGTTCAAAAATCAGTAGAAATGGAGCTGCCCTGTGGGGAAACCAACTAATAGAGAGTACCATAAAACATAGGAGGAGCTGCCCTGCATGAGGAAACCAAAGTAAGGAGAGAGAGTAGTCATAAAACTAAGATTATCAGGTATAAGAAAAGTAAGTAAAGAAACCGTAGCAATGCTTGAAAATACTAGAGACAAAAGGAGTGATGGCACTACCGAAGCCGGTCCTTTGTGTCTTGTTGTTGCATATGCAGGTTCTTCCACAACGTAGCACCCATCGTCAGGAGAGAGCTCTCTCCTTCGGGAGAGAAGAGGAGCGACCCAGCATGGAGGTGGAGCGAGTACCGTCTTCCGCATTGTCAAGTTGTCGACGCCTTCTGTGCGCAGCCGTCGCTCATGCTATAAGAGGTTTCTCCGTGTTTTGATGTGCAGGGCCACGATTTTTTCCGGGCATTGGGGAAGAAGAGCAAGAGAGTGTGGATTTTCTCGACCTCTTCCTAGAACCGTAGCCGGAATTGTCTTGTTGAATTTTTGGAATTCAAATTGGAGAGATGGGCGAAAAAAATCGGGGGTCAGAAACCTTCGTGCATCCAAGGCCACCGAGAAAGCCACAATGCGCTTTTCTCAAGATCGGAATTGGAGGCGAGAGGGACCACCACAACCACCACCACACCGGCGTAAACGCATACGATGGTGGCGAAAAAGGCGCATTTCGTGGAGTGCTAGGGATGAAAGCAAGGGACACGGCGGGAGCAAAAAAGAGACTCGATGAGCATAGGACGGATGTGGCAAAGAACGTGAAACGTATGAGCGAAGGGTCGATGGATGACGGCGTGAGCGTACATGGCCGTGGGGATGCTACCGTAGAACAAGAACTTGCAAAGAAAGCTTGAGAGAGAACCGTATGGAGGTGCGCAAATAATGCAGGGGGAGATGGCACCATTTCCCATAAAAGGCCGGGAAGCAGGAATGCAACAAGCAGCTTGGAGGCACCACTTCCAAGACACCGAGTGAATGCCCAGAAATGAATGAGGTCGTCAACTAGCCAAGGTTATTTAAGCCCTCGCGCCCGGGCGGTGTGCCGCCCGTGTGAGGCCGCCCACATGGACAACAGAGAGGCGGGGCTATGTGGCCTTCTAGCAAGGCCTATCTATTCACCCGCATCCGCCATCCGTAGGACTTCGCTATTAAAGTGTTAATTTTTTTTGTTTTGGTCGCATTAGCTTTGTCAAGCAACCGTAAATCTTAAAAATCCTTATGATCTTCTTAAGCACTTGTATGCACAGCTGAACTTTTTAATCTTGTGTTGAGTTTCTTTTTAATTTTTTTTCAAGCCTGCGGATAGTTCATCTCTAGTGTAGATCATTGAGCAATTAAGTTGTCAAGCTTTTTGTTTGGCCAGATTAGGCTTGTTGAAGTATTCGCCATAGATCTAAAAAGTCTTTGAGATCTCAACAAAATTCTTGCTATTAATCTGGCCCTATCTTCCACACAGTAAAATGATAAATAAACTAATGCCACAAGTAAATCATAGAAGTTAGAGCCAAAACATCCAAAAACTAGGAAAGAGAGATTGTTAAATAAATTGCATAATCTTAAAAGAAAAGAGTAAAAAAGATATAAAAAGACATACCTCCTACCAATACAAAAAGATATATTTTCCAACAATGTAATTAAATTTCAACGCGTGCTACGCCATTTGTGTGGTAGAAAACCAAAGACAATGTAAATAACTAAAAATAAACCATCAAAGGGAATACTATTCTAAATATGCATCCACAAATCAATTTATGAAATGAAATTTTCAACAACCAACCAAATTTTATAACCGCATAAACAATAGAGGAGAAATATGGGATTACCCGTGTCTAGTATAAAGGTCGTTGTAATATATCTCTTTAGATTCATCTTGAGCTTTTCGAAACCTCCAACATAAATAGACGGTGATCAATGAGTGCACATAGCCCCTCATGAGCCGCTAGTCCTTTCGCCACTTACATTAGGTTGCGGCACCCATGTATTTACGTAGCCCACCTCTCGGACTCAGTACTCTACTTCCCTTTGCTGTAAATTCTCCTTTCCTCCGGCGTGATCCAAACTCTTCTGCTCTTTATTTTGTTATTTTTGGGGTTTTCATCGCCGTTACCCTAGATAATTGAAGAGGTCAAATGGGGCGATAACACTATTAAATTATTTTAATGGGGGCGGAGAACACTGTTTTTCTCAATGATATTCTCACTATGGCGCCCTTTTAATTTTCATATATTGTGAAAGGATATTCATTATGGCACCCACACATTTTAAAAATATTTTTAAATTAATAACATTCAATAAAAAAAATAGAATCTTATATAGATTGGAAGGACAATTTTATTTTCTGGAAGTATTCACTAAATTGAATATTTATAATTATTTACATATATTTTATTTTAAATTAATAATATTTAATTAGAAAATAGAATTCTATATAGATTAAATTGAAAAATATTTTAATTGAAAATAGAATTTTATATTGATTGGCAAGTTGAATTTTTAGATAGTTATAAAATTGGATAGTTAAGAAATTGAATGTTTATAATTATTTAAATATATTTTTAACAATAACACCAATAGTAAAATATAATTTTATATAGATATGTTTACAATTTTATATAGATTTTTTAAATAAAATGAAAAGTGAAGTGGACAAATTATTTTACTTGTGGGTAGTAACTACTAATAAAACTACACAATTATAGTTTTACTTTTACATAAGTGTTAAGGAACACATAAATAATTATGGAAGTAACCCTCCCAGTATTCATATCCATTTTTTATGCAAAGATTTACCAAATTATACCGAAATTAAATTATGGTAAATATGTTATTAACTAGAGTATAAGCTATCTTCAAAGATTTTATTTGTAGATAATTTTTCCTACAAATCCTAAGAATAAAAGATCAAAGGAAAATATATTTTGAAATCATGCAAGGAATATCGCAACTATATCCATGAATTATATGTATATATATATATATATACAGAGAGAGAGAGAGAGAGAGAGAGAGAGAGAGAGAGAGAGAGAGTATTAATAATAAAAAGTTTCTTTATAGTTAAAATATGTGGGTTTGTGAACATGGGCTATGAAAATGACTAGGAGTTGGGGTTTTTCCATGCTCCTTTACCTGGCCCAATTCTCCATACAAAGTCTCGGGTGTGATATCAGGGGTCAGAGCTCACCTGCCGACCCCTCCTCCCAATGCACCCATACATGTCGTTCAAATATAAGGATGCAGACATGGTTGAGAACCACCTCATAGGTGAGATAGTAAGGCTGGAGTTTGTTGCATGTGTCGTTGGTTTGAATATTCCCGCGAAGGGCCTTCGAACACTCCAACAATTTTTTTAGCGAATGTGGAGGCGCCACGTGGTGGCCTCTAGTTGGGCCATGTGGAAGCTTCCCATTGGGCTACCCAAAATACACCTAACCAATAAAATTCGGCCAAATCATACCAATATCAAAATTGCAATTTTTTCATTTCTAGAGTGACATGCAATTAACAATTACTAACATATTCATATACTTGTTGTACTTATTATTTTGGCTGCATATTTTAGTCCTAGATTAAATTAGTCATTTTAGTTAGTCATTTTTAGTTTGGGTCACTTATTATCTAGTCATATATTTTAGTCCCTGGGATTCAAATTAGTCACTTTTAGTTTGGTCACTTATTATATAGTCATACATTTTATCCCTAAACTAAATTAGTCATTTAATTTAGTCGTTTTTAGTTCTAATAATTTCACCTTCACCAGTAGTAATTCACTTCTGGATATAATTGTGGTGATCAACTTTTTTAGTCACCTAGTCACTAATTTCATCATTTTTTACTAGTGAATCTAAGATCGTGTAAGTACTTTTAAACTAGCCTCGCTTTTGCATGCACTCAATGAAAAGACACAAAAGTAACCTAATATCAAGTAATTACTTTAAACTAGCCTGATTTTGATATACTTTTAAGGGAAAAATTAAAACAAAGAATAGCTTAAGATCATGTAAGAAATTCTTAACTATCCGTTTCTCAAAGATATTCTCAAAGGAAACATTCATGATAAACATAAAAAGTAGCCTAAGATCGTGTAATTACTTTTAAACTAACCCGCTTTTATATGCTCTTAAGGGAAATTTTCAAAGCAACTGTTGAGAAGAAACTAGAGGAAAGGGCTAACCATAGACTTCTAATTCAACTTTTCTTAGCAAGATTTTCAAGAATATTCAAGGAAAAAAAATTCAAGTTTCACCGAGCAAGACATGGACTCACCAACATTCATTGATCGATTACACTCTATTGAATTATCCTCAAATACACAATTATAAGAAAAACATAAAGATAAATATTTATCAAGAGATTTGGGGTACTTGACAAAAGAATCCTAATATATATTTGTTGTTCTTTATCATAGAAAGTGGAAAATATGGAAAAAATGAGAAATGACACGACAGAAGAAAACATCACCACGACATAAACCAAAGATCCCATAACCAAAGCTCGTTGGGGGAAAAATACCGAGAGGGGGGTGAACCGCATTTAGAGTCGACCGAAACCTTTTCCTTTTTCTTTGACAGATTTACATGCGGTTTTTATGAACTAAACTAACATATGCAATCGGAAATATACAGAAACATGATACTAATTTATCTTTCGCATTTGTAGAATCACTTTTTTAAATAGGATTTATCGCTATGAATAAGGCTAGATAATCGTAGTTATGAGCGTAAAAAAACAATAGTATAAAGCATCACACACATGAACACCAAGATTTAATGGAAACCCAAATCGGGAGAAAACCACCGCCATTGCCGTTCGTCTTCAATTTTTATTATATAGAAAACCTTTTACAACATTGTAATCGATGCGTACTTATACCAAGATGCGTGTGCTTTCACCTATAGAAGGCCGCAACCTTCTCTAGTTTTATAGGCCACAATTGGAAGGGAGCTCCAACCTCTCGATCTTGTTTACCAAATTCTCTCCCCGGAAGGGAGCTTCAACCCCTCGATTTCCACACCGCTCACCGTCGAAAGCTTTCCATCGCCATACTAAAGGGCTTCAACCTTCGTACATCACACTATGTTTCATCAATTTTCATACCGGATCAAAAAAGCTTCAACACAACCCTTCACTTAACATCAACAAACATACTTTTTCCCAATACTTCAAACAACAATGTGCTGAGACCACCTAAATTTCTAATATTAGAAATAACCCGCACTTCCGTAATGATATGTATACAAAATCA
Source organism: Pinus albicaulis (assembly GCA_034641835.2). Taxonomy (NCBI): domain Eukaryota; kingdom Viridiplantae; phylum Streptophyta; class Pinopsida; order Pinales; family Pinaceae; genus Pinus; species Pinus albicaulis. The sequence continues at coordinate 1,607,442,922 of CM076570.1, read as the reverse complement.
ACTCGAACATTCATTAATTCAAATAGCATATGCTACTTTTTATTCACCGAAGCCGCGTGTATACGTGCTTTCCGCTCATCAACCTACGTATGCCTCTCAAGGCATATTGTTTTTCATAATCATGAAATGCATACGCCACTTCTATTCCGATCAAAGCCGCATGTATACGTGCTTTTCTTCATATCAACCTCCGCGTATACTTCTCGAGAATACCGATTTTCGTAATGTGATCAATCTCGGAGATTCAGATCTGAGTTTTTAGTCGAACCCTTCTCAAAGAATGCAAGTAACCTTTAGATAGTCACGTATTTAACCATGTTTTCTCACTCATTGATTAGATTTTGTTCACTATCAAATCAGCAAGATATTCTCCATATTCAACCAACCCGTAACTTCAAGTAGACTTCATTGACCTATTATCAAAGAGAAAACGTAAATCGAAGGTATAATATCCGTAAATAAGCTTTAGAAACCCTAACTTCCATACGCGCTTTTAATGAAGAGAACTCACGTATATACATGCTTTTATCGATACAAACTAGCGTATAGATCCGTAAAAGATACTTTGGCAAGTAACGTACTCTAGATCTATAAAAACTTACACGGATTTCTTCAATTTTAATTCTTAAGTCTACAAACAAGTCTTTAAGTCTACAAACAAGTTTTAATTCTAGCTTATTTCCAATATCAATCTTTTCTTTTCTTGATTCTCTTGTCATGATGGTTTTTTATGCAAACACATTGAACAACTTTATGACCAAAATTATGATACGAGAAACATTGTCCATTGAAGAAGAAATTTATGCGATCATGAAATCTTCTACTCGAATTTACCTATTGATTGGTGTTTCTTTGAAAAGGTATTCTCGTTAGTTTCTCGAATTGAGATGGTCATGCTTTACCTATAAAGATTTTTTTATCCCCTTTGCCGAGTGGCGAATGTTGTATACTAGATGTAGTCGCTTAGATAATTTGGTGCCGAAGCCCTCGAGAAGATTCTCCAATATATCCAAGACCCGTCTTTATAAGAGGAGACCGTTGTACCTTAATAATCTCATCTAAGGTTTCGTATCCTTTAGAAAATCTAAGATTCAAAGTCTTCACTTTCAATTTCTTTCAGACTGCCATTTGACATTCTAATTTATCATTGTGTTTCTCCTTTTTCTTCAAGCTAATTTTTTAGAGTTTCTATGGATATTTTACTTTCTTCTATGCATATTTTACTTTCTTTCTAAGAATTTTTTGAGTTGATTGTAATCTATCAAGAAAATAATTGTCCTCTAAAGCATCCATAAAAGTATATTTTTCTTCGGATTCTCACAAATACCATGAGAAGTCTAAGATCTTGTTCACATTCTTCCTCATTGCCTATAACCCATCACCTGCCTTCTCATGAGTATAGTAACTTTTTCTAGTGCTAAACCGATTCTTTATTTCTTCTTGCTACTTCCCTTCCCTTTTTTCATGTGTTTTCATGAGGACACTTAGCGCATAATGACCAACTCTTCCACAAGTAAAACATTTGAAAGGAAGCTTACCTAAGAACCTGGCCCCGTGCCAAGTTGGAGCTTTTGCTGTAAATTTACCTCATCTTCTTCTCGAGATGTACCCCATCTTTCCGTCTGTACTTATTTTCCTTTTGTAGAAGCTCGAAAAAACAGCTTTGACTTCGATGGTCCTCCTCTTCTCATTTCACATGTAGTTAGTATGCCATGAAGTTGCACCATAGTAAGATTTTGAAGATCCTACTTTTCTTCAAGAGCGTAAACTTTGACTCAAAAGTTTGTCGTTAGTGATCTTAAAACTTTCTCAACCAAAGTAGATTCGGTTATTATTTCTCCCGTATTTCTCATACGATTTACAATATCATCGTGACGTAAAAAGAAATTGGCAATGTTCTCTCATTATGCATTTTAGATTCTCATATTGAATTCCGAGAGTTTGGAGTTTAACACTTTACCTTTGCATCACCTTCATAACTTAGAATTTGTCCCATATTGCCTTTATCGGAACCTTCGGCCGCATGAATTTGAAAAATTTTGATTTAGTTAGACTTCCCGGCTGTATACTTACCTTTGCATTTGTTTCATAATTCTTTCTTTCCGTCGGATTCGTTGGTGTTGCGGCCGGATATTGATATCCTCCTTCAACAATAGCCCATACCTCTCGCTCCCAAAGACTCGAAGATAGGATATCATCCTTGTTTTCAGAAGATTAAATTGTTTCGTTGAAGAGCTGAGGGCCCGATAGATGTTGTTCCATCTTGATTTCTCATCTTGTTTGATCTTCCTTCTAGCGGCTAAGTCTTTTCGAAGGACCTCGCTTTCCGATACCAATTGTTGGGAAAAATACCGAGGGGGTGAATCAGCATTTAGAGCCGATCGAAAAACCTTTTCCTTTTTATTTGAGCATATTTCCATACGTTTTTTATCAACCTAACTAACGTACGCACGCGGAAAATATATAAGGAAACTAGCGTATACCGATTTATCTTTCGTATTTAGAGAATCAAACATTTTAAATAGATTTATCATTATGAATAAGGCTAGATACAATAAGAATTTATGAGCATTAAACAATAGTATAAAACATCACACACATGAACACCAAGATTTAAGGTGGAACCAATCGTTGTCGTTTATGTCTTCAATTTTTATTATATAGAAAACCTTTTACAACATTGTACCGATGCAGACTTATACTAGTACGTTGTAAGCTTTACCTCGCAAGGCCGCAACCTTCTTCATTTTCCACTTACAAATCGGGAGGGAGTCTAACCCTATAACCTCGCGACCAACCTCTCCCCGGAAGGGAGCTTCAACCCCCGATTTCAACACCAACTTCATCGAAGGAAAGCTTCTGATCGCCATACCGAAGGCTTCAACCTTCAGACTCCACCGTTAATTACGTTTCATCAATTCTTCTTTGTTGATCAAACATCTTCAACAAAACCCTTCACTTAACATCAACAAAATATATTTTTCCCAATATCAAATAGAATGTTGAGACCATTGTAAACTTAATATCGTAAATAACCTGCATCGTAATATGTATGAAGATACAAACTCAACCCCGAACATTCATTAATTCAAATAGCATACGCTACTTTTATTCACCGAAGCCGCGTGTATACGCGCTTTCCCCGCTCATCAACCGGGGTATGCCTTTGTGCATATTGTTTTTCATAATCATGAAATGCATACGCCACTTCTATTCACCGAAGTCAGTATATGCACTTTTCTTCATATCAACCTATGGATACTTCTAAGAATACTAATTTAATGTGATCAATCTCGTATCTCGTATCCGAGGTTTTCGGCCGTACACCTTCTCGCAATGCAGAACCTTTAGACACACGTATTTAACCATGTTTTCTCACTCATTGATTAGATTTTTTTCATTATCAAATTTAACAAAGATACTCCATATTCAATCAACCTGCAACTTCAAGTAGACTTTATCGACCGAAATGTAAATAAAGAAAACATAAATCACGTAAGTAATATCTCGTAAATAAGTTTTAAACCCTAACTTCCATATGCACTTTTAATGAAGCGAACCCGCGTATATACGTGCTTTTAGAATAGATTTGAGACATGCCCATGGAGGCACCTCAATTTTCCCCATTTTAATACAAATTTCTTCTTATGTTTTTCTTCCTTCTTAGTCATATCAAAGAATTCTTAACTTTCTCGATCACCGAAGAACTTGCTTGTTTCATTTATGGTTGTTATGCATGCTAAGTATGATTCACTTCGTACACCCTACTTACTCATGCTTAGTCAAAGCTCCATATCTCAAAATCCCCTTTGAATTATTGATTGTCTTAGTTGAACCAAAGAGGTCTTGTTTCGTTTCTTGCCCCTTGCCTAAACTTTGCATTCTATTTTGAAAGTTCCCAATAACTCAAAATATGATGTTTATGGAGTTCCTCTTGTAAATTGAGTTGTTTTTCCATCTTATTTGTTTTCCAAAATTTGAAGGTGATTTCCAAATTTGGAGGGTCTTATACTTCCATGCATCACCTGGATTGCCTATTTTATGCATTTATTAGTTTAAGTTTCATTCATAGATACCAATGGCCAGCCCTAACTTATGAATGCTTTCGATTAAGACATTTATGCTTAAATTCTCTTTTTCTTTCACAAAATTAAATATATCCATCCCATTTCATTCCACCTAAAAAGAATCCATTTTACCTCGACCAAATCGGCTCCGCAATACACCTTACCCACCCTTTGAGTGCTAGCCTCGACCTTATCTAATTTACAGCTCAGCTTGATATGATATCTTGTTATCTATTTATCCTTTGACTGGGGTTCTTCCCTCAAACCTAAAGAAAACAAAACATACCTAACAACTAGCCTAATATCGTAAACATAGAAAGTAAACAATTTTACACCCTTCAGACAAATAGAGAGAGTCCTCTCTCAGTCCGTAAAGGCTAGGTACTTGGGCCCAAAGTTGGTTTGATGTTACCCCGTAATTTGGCTTCTCTGCTAATCTACCAAGTCATGGGACCCTAACAAATGTCATAGTAAGGTTAAGGGTGGGTGCCATGTTGCTAGGTTAAAGGTAAGGGTAAGGTTAAGGTTAAGGGTAAGGTTAAGCAAGTTAAGGTTAAGGTTAGGTTAAGGTCAAGGTTAAGGTTAGGTTAATGTTTGGTCAAGGTTATGGTAAGGTTAAGGTTAAGGTTAAGGATATGGTTAAGGTTAAGGTTAAGTGTTAAATGTTAAGGGTTTGGTCAAGGTTAGGGTTAGGTTATGTTTAAGGTTAGCTAAGGTTATGGTTAGTTAAGAGTAAACGAAGTTAAGGTTAAGGTTAAGGGATTAAGGTTAGGTTAAGGTTAAGTAAAGGTTAATTTTACGTTAAGGTTAAGGTTAAGGTTTTGGTTATGGGTTTGGTCAAGGTTAGGTTAGATTATAGTTAAGTTCAAGGTAGGGTTAAGGTTAAGGTTACGGTGTTTAGGCTCAAGTAAGGTTAAGGTAAGGTTAAGGGTTTAGTCAAGTTAAGATTGGTTAAGAGTTTATTTAATGTTAAGGTTAGCATTAAGGTTAAGGTTAAGGTTAAGGGTAAAGCCAAGTTTAAGGTGAAGGTTAGGTTAAGGTCAAGGTTAAGGTTAAGGTTAAGGTTAAGGTTAATGGGAAGGTTGGTGTTAAAGTTAAGGGTACGGGTTTAGTATGGTTAAAGTTAAGGTTAAGGTTATGTTAAGGGTAAATTCAAGGTTAAGGTTAGGTTAAGGGTAAGGTTAGCTTAAGGTTAAGGTTAAGGGTTTGGGAAGGTTAAGGTTAAGATATGTATATGGTAAGGTTAAGCTAAGCTTTAGGTTAAGTTAAGGTTAATGTCAAGGTTAAGGGTAAGGTTAAGGTTAAGGTTAAGGGTTTATTAAGGTTAAGGGTAAGGGTAAGGTTAAGGTTAAGGTTAAGGTAAGGTTAAGGTTAATATTAAGATCAATATTAGGTTATAGTTAAGGTCAAGGTTAAGGTTAGTTATAGTGAAGGTTAAAGCAGGTTGTTAAGGGTAAGGGTGAAGGTTAAGGTTAAGTGCTAAGGCCCGTAACCTTATCCTTCACCCTTAAACTTAACCTAACCTTAACCTGAACCCGAACCTTAACCCTAACCTTAACCTTAACCTAACCTTAACCTTGACTTTACCCTTACCCTAACCTAGCTAAACCTGTAACTCATAACCTTAACCATAAGCTAATGTTAACCTTGGCCTTAACTATAACATTAACCTAACTCCACCAAATTTCAACCTAACCTTAACCTTCCCATAACCATAACTTTAACCTAATCCTTGACCTTACCAAGTTAGTGTTAGGTTATAGTTAATGTGAAGGGTAGGTTAAGGTTAAGGTTAGGTAAAAGTTAAGGTTAGGTTGAGGTTAAGGTAAGTTAAGGGTGAAGGTTATGTTTAAGGTCAAGGTTAAGGTTAAGGTTGTGGTTAAGGTTAAGGTTAAGGTTAAGGTAAGGTTGCTGTCAATGTTATGGGAAGGTTAAGTTTGGTTGTTAAGGTTAAGGTTAATGGAGTAATGTTGCTTTTCTAAGGTTAAGGATAAGGTTAAGGCTAAGGCTATGGTTATGGGAAGGTTAAGGCTATACAAAGCTAAGGTTTGGCATGCTTGCGTTAGGTAAATTTTACGAGTTTAGCCAAGTTAGCAAGGTTGCTAAGGCTAACGGCCGGTTAATGTTAGGTTGGTTGTTATGTGGTGAGATTTAGCGAAATCTGCCTTAACCTTAACCTTCACGCTTAACTTTAACCTTAACCTTCACTATAACCTAACCTAACCTTTGACCTTAACTATAACCTAACCTTGATCTTAAAATTTAACTCACCTTTACCTTTACCTTAACCTTAACCTTAACCTAAACCTTACCCTTAACCTTAACCAAAACCGTTAACCTTAACCTTAACCTTAACTAAACCGTTAACCTTAACCTTAACCTTAACATTAACCTTTACAAATCTTAACATTAACCTACTCCCTTAACCATATCTTAACCTTAACCTTCCCAAACCCTTAATCTTAACCTTAACTTAACTTAACTCAACCTCCCTTTAACCTAACATTAACCGTGACTTTACCTTTAACATAACCTTAACTTAACTTTAACCTTGACGTAACCTTAACTTAACCTTAACCTTGACCTTAAAACTGACCTTCACCTTAACCTTGACTCTACCCTTAACCCTTACTCTTAATATTAACCTTAACCAAACCGTTAAACTTTATCCTTAACCCGACTAAACCCATAACCTTAACCTTAACCTTAACATTAACTTACCCTTAACCTAACCTTAACCTTAAACTAACCTAACCTTACCCCCAACCTCCCAACTCTCCAACATTGACTTTGTCTCACTAATCCAACTCAAATTTAATCTCCACCTTATCCTTCACCTGTCCCTCACCTTAACCTTAATCCCTACCTACCTTAACCTAACCTGACCTTAACTATAACCTAACCTCTAACTTGACTCCTGACTTTAATTCCTATCCTGATTTAACCCTTAACCTAACATTAACCTAACTACAACCTTAACCTTAACCTAAACTTAACCTTAAATTTAACTTACCCTAATCTTAAGGGTTTAGTCAGGTTAAGGTTAAGGTTAAGGTTAAGGGTTGGGTCACGGAGGTTAAGGTTAAGGTTAAGGGTTGGGTCACGGAGGTTAAGGTTAAGGTTACGTTAAGGGTAAGAATGGTTAAGGTTAAGTTCAAGATAAGGTTCAGGTAAAGCCAAGGTTAAGGTTAGGTTAAGGTTCAAGTTATGGGTTTAGTCGTGTTGTATATGGGAAGGTTAAGGTTAAGGTTATGGTTAAGGTTAAGGTTAAGGTTAAATTCAAGGTTAAGGTTAAGGTTAAGGTTAGGTTAAGGGCATGTTGTGCTAAGGTTATGGTTATGGGAATTTTAAGGTTAAGGTTAGGTTATAGTTAAGGTTAAGAGTTTGTCAAGGCAGTTAGGGTTAGTTAAGGTTTAAATTTTAAGGTTAGGTTAAGGGCAAAGTCAAGGTTAAGGTTATGGTTATGGAAGGTTATGGTTAAGGTTATGGTAAAGTTAAGGTTAAGGTTAAGGTCAAGGTCAAGTTAGGTTAAGGCTAAGGGCCGGGTCAAGTCGTGCTAGGCTATAGTTAAGGTCAAGGTTAAGGTTAAGGTTAAGGTTAAGGTTAACCATGACCTTCACCTTGTACCTTAACTTTAACTTTTACCCTTAACCTTAACCTAACCTTAACCTTAACCTTAACCTTCCCATAACCATAACCTTAACCTCTATCTTAACCTAACTCTAATCTGACCTTAGCTATAGCTTAACCCTAACCTTGACCAAACTCTTAACCTTAACCTAAGTTAACCTTAACATTGAAATTGACCTTAACCTTTAACCGTACCTTTACCCTAACCATAAACATAACCATAACCTTAACCTAACCTTAACCTTAAACTTAACCTAACCCTAACCTTGACCAAACCCCTTAACCTTAACTATAATATAACCTTAACCTTAACCTTCCCATAACTATAACCTTAACCTTAACCTTAACCTTTAACCTTAACCTTGACCTTAACTATAACCTAACCCTAACCTTGACCAAACCCTTAAAATTAACTATAACCTAACCCTAACCTTATCTTATCCTTATCCTTGACTTATCCTTAACGTTAAACTTAACCTTTAACTCCAATTAACTATATAACCTTAACCTTACCTTAACCTCACTTAACATTAACCTTAAGGTTAGAAGTTTATGGGAAAAAGTCAAGGTTAAGACCGAGGTTAGGTTGGCAAAGTTAAGGTTAGGTTAAGGGTAAATTTAAGGTTAAGGTTAGGGTTAAGATTAGGGTAAGGTAAGGTTAAGGGTAGAATGTCAAGGGTTTGGTCAAGGTTAGGGTTAGGTTTTGGTTTTTAATTTCTTGTGGTTATCATCTTTTTAAAGAGCTTCCCGCATTATCCAGCGCATCAAGAAACATGTATCGACGTTTCAAATCCCAATGGGGATCCATATTCAGACAAATGGAATGAAGAAATTGAAGAAGGTTTTAATTAATTAATAGAGAAGAAGGGTATGATAGGAGCTCACCAGAGAAATTAATTTTTTAATTTTTTTAAACTTAATTATAAAGTTTATTTTTTATTTTATTTTAATTCAAAATACCATTAATTTTTATTACCAAATTTTATTACCAATTTTTAATATTTTATTTTAATTTTAATAATTTAATTATATGAATTAATTTAATTTTTATTTTAATATCAATAATTTATTACTAATTATTTACTAATAAGTATTAACATTTATTTTTAAAAAGTAAATAAATATTAATACAGTAAATATTTTTTTATTTTATTTCATTAATTATATTTATTATTTAATCTAATAAATAATATTAAATTTAATTTATGAATTCGATTTAATTTTTATTTTAATATCAATAATTTATAAAAATAAACTAATTATTTAAGTATTAACATTTATTTAAAAATATAAATAAATATTAATAGAGTAAATAATATTATTTATTTTATTTCATTAATTATGTTTATTATTTCATCTAATAAATAAAATTAATTTATGTTAGAGTGATAAATTAGGTTTTAGTCATAATAATAATTATTAATTAATTCATTAATTCTTATTTTTTGTGACAAAATAAAAATTAATTAATGAGAATAATTATTAGAAGTAAGTACCTTTAATTATTAAAATGACATTAAAAGAAGAGAGACAAACCGAGACCATCATTTACGTGAAAAACTATACCCGGGAGGGGATCGCGCTTTTGAGGAACAGATTTGTCGAAGAAGAGGATGCCAATCCGTCACTAATTTCGCATCCCCCCATCCCTATTAAGGTTATCTCGGATGTTTTATAATTTCAAGGGCCTCTCTTACTTTCTTCTTGATAGTGATCTTATCTTTGCACGATCTGCGTCTTCAAGACGCACTTGGTGTTGCCGAAGAGTGTTCCGCTAGGTCGAGGTGTGCAATCATTCATACTTAATATCGGCTCCGTGCTCTTGAGTCATTTTTGAAGTGAATGACCGGTTTCAATTATCATAACTTTTCTCGCACGAACAATCAATTTGTACACCTTTAAGTTGTTCCTGAGCTTATAGAATTTTTAATCGATCACATTCTTTGTCTAATAGTCCCCGTTGGCCGAAATTGTGCGAACATCATTCTTCTCAGAACCTTGCCGATTTTATTAGTAACACCCTTAATGTATGGTAGAAAAACCCTTCCCCTATTTCCTTTAGGTTCATGCCGCTTCGAGGTAAGATCGAGCCCTCGATCTTTTTAGGGCCTTTTTGATATCTCTTTCTTTATAACCCAAATCCCTAAAAAATGCATTTACAAGTGATCGATTTCTTCGTTAAGGTGTTCAACATCATATATCCTCATGGCTCTAATGGCAAAGGTATCAAGGACAATTTTAAAATTATGAGCTGGATGATGGTAGGACTCGGCATGGAGATAACTATCGCAGGGTTAGGTTATAGTTAGTGGCCGAAGGTTAAGTTTAGGTTAAGGTTAATGTTAAGGGAATGGTCAAGGTTAAGGTTAAGGGCAAGGTTAGGGTAAAGGTTAGAAGGTTAAGGGTAAGGTTAGGTAAAGGTTAAGGTTAAGGTTAAGGTTAAAGTTATGGTTAAGGTTAAGGTTAATGTTAAAGTTAAGGGTAAAGTTAAGGTTAAGGATAGGTAAGGGTAAGGTTACGGTTAAGGTCGTTGTTAAGGTTACGTTGAGGTAAAGTTGTTGTTAAGGGTTAGTTAAGGTTAAGGTCAAGTTTATTGTTTTGTCAAAGTTGTTTGTTAATGTTAAGGTTATGGGTTTATTGCGTTTTCAAAGTTAAGGTTAACATTGTAAGCTAAGGGTGAATTTTAATGGTAGTGCTAAGGTTATGTCATGGGTTTATTCAGGTTAAGGTTAAGGGTGAATGGTTTGGTCAAGGTTAGGTCGTTAGGTAAGCAGCCCGCTTAAGGCTAAGTTTAAAGGTTTTTACTCCTAACCTTAACCTTGACCTAATTATAACCTAATCCCTAACCTACACTTAACCTTAACCTTAACCTTAACCTAACATTAACCTTACCCTTAACCTAATTTTAACCTTAACCTTAACTCTGAACTTCTTGACTAAACCTATAATATTAACTCATCCTTAACCTTATCTTACCTTGACCTTAACTATAACCTTAACCTTAACCTAACCTTTAACCTTAACTTTACCCTCTATCCTAATATTAGCCTCAACCTAACCCTAACCTTGACTTTTTTACCTTAACTTAACATTAACCTTCACTCATAACACCCTAACCTTGACCAAAACCTTTAACCTTAATTTCTTCACCTTACCCTTACCCTTAACCTTACCTCCTTAAACTTATCTTAACCTTTACTTAACTTTAAACCTTGACCTTGACCTTAACTAAAATTAACTTTACCCTTAACCTTAACCTTACTCTTAACTATAACCTAACTCATCCTTGACATTAACTATAACCTAACCCTAACCTTGGACTGAACCCTTAACTCTTAACTTTAAAAATTCCTTAATCCTTACTCCCTTAACCTTAACCTTAACTTAACTCCAATTGTGCTAAGGGTAAGGTTAGGTTCAGGGTTAGGTAAGGTTAATATTAGGTTAAGGGTAAATTTAAGGTTAAGGTTAGGGTTAAGGTTGTTACGAAAGTTAAGGGTAAGGTTAGGGCTAAGTGTTAGGGTAAGGTTAATATTAGGTTAAGGGTAAAGTTAAGTTTAGGGTTAGGTTAAGCTGCTTAAGGTTAGGGTTACCTTTACAGTTAAGGTCAAGTTTAAGGTTATGGGTAAGGTTATATATAAGGGTATGTTATGTTGTTGGTGCTAAAGCATGTTAAGGTTAAACGTGGCTATAGCGATGTTACAAGTTAAGGTTAGTTAAGGTTAAGGTTAAGGTTTGGTCATGGTTAGGGTTAGTTATAGTTAAGTTCAAGGATAAGGTTAGGGTTAATGCTATACAATGTAAGGTTAAGTTTAAGCCTATGAGTTAAGGTTAAGTGTTGCTGTATTTATGGTTAGGTTAAGCTGAGGTTAATGTTAGGTTATAAGAAAGTTTAAGTGCTAAGACCTATAACCTAACCTTGAAACTTACTCCCAATATTGTTAACCTTAAATTTAACCCTAACCTTGACTTTACCCTTAACCTAACCTTAAGCTAACTTAACCTTTAATTTTGACCTAACCTAACCTAGAACATTAACCATAACCTTAACTCAACTCTAACCTTAACCTTAACCTTGACCAAACCCTTAACCTTAACCTTAAATTTGACCTTAACTATAACTTAACCATAACCTTGACCAAACCCTTACCCTTAACCTAAACTTAACCTTAAACTTAACCAACCTTAACCTTAACCTGACCAAAACCTTAACCTTAACCTTCCCCTAACCTTACTTTAACCTTAACTATAACCTAACCCTAACCTTGACCAAACCCTTAACCTTAACCTTAACCTAACCCTAACTTGACCAAACCCTTAACCCAACCTTAACCCGACCTTAACTATAAACTAACCCAACCTGACCAAACCCTTACCCTAACCTAACCTTAACCTTGACTTTACCCTTAACCTAACTTTAACCCTACTCTTACCCTCTAACCATAAACCTAAAAATTTACCCTTAACCTAATATTAACCTTAATCTAACCTTAACCATACCCTTAACCTTGACCTTAACCTCAAATTTAACTATAACCTAACCCTAACCTTGACCAAATCCTTTTAACCTTAACCATACCTTAACCTAAGCTTAACCGTAACCCAACCTAAGCTTAACCGTAACCTTAACCTTAACCTAAAACTTATTTAACCTTACTATAACCTAACCCCGACTTCGACCTAACCTTAACCTTAAGCTTAACTTTACCCTTAACCTAACCTTAACCTTGACTTCACTTAACCCAACCTTAACCTTAAAATTAACCTTAACCTATCTGCCCTTAAACTTAACTTATCCTTAACCTTAACCTTAACCCTACCCTTGACCAACCTCAGTCATTAACTCTAATCCTTAATAAACCCTTAACCTTAACCTAACCTAATCCTTAGCCTTAACTTAACCTTGACTCATCCTTAACCTTCCCAAACCCTGAACCTTAACCTAATCCCACCAACCTTAACCTTAACTTACAAATTTAACCTTAACTCTAATGCTAACCTTAACCTTGACCTTAACTATAACCTTGACCAAACCCATGTCCCTAACCTTAATATTCATTATAATTCCAACCTTAGTCCTTAACCTTATCTTTACCCTTAATTCCACCTAATCCAACTATAACCTAACCCTAACCTTAACCTTAACCTTAACCAACCTTCAATTTTAATTTGACCTAACCTTATTCTAACTATAATTCCACTCCAATTTTACCTTTTTTAACCTTAATCCTAATCAATTCCATCTCTAATTTACCCCAATCTACCCCAACCTTAACCCCAATGCCACCCCTAAGGTTAAGGGTTTGCTCAAGGTTAAGGGTTAGGTTAAGGTTAAGGTTATGTTAAGGGTAAATTAAAGGTTAAAGTAAAGTTAAGGTTAAGGTTACATGTTAAGGTTAAGGTTTGGTTAAGGTTAAGGGTAAGGTTAAGTGGGTTTAGCCGTTAAGGTTAATGTTAAGGGTTTGGTCAAGGTTAGGGTTAGGTTATAGTTAATGTCATGTTAAGGTTATAGTTATGTTATAGTAAGGTTATAGTTATGTTATAGTAAGGTTATAGTTGGGTTAAGGTTAAGGTTATAGTTAGGTTAAGGTTAAGGTTAATGTTAGGTTAGGTTATATAATGTTAGGATAAGGTTAAGGTTAAGGTTAAGGTTAGGGTTATGGTTATGCTAAGGTTAAGGGTTTGGTTAAGGCTAGGGTTAGGTTTGTTAAGGTTAACATTAGTTTAAGGTTAAGGTTAAGGGGGTAAGTGTTATGTGCGTTAAGGTTAGGTTAAGTTTAATATTAGGTTATGTATAGTTAAGGTTGTTAACCATCAATAAAATTTTGTGATAATTGATGATGGCTAAAATGTCTTTAATCTTCAAGAAACAAATTTCCATGCAAAATTTGTGACTTCTTGAAGCCTTTGTGTTCCTTGTCCAAAAAGGTCCATTTCCTTGATATTTTCACTTCAAAACCTTCAAAAGCCTATTGTTCCCAAAGAAAACTATTTCCTAAAGGCCCTATCACCATTTCATTCCCCCATTTCATCTTCACAAACTCGCCCCCATATCACCTCTATTTTCTAAAACCCCCTTTCCTCCTTCATTTACCCTATTTTCCTTAAAAAATTCCCTTTAAAACCATTTAACCGTTTTTATTGTGTTTCTTAGTAAATCCTTTTTTGCCTTACTTGAAACACTAAAAAACCATAAAAAACCCAAGGCAAACCCAAGAAAGTTGTTCCGCTCCTTTTTGGGTTTTAAGCCCTTCCTTTTCTCCGCCATAAAACCAAGGCCCGAAACCTTGCACTAAGGGACTTAATCCCCCATCGCATCAACATTTCGCATTTTTTCTTCGTTTCACTTCTTTTTTCTCCCCCGCCGATGATTCAGCCTCCGATATGATCTCCACCGTCGATCTACCAACATCGACGCGCTGTCGCACTCCTCCTTGTCCATCTCTTGTCTACCTCCTAGCCCCTTATCTCCGTTCTTGGTCCCCTTCTCCTCCACCCGACCCTTCCGCCCCTTTCCTCCTAGCCCCTTCCCTTATCTTATATTTTACCCCCACTCCTTGTAAAACGTGTTTTTCTTTGTTTTCGCCACAATTTGTCAACCGCATGAATCTTTACCGTAGATCTATTTGATCCAACGATGCTAAATCACCCCCACCTTCCCTTTTTCCCTTAGCCACATTCCTTCATTCCTTTTTTTCCCCGCCTTACCACTCCACAAATAAATCATCACCATAGATCTATAAATATTAGTGTCACCATGCTTTCCCTCACCCTCCATACTCCCGCTACGTGACATAATATGTGATGTCACCTTGGTCCCACCACCTCTTCCCACCGAAAAATCTCAAATTCATCACACCTCTGTTCCCACCGCCGTCGATCTCGCATCCCCATAGATAGGATGGTTGATGCATTCCGATCCCTAAACCGCTCCATCGCGCAACTTGAATGTGAAATTAGTGGTTCTCGGAGGATGTGTGTCATGCGGTAAACGATATCGTTACAGCTCGTTTCGTGATAAACCACTTACTATCGTTTACAGAATGAAAACCATGGTTTTCCCAAACCATTCTTCTCGTTTTCACACCTATATTCAAATTAAACCTTGTTTTCATAGGTTTTCGCTTCCGTAGGAACCTCCTCCCGGCATGCAGCTTTTTTCTCTCCCTAATGCTCCTTCCGCCGCCACCTCCGATCTCCCGATAAGAAGTCAAAACCCTCCCTCACAGTTTTATTAACGTTTTTGGCTGGTTTTTTGTAGGAGTCGATGGTAGTTTTAAAGCCAAAAAGCCTTCTCATGGTTAAATAAGAAACAGTGGCTATGTGGTCACTACCTCTAAAGCCCAAATAACCACAAATCACAAAAAAATGAGCATTCAGTTCGAGTTCATGGTTTGATTGGTGCCTCACATAATCGGGTTACAATTAAAATCCTCAATATGCCCCGTACACTCCGTCCACGCAAAAAAGGAAAAATACTATTAAGCATAAAGACAAATGTTCAAAGGCTCAATCAAGAAAGCTGATAAAAGCTACGTTTAAACAAAGGGATTAAATTTTTAATATAGTTGATAAAAGATGAAAGCCCGAAAAGTGATTAAAATAGCGTATAAAGGCTGAAAACCAAAGGAAAGGGATGATTAAAAGTGAATATAGTCAAGAAAAAGGTTTAAAAGCCCAAAGATGAATATAAGGCCCTAAAGCACAAATTAAAGGCAAATCAATGTTTAAAGCCACAAAAGTAGACAAATCAACAAAGAGAGCCTTCGAATTCCACATCAAAGGGAGGCTATTAATACTCAAAATGTACACTCTACAAGTTCATTTTCCTCAAAAGAATAAATGAATGCATGGTCGAGATATTTTCCAAAGTCAGCTCAAAAAGTAATCGATTGTGCTACCAAAAGCCTCCAAAGTCATCAAAAGTGACCGAAATAAATAAAAGTTAATGTAAAATTAATTAAAACATTGTTAAACATCTAAACACTTCTCCATTTGGCCTACCAAAGGTCGAGAAGCCTTTACTCTATATTAATTGAACAATTAGAAATTCCTTTCACTCCACCTCCTCAATTGACCTATATATATCATATGAGGAGTCTAGTATTATGGTTGGTCGTATACTCATTGAATGTAAATAGTCAAGTGAGGTCGCTAAAGCTCTGCTTGTAATTGAAGAAATATAGGCCGAGATGAGAAGTTTGAAGTTGTAAAGACCTACCGAACTTGAAGATTGTAATCAGTTTTGAACATCAAATATACAATTTGATTTATGGGATCCTGGTCTATGTCAATGGCGATGTTTTTTTCTTACCGTAATTTTTATTTTTCTCATGTTTTCCACATCGTTTACTTTATCCGATAAAGAACAACAAATATAGATTACGATTTACCGTAAAGCACCCTATTTCTTACCGATAAATCTTTATCTTTATGTTTTATTATAATTGTGGTGTTGAGGATAATTCAATAGAGTATAACTAGTGAAGTGTTGGAGAGCCCATGTTTACCGAGTACAACTTGAGATATTGTTCTGGAAAGTTTCCCTTAAGAGTATGCCAAAAGCATGCTAGTTTAAAAGTCCTTTCCTAATCTTAGGCTACTTTTCATGTTCATCTTGGAATGTTTTCCTTTGAATATGCCGAAAGAAAGCTAGGTTAAAAGTCCTTATCACATCTTAGGCTATTCTCTCTCTTTAAATGTTTTCTTTGAGGAATATACTGGAAAGTAGGCTAGGTTAAAATTCCTTACTTGATCTTAAGCTATCCTTGTTTTCCTTTTGAGTATGCCGAAATCACGCTAGGTTAAAATTCCATACTTGATCTTAAGATGCCTCTTTGTTTTCTTATATGTTTTCTTCTTCATCACATTTCTTAATGTTCCATACCACAAAATCAATCTTAAAGAAATATTTTGACATAGATGACTTGCCCCATATACCATTATTGAAACTTGTTATGCAATTAAATCCTTTCTTTCTCCATATAGCCCAATGGATTGATACTCGTTTCTTACCTATCCTATCGAACTATTCTTTCAACCTACTCACACCTTACCCCTCAAAAAATATTCTTTCATTTTGATGATATCCATCCCAACCAAAACAAACAAAACCCTTGTACTTCATAACTAGCCTAATATCATATCATATGCCTTAATATCATATCTTTGAAAAACACTTATATAAAGAGATCCCTCTTTGAATCCGTGAGGGCTAGATCCTAGGATTCCAAAGTGGTTTTGATGTAGATCCTGCAGCGTTTGTTCTTGCCAATCTTGCAAACTATGGAGATCTAACATACCGCGCCTACACTGGGAGATTTCCATTGAGTAATAAACAACTTCACAACTCGAACCCCTTTTTCTAAATGAAACAAGTGTCACCAAGACTGCTATTATTGATTTTTGGCGGTGAACAACAACCAAAACTTGAAAACAAGTAAAAATCCTCCACCCGACAACTCCATTGGTATTTAGTAGGCCTCGCTCGATCCTAATTTTTTTCAAGACTCCACTGGGAAATTATTTTATCCTTCAAACATCATTCAAACCCAGTTAAGAAGAACTTTGAGGATTGAGTTTTCTTTGAAAAAGATTAGTTAGCCTTTAAAAGACTGTCATACTTGGCCGAACTTTTCTCATCATTATGTCTAAAAACACCACATAGTGGCTTCTATAAGAATTTATACTAGAGCCTATCTTGACCCAAATCCTCCTGAGATAGTTGATAATCCAGAAAGTATCCTTGGGATATCTCCTAAATCCAAGACTTCAACTGTTGTCAAACCAATTCATAGAGCTAACTCTGTCTCTGACAATCTCTCAGCTCTACAAGATACACAAGTTGACTTACCATTCATAAGAAACCCATCCAGAACTAAGTCACTTAGTGATATAGATCAAATAGACTTTGAGCCTCCACACTCACCCCAACATAGTGGTGCACATACTGATAGTAGAGAAATTACCCCACCTTATTTGCATTTCATTCATGACTTTGGTTTCTCTCATCCTAGATCTGCTCAACAGTCTCTTGCTGGTCCAAGTACTTCTGTTATTCATACACCCATTGTTCAAACTACTCCATTCCATCCTTCCCCTCCTTTCATAAACCCTCCACTTGTAAACCCCCCATTTTTTCCACAACCTCTTATCATGGCAGCATGGTATGCTCCTTTAGTCCTTCCTTTACCTTTAGTAAATTTGCCACAGGACTATCAGTCTAAGATTCCATTATATGATGCTAGTGGTTCTATTACTGCTCAACTACATGTGGACAAGATGAATGACTATTTTGATAGAAATGAGATAGATGATGAAACTGTTAAACTCAGATTGTTTGCTTAAAATTTAGGGGGAGAAGCAAGAAAATGGTTCAAAAAGTTAACCCCTAATAGTATTAATGGCCTCCAAGCTTTCCATCAAACATTCATAAACAAATGGGAAATTATGAAGAACCCTCTCCAAATACTTTTAGATTACAACAACCTCAAGAGAAACACTGGGAAAGTGTTCAAAATTATTGCACTAGATTTAATAGTGTTTATAACGTGCTACCCCCAGATTTTAAACCTCCACAAGGCTCAGCTTTGGCCAAATTCCCTGAAGGATTTGATCCCGAAATGGCCTATCAGCTAAGAGAAAGGGATCCCTTAACTTTAGAAGACATGCAGAAGGGAGCTCTTTGTGTGGAAGAAAATATGATTGATAAGAGAGCTAGAATGAAGATTGAGAAGAGGGTATCATTTAGGGATGAAGTTGCACCTTCCACATCTGACTCAAAAATGGAAAGGATGATGGAGGAGATGATGAAGAGGATGAACATTTATGAGAGAGCACAATATAGAGAAAATCAATCAGCTCCTCAAAATAGAAATCAATTCCAAAACCAAAATCAAAACTTTAGAAGAAATCAACCTCAGAACAAACAAAGAGATGTTGATCAACAAATTAGACCTCATTTTCAAGAAAATTATGTAAATGAGGATGGAGAAACAAATGAACAAACAGATGATGATAACATAAACATGTTGGGAGTACGCAATGAGGATTTTGATTTCCTCCATGAAAGAAAACAAGGTCTATATACACCCTATGATGATAGAAGACTAAAAACTGAATACTATGAACAAAACTTTGAAAATGCCATCATAGGATCACCTAAAAAATATGATATAAGAAGTAAAAAGAATCAAGAAACTCCTAGGAACAAAACCTCTGATAATTCTGCCAAAAAAATCCCTGTAAATACTTCCAAAAAGACAGTAGAAAATAATAAAACAGTGGCTGAAATTTCTGATCCAAACAAGGGAAAAAACACCCAAATCAATGAAAAACAGAGTGGTGACCCTAGCAGCACTATAATTTCAGCTAATGCTCATGAAAAAACCATTTTGACTACTGTAAATAGTAGAAATCAGCAAGCTAATTTTGCTGATGAATCAGTGACTAAGAAGGCCGAATCAAACATTTTGAAAAATCAGATTCCCTTTAGCCTAGAGAGTGAAATTGCCAAAATCAAAATCTTTGTCCCATTCCTTGAGTTAGTCACTCAAAATGTATATAAATTTCAAGTTTTGAAAGCTTTGAACATAGAAGATATTCATGATACTTTTAACTTGAATGATGATACACCAGAGCTTCTGTTTGGTCCTAATATTGAAGGAAAATTTCAAGAAGGAACTACTCCTCCATTCTACATCAGTTTGAACATCCATGATAACATTTTGCACAATGCCATGCTTGATTTAGGAGCATCACATAACCTCATGCCCAAAGTAATAATGGAAAGATTAGGCCTTGAGGTAACTAGACCTTATAAAGATTTATATTCCTTTGATTCAAGCAGAGTGACATGCCTAGGCCTAATAAAAGATCTATGTGTTAACTTAGCCCAAGTTCCAGCCAAAATCTTAGTGATGGACATTGTAGTGGTTGATATATCCCCCAAATATGGCATGCTTCTTTCAAAATCATGGGGTGCTAAGTTGCAAGGTACTATGCAGATGGATATGATTTATGCCACCATCCCTGTCTTTAGTCAACCTAGAAGACTCTATAGGGAAACACACATGAAATACATGGTGAGTAACCAACAAAGACCAGAAAAATCTCCTCTTTATTTCATACACACTAACCTTGACTCATTCATTCTTTACAATGATGAGATTCCTAATGAGCAAGAGTTAGTCAATGAAACATCAGCCAATATAGTGGTCACTCCACATCCAAACATAGTGGCAGCCATAGAGGAAAAGGAGAGAAAGGAAAAATCATTAGATCAGTTTGCAAACTCAGAAATTCACAGCAAACAAATTGAAGTTCTTGAGGTCAAAAACAGTTATAAACATAGTACAAATCAAGGACATCAAAGAATAAAGCCTCAAAACATTGAAAATCTTGAGAAACAAAATAAAGACAAGCACAGTGCAGTCCTACAGGAACAACACAGTGACAGATTAGGTAAACAAAACAGAGAGGACAACAATGAAATGAATGATAAATATGAATACAGTCCTCTTTGGAGTATGAGTTTTGATGGGTCTTTCTCTAAAACTGGTGTAGGAGTAGGCATATGGGTGCACAACAATGAAAACAATCATGCTGAGGGTCATTCCTATAGATTAAAATTCCATTGCACAAATAACATAGCAGAGTATGAAGCTCTCATTTTAGGCCTAAATTTATTAAAAAAATTAGGGGCCAAAATAATAAGAGTTCATGGAGATTCAGAATTGATAATTAGGCAAGTAAATGGGGAATACACTACTAAACATCCCAGACTTAGAGCCTATAGAGATGATACCATGGAATTGTTAAAAACATTTTCTGAATTCCAACTTACCTTTGTCCCAAGGAACCAAAACATTCTTGCCAATGGATTATACTTTGCTGCTAGTACATGTCTAAGACCTTATGAAAGCAAACAATACACCATCCAAGTCAAATATAGACCAGCTGTCCCGGATAATGAAAAATACTAGCAAGTTTTTGAAGGAGATAGACAAATAGAAGACTTCCTATAGTCCAAAAATGAATTTGAAATACCAAACTCAGATTCAGAGTATGAACAAGACTGTTCTACTAAACAAAACCCACTTTTTGAAGAAGAAAAGTCTCCTGAGATTGCTGATATAAATCTGTTATTCAAAGAACCTGAACATACAACAGAAAATAACACAGATTTATAAAAAGAAGACTTAGAAGTGTTGCAATCTAAAAATCAAAGCTTGCCAAAAGGACTGGTCCCTTTAGAAGAATTGTTTGACTTGAATGATGTTGCCAAAAAGCCAAAACTGTAACCTATTGAAGCTGAAGTGGAAGAATGCAACATAGGCAGCGAAGAAAAGCCTAAAATGATCAAATTATCCAAGACACTGCCAGCTCACATTAAACTGAAATACATTGAGCTATTTAAAGAATTTTCTGATGTATTTGCATGGAGTTATGAAGACATGAAGTCATATGATACAGAAATAATCCAGCATAAGATTTCCCTCAAAGAAAACCATAAGCCTTTTAGACAAAAATTGCGCAGGATCAACCCTGTTCAATTACCTCTGGTAGAGAAAGAAATTAGAAAACTGTATGATGCTGGAATTATTGTCCCTGTGAGACGCTCAAAGTGGGTGTCTAATCTTGTATCAGTAAGGAAGAAAACAAGAGAAATAAGGCTTTGTATTGACTTTAGAAACTTAAACAAAGCCTCATTAAAGGACAACTATCCCTTGCCAAAATTGGATCATATCTCACAAAGGGTAGTTGGTTCTAGAAGAATTTCTTTGCTAGATGGCTTCTTAGGTTACAATCAAATATTGGTACATCTTGATGATCAACTTAAAACAACCTTTACTACTCCTTGGGGTACTTTCATGTATTTGAAAATGCCCTTTGGTTTAATGAATGCTGGTGCCACATTTCAGAGAGCCATGGATATAGCATTCTCAGAAGAAATATGTTACTTCATAGTGATTTATTTAGATGACATAACTGTATATTAAAAAACAGATGAATAACACCTAATACAGTCGAGAAAAGTCTTTGAAAAATGCAGAAAATATGGTTTATCTTTAAATTCAAAGAAAACATTGTTTGGTCTCCAAGAAGGTAAACTTCTTGAACATATCATATCTGAAGAGGGAATAAGGATAGACCCAAAGATGATTGATGGTATATTGAAAATTAACCATCCTAGAAACATCAAGGAACTTCAATCTTTCATTGGAAAGATTAATTTCTTGAGAAGATTCATACCTAATTTAGCTGAACTCCTTAGAAACATGAAAAACATGCTTAAACGAGAAGAATGAGTTAAATGAACCTTAGAAGCAAAGAAATCATTTGAGCTGGTAAAACAAGCACTTACCAAAACACCAATTCTTATCAGTCCTGATTTTACAAAAAAATTCTTCATATTTTCATTTGCATCAGAACACACAGTAGCTGTTGTCCTATTACAGAAAAACTTGAAGGGACAAGAGCAACCAATTGCATTTTTCAGCAAGGCATTAAGAGATGCACCTCTGAAGTACAATATAATGGAAAAACAAGCGTTTGCCTTAGTCAAAGCCTTAAAAGACTTCAAAGTTTACATTTTGCACTCCCACATCATAGCATTTGTGCCTCATTCGGTTGTAAAATACATATTGACCCAAGATCTAGATGGAAAAAGAGGAAAGCGGATTGCTGTAATTTTAGAATATGACTTAAAAATCAAGCCCACTAAGCTCATAAAGGGTCAAGGACTAGCAAAAATTATGGCTGAATGCAACTTTCAAGCTCTTGATATAAACATGTTTAATGCATTAGATGAACAGGAAGAGTTGACAACTCCAATTATTGAAGATCATTTTATGAATTCATCTTGGTATGTTGATATTTTGTATGTATTGCTCAACCTAAATGTCCCTCCTGGTTTGTCTTAAAAAAGGCAAGATTCTTAAAGTTAAAAGCTGTAAATTACTGTATTTTGAATAAATGTTTATATTGGAAAAATTCTAGTGGATTATTGCTTAAATTTTTGCCTGAGAATGATGCAGATAAGATCAAGCACGAGTTTCATGAAGGAGAATGTGGAGACCACCTCTACTGGAAGTCAACTGCTAACAAAATCCTTAGAGCTGGTTACTACTAGCCCACCCTCTTTCAAGATATCCACAAAATGATTATTGCCTGTCACAAATGCCAAATCTTTGAGGGCAAAAGAAAGCTGCTTCCCTTACCTCTGCAACTAGTCATTGTTGAAGCTCCTTTTTAACAGTGGGGTCTAGACTTCATTGGGGAAATCCATCCTGCCTCATTTGCTCAACATAAATGGATCCTCACAGCAAGAGATTATTTTACCAAATGGATAGAAGCCATTCCTTCTAGGAATGCCACAGACTCAGTTATCATTTCATTCCTTGAAAACCATATACTGTCTAGATTTGACTGTCCTAGAAAGATCATAACTGATAATGCTGCTGCATTTGGGTCTAAAAATATGGTGGAATTCTGTCATAAATATCAGATTATATTGGGTCATTCTACAACTTATTACCCTCAAGGTAATGGGTTGGCAGAATCCTCAAATAAAAGTTTGGTGAACATAATCAAGAAGTTGTTGGAAGAAAACAAAAAATCATGGCACAACAAGCTAGTACATGCATTATGGGAAGACAGATTAACAGTTAAAAAGTCAATTGGGATGTCTCCTTACCAGCTAGTTTATGGAACAAATGCAATATTTTCAACCAGTTTAGGAGTGCCAGTCATGAAGCTGATCTAAGAAGTACAGTCTGAATATGATGATATGACAAGAAGAATAAACCAGACTATACATCTACACAAACCGGAGAGGAGGTATACATTAGAGCACAACAACTACAAGAAAACATCAAGAAATTTTTTGACAAAAGAACCAGGCAAGTGACTTTAAAATTGGTGACAAAGTATTGAAATGGGATTCAAGGAGAGAAGATAAGGGCAAACATGGAAAATTTGATAATTTATGGCAACGCCCTTATCTTATTCAATCTGCTATTGGAAAAAATGCATTCTTTCTGCAAGAATTGGATGGAGCTAAATATTTTGGAGGTCTTGTCAATGGAAAGATTCTCAAACATTATTTCTGTTAACTAATATTTTAGTTTCAAAGCTTTTTTTTCATTGTATATAACACTACTTTTGAATTTGAAAAAAGAAAAAATACAAAAACAATAGAAAAAGAGAAAAGAGGACAGATATAAAAGAAGAAAGGTACAACCCCATACCAAAAAAGAAAAGGAAAATCTGAAAGTGTGCAAGCCTAAATGCCACTACTTAAAAGAGAGCACTGCTATTTAGTCATACAACCTAATCATGACTAGATAGATTTCAATTTATTGTTGATAGGATTACTAAAGAAGATTTTCCAAACAATGAAATCTTGGTTTATCAGTAGAATAGATTAAGATAGAAATAAATGGCTCTAATTAGACCAAAAATTGAGCCAAGGAGAAGAAAAAGAACTGGTTCTAACATGCTAAAAACTTAAACCAGGTAAAGAAGAAGAACATCTCTGAAAAGATCAAAACCAGAGCTGAAAGAAAGAAGGAAGGATATTCATAATTTTCAGATCTTAAGCCTTCACAATTTTGTTTTAAATTTCTGTAAATTTCAGTCTATGTGCAGCTGGTTTTTATGCCATAGTCTTACAACAAATCAGACAGCTTAATCTTGGTTTGTTTGTATTTAAATTTTTGTTTTAGAAAATAGAGAATAAGATCTGTCAAACAGTCTAATCTTGACAGATAATAGTTAGGTAGAGAATTTATGAGTTCAATTGTTTAATCTGGACTCATGGAAGAAATAAGGGTAGATTTCGATTAGTTTTCTGCTTTCAATAAAAGAATAAAATGTTGATGTCAAAATGTATGCAAGTCGAAGTGCACCTTATGAAGAAAAATGTTAGGACAAGTAGGCTGTGTAGGTAGTTGTTTAGGAGAAATTGATTTGTTATTATGTAAATGTTGATTATCTTTTCAAGCAGCATGATCAAAGAAGAAAGAGGATTTTCAAGGTGCAGGACATTGATCTACATTCCAGAGATAAATTTCTGAGGTTCTTGACACCTCCAAGAAGCTGCCATCCCTAAGTGGAGCCACTGTTAGCCATCAGTAAATTTTGTCACAGCAAATGATGGCTAAAAATGTTCTTAAGCCTTCAAGAAGCAGTCTTCATGGAAACTGCTAGTTCTTGAAGCCTTCTTGGTGTCTTTTATCTTACAAAGCATATTCACTATTGTTTCCACAAAAGATTTTTCAAAGAAGCCCTGCTGATAGAAAAGTATTTTTTTCAAAGCCATTTCCCATCATTTCATAACCCCCATTTCACCCATTTCTTCACTCATTTTCACTTATCCTAACTCATCAGCTCATTCCCCTAAAAATCCCCTTTTCTCCCTCATTTTCCCATAAAAACTCTTTAAACCTATAAAAACCCCTTTTTATGGTTTAAACTACCCTTTGTTACCCTATCAGAAGCTTTAGAAAAGGCTAAAAACCCACCTTTTTAAACCTTTCTGAACTTTTATCAAAATAGGCCTTAAGCCCTTTGGCCTTAATCCCTCCGCCCTGTTGCTCATAAAACTTCATCTTGTAACCGAGCACTAAAGCCCTTGGCTCTTCGTCATTTCCTCTTCCGGTCACCTTATCTCTCCACGGGACCGTCTCCTCCACCTTATCTCCTAAGCTCCTTTCCCTTTATTATTCCCTACAATCCCTATTTTCCTTTGTAAATATTCGACGCTCGACCTTTTCCCCCCGATCAGATCTGCACCGTCGATTTGGCAGATCTGATGGTCATCAGGCTCCTCCCCGTTTCCCGCTTCCACAACCCCTCCATCCACCGCTCTAGCCCTGCTATAATCTTAGCCATTGATCTCTCCTAGATCGGACGACGTTGTTTCACTACGAAGGCACCCGACCAAAAGATGGTTCGTACCTCTATAGTCCGCCTGCAACAGATTCACAACCGTTGATCTTCAAAGATCCAACGACCACCGTTATTTCCCATCATTCCACCCTGCCAAAAAAATAAGCCCGCTCCGCGAAAAAATAGGTGACATCACCATCAGGCCCCACAGTTATTCTCCCATGCAGCTTTTCAACCATCGTGCGCAACCATGACCGTCGATCTGGATTGCCCAGATCGGATGGACCCAAATCCTTTTCGCGCTCATTTCTCCAAAAGAATTGATCGCGTGTTTTCAATGCGAAAATGACGGTTTTTCAGGAGCCACGTGTCAGTCGTTAACATGTATCGCGTTCCCCCCGCTCATTACCACTTACTGCCCGAACCCTATGCGAAAAACCATCCCCGGTATTCCCAAAACTGCTCATCAACTCTTCGTGCCCAAATCAAATTTGAAACCTTGGTTTCTTATTGTTCCACCATGAAATCCCTTTTGCGCATTCATCCCCTCCCTTAATGCTCCTTTGACACTTCCCAACGCCTCTAGAGCAGTTTTACCTCAGCCTGCAGGTTTTTATTAATGTTTTTGTTTGTTTATGCAAGTTCAATGGCGGTTCTAAGGCCGAAAAGCCTTCCCACAATCCATAAAGAGACAGGGCCGAAGGTGACGACCTTCTGAGGCCCAAATAATGAAGAAAAGGAGATTTCAAGGTGTAATTTTGGGGTTTTAATCAATGTTTCGTGGACATTGATTAACCAATGAAACCCTCCAAAATGCCAAAGAAATCCCTGCAAGAAAGAAAACAGAGTGATTAAAGGCTTAATCGAAGAAATCAAATAAAAGCAAGGATTAGCATAAAGATAAAGGATAAAGACAAAGAGTTAAGGACAAAGATTGAAGATTAAAATAGTCAGCAAGGTAATTAAGACAGAAGATGATTAAAGAAGGCCTAAAAGCCAAATCAAAGGCCTAATTGAAGTTTAAAGTGCCAAATCAACACAGATCAACAAGGAAAGCCTCCAACTGTCACATCAGTGAGGCAATTAATCCTCAGAAATGCCACCTTCCAGTTTATTTTCCTCAAAAGAATACAAATTCAATGCACAGTCAGAAATATTTTCAAAGATAGCTCAGAAAGTAATTACCGGCCTACCAAAAGCCTCAAAAGTTAACAAAAGTGATTGAAGTTGATGAAACTTAATGTAAAAATAAATTAACATAGTTAAGACATTAGATACCTTCTCCATTATGCCTCCCAAAGGTCAAGAAGCATTTACTCTGTATTAATTGAATAATTAGACCTTCCTTTCACTCCACCTCCTCAATTTACCTATATATATCATATGAGGAGCCTAGTATTGTGGTTGGTTGGTTACTTGTTGAATGTAAATAGTTGCTAAAGCTACTGAAGCTCTGTTAGTGATTGAAGAAAGATAGGCTGAGAAGAGAAGTTTGAAGCTGTAAAGGCCTACTGGACTTGAAGTTTGTAACTGGTTTGAACTTCAAATACACAAGCTGATTTATGGGATCCTAGTTTATGTCAATGGTGATGTTTTTCTTACTGTAATTGTTATTTTTCTTATGTTTCCATATTGTCCACTTTCTCTGATAAAGAACAACAAGTTTAGATTAGGATTTACTTCTAAAAGTACCCTAAATCTCACTGATAAGTTTTATCTTTATGTTTTCTTCTAATTGTGCTTTGAGGATAATTCAATAGAGTATAACCAGTGAAGTGTTGGTGAGCCCATGTTTCCTGAGTACAACTTGAGATATTGTCTTTGAAATTTCTTGAAAAGTCTGCTAATTAAAGTTGAACTAGAAAATTTTATGGTTAGCCCTTTCCTCTAGTTTATCTCCAATAGTTGCTTTGAAAAGATCCCTTAAGAGTATGGCAAAAGCAGGCTAGGTTAAAATTCCTTACTTGATCTTAGGCTACTGTTTATGTTTATCTTAAATGTTTTCCTTTGAAGTATGCTGAAAGCAGGCTAGGTTAACAATCCTTACTTGATCTTAGGCTATTTTTTGTTTATCTTAAATGCTTTCCATTGAGAGTATGTTGAAAGCAGGATAGGTTCAAAGTCCTTACCTGATCTTAGGCCGCCCTTTGTTTTCTTATATGTTTGCTTCTTTCACCACACTTCTTAATGTTCCATATCACAAAATCAACTTAAATAGATCCTTTGATATAGATGACTTGCCATATGGACCACTCTTGAAACTTGTTGTACAATTAAATCCTTTTGTGACTCCATAGCCCAATGGATTGATACTATCTCTTACCTATCCTATCTGCTGAACCATTCTTTCAACTTACTCACACTTTTACCCTTCAAAAGGAATCATTTATTTTGATGATATCCTACCCAACCAAAAACAAACAAATCCCTTGTGCTTCATAACTAGCCTAATATCATATCATGAGCTTTAAAAGCATATCATTCTAAACACATATAGAGAGATCCCTCTCTGAATCCAGGAGGGCTAGATCCTAGGATTCCAAAGTGGTTCTGATGTAGACCTTGTAGTGTTTTTTCTTTCCAATCTTGCAAACTAGGGGGACCCTAACAAGGAGGAAAAAAACATCATGCTTTCGAATCTTTAAAAGATAAGATTAGTTCAACTCCAGTCCTTGCATTACCAAATTTGAGACAACGATTCAAGGTACAAACTGATGCTAGTGATTATGCCATGGGTGCAGTACTTTTGTAGCATCATAAGCCTATCGCCTTTCATTCTGAAACTTTTAATGGTGTTGTGACTAATTATCCTACATATGACAAAGAACTATATGCATTGGTACAAAGTGTCAAGAAGTGGAAACACTACTTGATGGGTAAAGAGACTATTGTACACATTGATCACCAACCATTACAGTACTTGCAGTCGCAATCAAGACATATCAGGTGGATGAGATTTCTTCAACAATTTCACTTGGTTATAAGGTACAAGAAAGGTATTTTCAATAAAGTTTCAGGTATGCTTTCAAGACTAATCATTAGAGCTTCTACTTTAATAAAAAATGATTTTGTTGTACATGAGAGTTACATATAACAATATGCACATGACATTGATTTTCCAGATGTGTATGCTAGTTTGAGTGACGGGAATCAGTTGAAGAAAAAGATTATCACATGCATAACAATTTGTTTTTTCATTTGGGAAAAATATGTATTCCACAAGGAGAGAGGCTAAGTGTCATGAGAGAAGCTCATTCTTGTCTTATTGATTGACACTTTGGAGTAAGAAAAATAGTGGCGCATCTACCGTAGGTATTTCTATTTTCCTCGCATGATAGATAGTGTGTCACGTTTTATAAGAGGTTTTTCTATGTGTGCAACAAGTAAACATAGTAATAGGAAGCTTGGATTGTACACGCCACTACTAGTACCATCAAGGCCATGGGAGAGTGTCTCCTTGGAATTTGTTGGAGGTCTACCTTTGTCAAGAAAGAAACATGATTATATTTATGTAGTTGTGGATAGATTCAGTAAAATGTGTATACTTATTCCATGTAAGAAAACCATTACTACTGAAAAAACTGCTGAAATTTATTTTCAAAATGTTTGGGTCCATTTTGGATTGCCCACTTCTATTGTTAGTGACAGGAATTCTAGGTTCATTGTGAATTTTTGGTCAAATCTATGGAGAATGATGGAAATTTTTTTGAAAAAGAGTATCGCTTTTCATCCACAAATAGATGGACAAATTGAGGTGGTGAACAAAACAATTGTGCATCTATTGAGAGGATATTGTAGCAAACATCCTGAGTTGTGGGATGAAAAAATGCATTACATTCAACATGCTTACAACCAGGCAAAGCACTCTTCAACACAAACCTCACCTTTTGAAGTATTCTTTGGCTATTTGCCAAAATCGCGATTAGACTTCATCTTTGGGAAGGATGTTGCAATTGATGGCCATAGTGACATTGATAAGGCTCGAAATTTCATTGAGAAAATTCAGATTATACATCAACAAGTTCAAGAACAGCTTAAGAAAAGTCAAAGAAAATACAAAGAGAGGCCTGTAAAATACCAGGTTGATCACAAGTTTCAAGAGGGAGATGAGGTATGGTTGCACATTAGCAAAGAAAGGATGCAAGGGGAAGGTAAAAATCTCAAACCCATTCGCTATGGTCCTTTCAAGATCATAAAACAAGTTGGTAATTATGCATTCCAGCTTGAATTTCCTTCTTATATGCAAATGTATTCAGTTTTTAATGTTGAAAACTTACCCTTGTATGAGCCACCTTTGATTGATGATCAAGGAAGTGATGTTTAGCTACCTTCTATTGAATATTTCTCGCCAAAATGTCAGGATGAGATCAAAGAATATACAATTCTTGACAAGAGGACAAGAGCATCAAAGAGGGGAAGTGTTAACTACCTTTGAGTTGGGCTCAAAGGCACTAAACTAAGCAAGGAAAAATGGATGGAGGTTGGAAAGGTGAGAGAGATGTAGCCTCATCTACTGAATAGGTAATCAAGTCTTTTGGGGTCCAAAAGCTTCCCAATGGGGAGGAATGACCAGGAGTTCACAAATTTTGCTCAAAATTAAAAGTTATAGGATTGGGTTGAAACTAGTATGGTTGCATAGATCTCGTCTTCCTGATTCTGGTGCCATGAACAGTTCGAAAAATTGATGTCGTATGAGGGAGATATCGCGTTTTGATCGAAATTCCAAATAGGTCAATTTGCGACAGTTGACTAGGTTTGACTGGAATGCACAGTCAGAAAAGTGGGTGGATGTATAGTCAGGAAAAGGAATATTCCTTTCCACCAGAATAATCACAGTTTGACAAGTGTCACAATGCTATTGGTTGAATGGGTTTGGAGAAGCAATCATACGATGCCACGTGGCTAGCCTTGAGGCCGCCACATGTCCTAGAAATGGAGTTGCAAAATTTTGTGAGGGTCCACAAGAATCGAACCCAAGACCTCCTGCCGGGCATGCACAGTCTTTACCACCCGAGCTACACAATAGTTCTTAACTACATTGGGTGTCGGGTTGTATTTATGGTATATGGAAAAGGTGTATGGGGGTTGGGAACCGTCGATGGTCCTAACCTGCTAGCAGTTCCCGTCGTATGTCACATGGAAAACAATGATGTTAACTCCTCCGCACAGATAAATTGCTAACCTCCAGCATTCAACCCATAGTCAAATGGTTCAACTGCAATTAAAACCATTGTTTATTGCGAGTTTCGCCCAACGGTTCCGCTAACCACCACGATGACCGCGGGTTTTGGAGGTGCATGTGCCCAACCACAAACAATTAATGCCATAGTTAGGTTTGGTGAAACACTTGGAGGGCACACCATTTATGGCTAGATTACCTATTTTAACTCCAGTTAAGTGTACTTCTCCACTTTTAGTGGAGCTTTCCTAGGTGAAACTGGGAAAAAGTGTAGGAGGCCCAATTTTCGACCATTTTGAGTGAATGAAGAGTCATTTTTTGACTAATTGGAGCATTCTGGAGCCATTAGTGTAGAGAAAACAACCATTAGAGCATTGTATCTACATATAATAGCAAAAATTTTAGCAATGAAATATTGACATGCCATTGGGAGCTGGATCAGCAGATGTAGCCCAGGAGGGGTGAATTGCTTCATCATGCCTGTTGTGTAAATTTCATGTGGTGACTTATTTCTCTTTTTTACACTATTGTTCAGTGTTATTTAAGCTTGTTTTATGCTTTTAATTCACTAAAAATCATCTACAATTCATGGTAAAATTCCTAAATCCTCATACAAACTAATGAGACAAGTATGCACATGTTTTTAAACTGAAAATACACTTAGCACAACAAAACTAATACAGTCATTTCAAATCATTAATCATCGGGGTGTTCACATGCAGATGTTTGGGGACTGTTGGGTGGAGGCCTAGCAGTTAGCCTGAACCGCAGTCCCATAACTCATTAAACTTTATATACAACATTGATCCATAATATTGATAAGCACAACTCATGGTATGGCGGTAAGGCTTTGCACTATGGACTATGAGGTTGCAGGTTCAACTCCCGCCTCCTCTGCTCAAACTATAACCAAAATTTTGGTGGTCCTTGGGATGCGACGTGGTGGCCCCTAGATGGGCCACGTGTTAGCCTGTGATTGGCCACCATGAAACCCAATCAAAACACACCATTACAAAATAATGACGTAGTGCCACTTGTCACAATTTGATTCGTCAAAGGAAATTCATTGACCAGTCAATATGCCACATGGGCATGCCCAGTCAGCAGTATGGAATGCTGACTCGACTGTCCCTGTACTTAAAAAAACAAAATTGCCCGTTTCACAAAGTGGATAGAACATGTTTCTAGGAGAATACGATGTCGGTTTTCCATGAAACGAGTTCTCCAGATTCAAAACGACAAGATATACGTGGTCGTTCAAGTTCCATGCCATTCCGACAACTTTAATTTTTTAGCATAATTTTGAACAATTGATCACTCCTGCCCACTAGAAGCTTTTGGACCCCAAAATATCACTTTCAGTTGTTTAGCAGATAAGGGTACAGTTCCCTCACCTTTCTAATCTTGATGCATTTGGCCTTGCTTGGATTTGTGCCTTTGAGCCCCACATGACAGTAGACTACACTCCCTCGTTTTGATGTCCTTGTTCTTCTATCAAGAATGGTGTCTTGCTAAAACTCATCAAGGTATTCAGGAGAAAAATAATCAATGGAAGGAATCTGAACATTTTCTCCTTGATCTTCAATCGATGGAGGCTCATACAACCTTAAGTTCTCAACATTAACAATAGAGTAAATTTTCATATATGAAGACAAATCTAACTTGAAGTCATTATTTTCATCAATATTTTTAAAAATTTTGAAAGGACCATAATGGATTGGTTTTAGTTTTTTACCTTCCCCTTTAAGCCTCTATTTATTAATGTGAAGCCAAACTTCCTCGCCATCTTGCAACTTGTGATCTACATGATGCTTTTCGTGCCTTGCTTTGTACTTGCCTTGGCTCTTTTCAAGTTGATCTTGAAATGTTTGATGTATCAATTGGATTTTTTCTATGAACTTCTTGGATTTTTTTATGTCTCTATGGCCATCAATAGCAACATCCTTTCCAAAAATGAAATCCAAGGGGGATCTATGCAAGTATCCAAGACATGCCTCAAATGGCGATGTTTGTGTAGATGAGTGTTTTGCAGGATTGTAAGCATGTTGAATGTAGTGCAAGTTTTCATCCTACAACTTACCACAACTTAGGATTCTTTTTTCAATATCCTCGAAGAATATGTATGGCTATTCAATTGACCACTTCAGTTTGACCATCTGTTTGTGGATGAAAGGTTATACTCTTTTTCAACTTGTCATAATCCATCAAGTCCCACAAACTTGGCCAAAAATTCCCAACAAATCGAGAATCTTGATCACTAACAATGGATGTGGGTAACCCAAAATGGACCCAAACATGCTGAAAGAATAGTTGATTTTTTTTTTGTTGTGATTTTTTTTTGATATGGCATTAATATACATATTGTGTTGAACCTATCCACAACTACATACAAATAATCATGACCTCTTTTTGACAATGGAATACCTCCTACAAAATCCATAGAAACACTTTCTCATGGACGTGAAGGTACGAGAAGTGTTGTGTACAATCCTAACTTCCTATTGCTAGGCTTACTGACCGCACACAATGAAAAACCTTTAATGAAACGTGACACACTTTCAATCATACGAGGCCAATAACAATACCTCTGAAGATGTGACATTGTTTTACTTACACCGAAATGTCCAACAATAAGAGAAGTGTGTGATTCCCTTATGAAATTCACTCTCTCCCCCTGTGGAATAAAAAGCTTGCCCAAATGATACAGTAAGTTATTATGTGCATGGTAATCCAATTCCTCTACTTGGTTTCCTTGACTCAAGTTTGTATAAACATCTTGAAAGTCATTATCAAATGCATATTGCTCAACATAACTTTCATGCAAAAAAGAATTATGCTTGAGTAAAGTAGTTGCACCAATAATAGGCCTAGAAAGCATATTAGCAACCTTGTTGTATATACCTTTCTTATACCCAATTACCAAGTGGAATTTCTACAGGAAACTCATCCATCGAAAGTGCCTCGATTGCTGCAACTTAGTTTGTGATTGCAAGTATTGCAATGGTCGGTGGTCGGTGTGTGATTGATCTGAAACGAGTGTATTAGTTTGTTGTGCTAAGTGTCCTTTCAGTATTAAAAACATGTACAATTTGTCTCCATTTTTTTGCTTAAGGAATGAGTGTTTTAACCATGAAACATAGATGAATTTGTGAACTTTAAGCATGAAAGTAAGCCTAAAAAACATTGAACAACAATGTATAACAAAGAAATACAATCACACATAAGTTTTACACAATAGGCACGATGAAGAAGTTCACCCCTCCTGGGCTACATCTGCTATTCCAACTCCCAATGGCATGTCCCTCTTTGTCATTATGCTCAAAATTTCAAATTATATGTGTTTACAGGCCTCTAATGGCTGTTTTCTCTACACCAATGGCTCCATAATGCTCAAATTAGTCTAGGTAAAATCTTGTTGCACCCAAATTGGTTGAAAATTGACCTCCCAATGCATTTTTCCCAATGTTAGCTAGAAAAGCTCCACTAAAAGTGGAGACTGGCACTTAACTGTCACTAAAAATAGTAAAAATCCATAAATTTAGGGTGCACTCCAATTCCGCCTGAAGATCGTTTGGATTAACATTAAATCGTTTGGGCGGGGTGGTCACATGTTGACCCCCCGCCTTTAACTCCGCATTTCAACCGTTTGAATAACTCCGTAATGGTGGTAACGAACTCGGAGTTGGAGTTCCGGAAAATATGGCATTAGTTTTCGTTTAAACCGTGCCCATGTGAGATTTTGACTCTCCATCGGAGGTTATGGTGTATTAACCATCGCAATAGATGTCCGAGTTCAAACCTATCAACATGTGATCGCAACCTTTACCGTAAGTGTTAAGCTTTTGTAGCCGTTGGTTATGAAGCTTAATGCCACTGTTTAACATACCATGTGACTGCAATGTTGGGGCCGCCAGTGGGTTGGGACCGTTGGTGGTGCCCCCTCCAATTATGAAACCTTTACACCATAAATTAAAGAGGCCACTCCTTGGGTTAAGTAACAAGTGGTAGACGAGATGGTCGGAAGTTTATGCGGGCTGGTTGGAGGTCGCAGGGTTGACCCCCCCCCTGGACTCCAAATAAATTTTACTCAATCCTCCTGAGGACACGTGGCAGCCTCTGGGCTTGCCACATGTTGCTCATCCAATGGCCCATTTCAAAACATCAACTGTCAGAAACACATCTCGTACCACAAAAATCAACGGCCCAGATTAAGCCACGTGGAGCGATCTGATTAGCTATGAGAAAAGGAAATATTCCCCAGAATATGCCATCTGTTGACAGTACCTGCATGCTGACTAGGCATCCTAGTCACAAAATTTTAGCTGTTTGGGAAAATGAACAGAATGCGATATCTCCCTCATACGACATTGGTTTTTAGAACCATTCTCGATGCCGGAATTGCAATTATGACACCTTTCCAGTTGCTCAGGTTTGGTACAGTATTGAGCACTTTCAATTTTGAGCATAACATATGATCTCCTGATCACACCTCCCCATTGGGAAGCTTTTGGACCCCAAAATACTTTAATCACTTGTTCAGAAGATGAGGGTGAAACTCCCTTAGCTTTTCCACTTCCATCCATCTTGCCTTACTTTTTTTTGTTGCCCTTGAGCCTAATTCGAAGATAATCGACACTTACCCTCTTCGAAGTGTGTGTCCTCATGTCAAGTATGAAATCCTCCTTGAGCTCGTCAAGAAATTCTGGTGAGAAATATTCTATAGATAGTAGCTGAATATCACTCCCTTGATCATCAATCAAAGGAGGCTCATACAAATGTAAATTCTCCACATTGACAACGGAATACATTTTCATATATGAAGGCATGTCAAGTTGAAATTTATTATTACCAACTTGTTTAATGATCTTGAATGGACCATAGCGAATGGGCTTGAGCTTTTTACCTTCTCCTTGCATCCTTTCTTTGCTTATGTGCAACCATACTTCATCTCCTTCTTGAAACTTGTGATCAAATCTATGTTTTTCATGCCTCTCATTGTATTTTCTTTGACTCTTCTCAAGATGTTATTGAACTTGTTGATGAATAATCTGAATTTTCTCAATGAACTTTCGATCCTTGTCAATATCACTATGCCCATCAATTGCAACATCCTTCTCAAAGATGAAGTATAATGGCAATTTCAACAAATACCCAAAGCAGACTTCAAAAGGTGAAGTATTTGTAGAAGAGTGTTTGGCCCAGTTGTAAGTGTGCTGAATGTAATGCAGTTGTTCATCCCACAACTTGGGATGTTTGCTGCAATATCCTTTCAATAAATGCACAACGGTTCTGTTCACCACCTTGGTTTGGCCATCAGTTTGTGGATGAAAAGTAGTACTCTTTTTCAACTTTGTGTCCATCATCTTCCAAAGATTGGACCAAAAATTCCCAACGAACCTAGAATCCTTGTCACTGACAATAGAAGTTGGAAAACCATAATGAACCCATACATGTTGAAAATAAAGTTCAGCAGTTTGCTCAACAGTAATGGTTTTCTTACATGGCATAAATATATACATTTTACTGAATCTATCCACAACTACATAAAGATAATCAAGTTGTTTTCTTGACATAGGTAGACCTCCAACAAAGTTCATGGAGACACTCTCCCATGGCCTTGATGGTACTGGTAGTGGCGTGTACAACCCAAGCTTCCTATTGTTAGGCTTGCTTGTAGCACACATAGAACATCCTCTTATAATACCTGACACACTTTCTATCATGTGAGACCAATAGAAATACCTCTGTAGATGCACCACTATTTTTCTTACCCCAATGTGTCCAGCAATAAGAGATGAATGAGCCTCTCTCATGACACTAAGTCTCCCTCCTTGTGGTATACACAACTTGCCCAAATGAAGCAAAAAATTGTTATGCATGTGATAATAATTTTCCTCAACTTGATTCCCTTCACTCAAACTAGCATACTCATCTTGAAAATTAACATCAGATGCATATTGTTCTATGTAACTCTCATTTACAATAGAATCATTTTTAAGCAAAGTAGAAGCACTTATAATTGGCCTTGAAAGCATATCAGAAACTTTATTGAAAATACCTTTATTGTACCTTATAGCCAAGTGAAACCGTTGAAGAAATCCCATCCACCTGAAATGTCGTGATTGCTGCAATTTTGTTTGTGACTGCAAGTACTGTAATGGTTGATGATCGGTATGTATAATCATCTCTTTACCCATCAAGTAGTGTTTCCACTTATTGACGCTTTTTACCAATGTATACATCTCTTTGTCATATGTTGGATGATTAGTTACAACACCATTAAAGGTTTCAGAATGAAAAGCGATAGGCTTACCATGCTGCAAAAGTACTGCGCCCATGGCATAATCACCAGCATGGGTTTGAATCTCGAATGGTTGTCTCAAATCCGAAAATGAAGGGACCAAAGTTGAATTGATATTTTCTTTTAAAGCTTCAAAATCTTGCTGTTGTTTTCCTCCCCATTGGAAGCCTTTCTTCACACTTGTCACTGCATGCATAGGAGGTGCTATGGCAGAAAAGTTAGCAAGTAACTTTCTCCAATACTGAGTTGCACCTAAGAAATTTCTTACCTCCATTATTGATTTTGGAGTGGGCCAATTCAAAATGGCTTCCACTTTAGAAGGATCAATTCTCAACTTGCCTCCTCCTACAATGTGTCCCAAATAAACCAGAGAAGTCTTTCCAAATTCACACTTTGACATCTTAAGAAATAATTGTTCTTTTCTCAAAACATCAAGCACCTTTTTCACATGCAAGACATGTTCTTCTCTTGTTTTGCTGAAAATGAGTATATCATCTAAATACACAATCACAAATTCATCAAGAAATGAACGCAAAACATTATCCATAACATGCATGAAATTCGTCGGTGCATTACACAAACCAAATGACATAACCAACCACTCAAAGAGTCCTTGTTTGGTTTTGAATGCAGTCTTCCATATGTCACTTTCTACAATTATTACTTGATGATATCCAATTCGTAAATATAACTTTGTCAAAAACTTTTCTTCTTTCAGTTGATCTAGAAAATCATCTATCCTTGGGAGTGGGTATCGATTCTTTACCGTTATCTTGTTCAAAGCTCTGAAGTCTACACACATGCACCAAGTCCCATATTTCTTCGAAATCAAGACTATGGGTGAACCACATGGCGAAGTTCTTGGCCTTATGAGTCCCTTGTCCAACAAGTCCTTGATTTGCCTCTTTATTTCAGCATTCTCCATTATCGACATGCGATACATGCCAATTTTTGGCAGAGGACAATCTTGTTGTAACTGAATCTCATGTTGAATCTCCCTTTTAGGACACAATCCCGTTGGCTCCTGAAACATCGCATGATGTGCATCAACTACATCATATAAATATGATTTCAACTTAGGATCACAATCTTCAAATGACTCATGATTAACATCAGCTTTTGGCTTAATCATTAGAAGAACAAAATTCTTACTTGAATTCACCAGCCTCTTTACCTGTCCAGCATTTACCACTGCAATATTTGTCTTCTTGCGATGTGCTCTAACAGTGAACTCCTTGCCATCTTTGAATAAATGGTATTTGTTCTCATGGCGATGGAAGATCGCTTTCCTATCATACAAGTAAGGAATGCCCAACACAATACCTGTAATATCAAGCAGAACCATATCTAATTCAACCGTGTCAACAAAATGTGCAGTTATTGCAAAGCGCAATATGCACTTCTTTGAAACCTGTAAATTTGCATCGTTACAAATCCACCCAAGTGGATATGGTTTTGGATGTGGAATGGTCTCAATAATAAGTTTCTTGACCAAGTATTCATAGATTAAGTTTGCTTGTGACCCACTATCAAACAGTGTGTCAATCTTGGTATGTTTGGATATGACCCTCACATGAAAAAATTCAATTCTCTCTTCTTCATTTGGAGCTTGTATGTGATAGTTTGAAGTACTAGTACCGGCTTTTGTTTCAATTTCTTTCCCCTTCTTGTTCTTCAATCCCATGGCTGTAATTTTAGTTTCATCGCCTGAATCCTCTCCTAAGTCACGTTGAGTTGTAGTTGCAGTTTTCTGCTTCCCTTTGTTATTGTTATACTTGGGTCTCTTTTCAGGATGTAATTTCCAACAATTTTTCTCTTCATGGGCTTCTCTTGAACAATGTTTACAAACCAATTTCTCTCCCTCTTTCTTGACAGATGCATTCTGGTTTCCCTTCTTTGATCTATATTCATCATTGTGGCCTCCTGATGATCCCTAACCTTCCTTGTGAAGTTTGGATCCTTCTCCTTCTAGTCTTTCATTCATTTCTTGATAAAGGACTCACGATTTCAGTCATGTCAAGGAATGATTTCCTGAACACTCTTTCTTCTTCTTTGGGATCCACCTCTTCATGGGTTTCTTCTCCTCCTGGAGGCATGCTTATAGCTTCTTCTGCTTCTTTTGGAGGTGAAATAGGTGGGGGAGAATGTGGAAATATTTCCCTTCTTTGTTGTGGCTCACTTTGATAACCTCTTGCTTCCACCAACTTGCCTTCTCCTCTCTTAATATTGAGCCTAGTAAGCATAAAAACCCTTGCAAACAGTTAACAACTCTTTGCACACAAAAACACAGAGATTAAACTCTAGCTCTGATACCAAATTTATTTGAAAGGAGTGTATTATTTTGTTGTGCTAAGTGTCCTTTTAGTATTAAAAACATGTACAATTTGTCTCCATTTGTTTGCTTAAGTAATGAGTGTTTTAACCATGAAACATAGATGAATTTCTAAACTTTAAGCATGAAAATAAGCTTAAAAAACACTAAACAATAGCATATAACAGAGAAAGACAATCACACATAAGTTTTACAGAGTAGGCATGATGAAGCAGTTCACCTGTCCTGGGCTACATCTGTTGGTCTAGCTCCTAATGGCATGTCCCTCTTTATCATTATGCTCAAAATTACAAATTACATGTGTTTACAGGCCTCTAATGGTTGTTTTCTCTGCACCAATGGCTCCAAAATGCTCAAATTAGTCTACGTAGAATCTTGTTGCACCCAAATTGGTCAAAAATTGACCTCCCAATGCATTTTTCCCAATGTCAGCTAGAAAAGCTCCACTAAAAGTGGAGACTAGCACTTAACTGTCACTAAAAATAGTCAAAAGCCCTAAATTTAGGGCGTGCTCCAACATCGCCGGAAGACCGTTTGGATTAACATTGAACAGTTTGGGTGGGGTGGTAACATGCTGACCCCCTGCCTTTAACTCCACATTTCAATTGTTTGAATAACTTTGCAATGGTGGTAAGGAACCTAAAGTCGGAGTTCCAAAAACTGTGGCATTAGTTGCCGTTTAAACCGCACCCATGTGACATTTTGACTCTCCGCCGGAGGTTATGGTGTATCAACCGTTGCAACAGATGTCGTGGTTCAAACCTATCAACATGTGATTGTAGCCTTTACTACTGGTGTTAAGGTTTTGTAGCCACCGGTTCTGAAGCTTGATGCCATGGTTTAGCATACAATGTGACTACAATGTTGGGGCCACCAGCAGGTTGGGACCTTTGGCGGTCCCCCCCTCCAATTATGAAACCATTACACCATAAATTAAAGTGGCCACTCCTTAGGTTAAGTAGCAAGTGGTAGACGAGATGGTCAAAAGTTTACGCGGGTAGGCCGGAGGTCACGGGGTCGACCCCCCCGGACTCCAAATAAATTTTACTCAATCCTCTTGAGGACACGTGGCAGCCTCCAGGCTTGCCACGTGTCTCTCATCCAACGACCCATTTCAAAACAACAACGGTCAGAAACACATCTCGTGCCACAAAAAGCAATGGCCCAAATTAAGCCACATGGCGCGATCTGATTGGTTGTGAGAAAAGTGAATATTCCCTAGAATATGCCATCTGATGACGATACCTGCATGCTGACTAGGCGTCCCAGTCACAAAATTTTAGCTATTTGGAAAACGAACAAAACATGATATCTTCCTCATACGACTTCAGTTTTTCGAACCATTCACGGCACCAGAATCACAACGACAATACCTTTCTGGTCGCTTAGGTTTGGTACATTTTCGAGCACTTTCAATTTTGAGGATAACACATGATCTCTTGATCAATCATGGTTTCCTTTCCCATCAAGTAGTGTTTCAAACTTTTCACACTTTGAACCAAAGGATAAAGCTCCTTGTCATAAGTAGGATAGTTAATCATTGCACCATTGAAAGTTTCTGAATGGAATGAAATGGGCTTACCATGTTGCATAAGGATTGTGCCCATGGCATAGTCACTTGCATTAGTTTGAATCTCAGAGGGCTGACTCAAGTCCGGTAGGGCAAGTATTGGGGCTGAATTGATATTCTCTTTCAAAGCATCGACTGATTTTTGCTAGTTTCCTCCCCACTAGAAGACCTTTTTCACACTAGTCAATGCATGTAATGGAGCCGTGATAGAAGAGAAGTTAGGAATAAACTTCCTCCAATATTGGGCTGCTCCCAAAAAAATTCTTACCTTAGTGATTGTCTTGGGAGTTGGGAAATTCACAATGACCTCAACCTTAAAGGGGTCTATCTTCAACTCATCGCCTGCAACAATATGCTCCAAGTACACCAAAGAAGTTTTACCAAACTCACATTTTGACATCTTCAAAAACATTTGTTCTTTCCTTAAGACATCAAGTAATTTTCTTACATGCATGACATGTTCATCATGTGATTTAATGAAAATCAAGATATCATCTAAGTATACTATGACAAACTAATCAAGAAATGGCCTCAACACATCATTCATCACCCGCATGAAGGTAGGAGGAGCATTACACAAACCAAAAGGAATAACAAGCCATTAAAACAAACCTTGCTTTGTTTTGAATGTTGTCTTCCAAATGTCACCTTCAACAATTCTAATTTTACGGTAGCCTCTCCTTAAGTCCAACTTAATAAAATAATTTTCATCTTTCAATTGATCAAGTAAATCATATATTCTAGGAAGTGGGTAATATTTCTTTACCGTAATTTTGTTCAATGCATGAAAATCTACACACATACGCCATGTTCCATCCTTCTTTGGCACCAACACAATAGGTGATCCACATGGCGAAGTACTTGGCCGGATGATCCCTTTGTCCAACAAATCTTGAATTTTCTTTTTCATTTTAGCACTCTCCATCACCAACATCCTATACATGTCAATGTTAGGAATAGGACAATCTTGCTACAACTATATTTCATGCTGGATTCCCCTCTTGGAAGGTAATCCCTTTTGTTCCTGAAACATCTCATTATTTTTATTAACCACTTCAATCAAATCAGATTTAAACTTTGGATCACAACATTTAAATGCTTCATAATTAACATCATTCTTTGGTTTAATCATAAGAAGCATAAAGTTATTGCTTGAATTCACTAGTCTTTTCATTTGTCCTGCATTAACTCATGAAAGATTTAGTTTCTTGTGATGATCTATCACAATATACTCCACACCATCTTTGAACAAGTGGTAGTTGTTTTCATGGTGATAGAAGATGGATTTTCTATCATAGAGGTAAGGACTACCCAAAACAACTCTTGAAATATCAAGCAGTACAACATCTAATTCAACTTCGTCATTGAATTTTGTTGTGATTGCAAACCAAAGAATACACTTTCTTGTAACCTATAAATTTGTGTTCTTGCATGTCCAACCCAATGGATATGGTTTGGGATGTGGAATGGTTTCAAGATTAAGTTTCTAGACTGAGTCTTCAGATATCAAATTGGCTTGAGACCCACTATCAAACAGTGTGTCGATTTTTGTATGTTTTGAAATAACCCTCACATGAAATAATTCAATCCTTGTTTCTTCGTTTGGAGTACTAGAGTGACAATTTGATGAAATAGTGCTAGCAATGGATTTTTTTCCTTTCATACCCATGGATATAATTTTAGTTTCATCACCCGAGTCGGATCCCAAATCATGTCGAATGGTTGTAGCTATTTTTTGTTTCCCTTGTTATTGAATTTCTTGGGCCACATCTCTATATGAAGCTTCCAACAACGGTCTTCATCGTGACCCTCTTTGGAACAATGTTTGCATGTCATTTTCTCTCCTTCCTTTTTAAGGGATGCATTTTTCTTTCCTTTTCCTTTGAAACCCTTTCCTTTCTCTCCACCCTTAAATGGCTTCTTTTTACTCTCTTCTGGAATATTTTCCCCTCTTTCCTCAAGGTGAGTGGCTTGCACACAAACCTCATCTAGACTAGTGGGATTGAGCATAAGGATAGTATGCCTTAGGTAGCTATGTAAACCCCCTATATACTTCAACAAAGTTTCTTGTGATTGAAAATCAACACCTAACATAAGATCTCTTCTTCTAAATTCTTGGGTGTAATATTGCACATTTTGACCTTTAAGTTGTCTAATATTTTGCCAATTCATGATGGATTTCTGCATATATGCTATAGGGTAAAATTGCATTTTAATTGCAGTAATGAAATTATACCAAGAGATTGATATCTTACCATGTTTTTTTATATCATCTTGTGTCTTGGATTCCCACCATACTAGTGATGCACCCTCCAGTCTCAAGGAAGCTAGCTGAATCTTTGTATCATCATCTTGAAGGTTTTGAATCTTACAGTAGACCTCTAGCTGACAAACCCAATTGTCAAGCTTCTCTGCATTCACTTCACCATTATACATAGGAAAATCAAATTTAATATCAAGTTTTAATAGGGGTTGTTTACCTATTCCTTTTGAGGTATGTTGATGAGTATAAGTAAGGGTTGTAGTAGTGGAAGACGATGAAGATGAAGGTGAATATGGTGGTGAGGATGATGGTGGAGTAGATGGTGGATTATCACCATTTCCATTACCTCCTCCTCCTCGATAACCCTCTCCTCTCGGAGGCCTAGATATTTCACCCTGCAACCTTGTATTCCTCTCTTCATAGAGGACTTTCAACATCTTTTTCATGTCAAAGAAAGTATTCCTATCATCCTCTGTCATGTTATAATTTACTCCTTCATGAGACATCCTTATTGAAGCCTCAGATACAACAGGAGGTGAATCTTGTGGTGGAGATTGTGGCAATTGTGCCCTCCTTCTCCTTGCTCCAACTTGAGAACTTGCACCCACAAGATTTCCTTCTCCTCTCTTGAGCTTTAACCTTGTAAGAATTTAAACACTTGCAAAACAATTAAATCCTCCTTGCACAAGTAAACCTAGTTCTCTGATACCAAATTGATATGAATGGGAAAGTTAGTGTTTGATATGCTAAATTCCAATTCAGAATATTTTAAAAGTGTTTGATGATTATTAGGATAATTGCAAGTTAACCATGATTTTTATGTGAATTTCTTGAGAAAATTAACATAAATAAAACATTGAACAACAAAATCTAACATACATGAACATCACCATAAACAGTAACACAACAACACATGATGAAGGAGTTCACCCCGCCTGGGCTACGTGTCTTTGGTCCAGCTTCCAATGGGTTGGCCCTCTTCTGTTATGCTCAAAAGTGTGATTACATACATTTTCAATGCTCAAACAACTCTAAAACTTGCTCCAATGGCTCCAAATTCCCAAAAATGATTGTCTAGCCTCTTTCTGCCTCAAATTCGGTAAAACACTGAGTAAGTTACGACTTCCCAAAGTTTTGGCACTAACCGCTCCACAAATTCCTCTAAATCTGACATTAAACCTACAAATTTGCCTCTAATTCTGCTAACCGAGTGCCAAATTGCCCAATAATTGGGCGAAATTGTTGGCGCACCATTTTTTCCACTAAGGCCTTAAGGCCGAAAAATATGGTCATGTGGGGGGCCATGTGCCCAGGGCTGAACCCCCCTCCTATCCGCGCGAAAAATTGTTAAACACGACGTGTTCACATGGACGGTTTGGTAACTGTCGGCTTGGAGACTGCCAGTTTGGAGACTTGGTGGTTAACTAACCGGGGAGTGTTAACATGCAAACGGTTCAAGAGACCATTGGTTTGAAGACTTGGTGGTTAATGTTAATCACCCGAGTGTTCATTCACATGAAAATGTTTATGGACTGTCAAGTGGAGGTGTGGTTATTAACCCCAGGCACAGCCCCATAAATCATTAAAATTTATATATTTAACATTTATCCATAGTATTAATAAGCACGACTCGTGGTATGGCAGTAAGGCTCTGCACTATGGACTATGGGGTTGCGGGTTTGACTCCAACCCACTCC
The DNA here is from genome assembly GCA_034641835.2 of Pinus albicaulis. Lineage (NCBI taxonomy): Eukaryota > Viridiplantae > Streptophyta > Pinopsida > Pinales > Pinaceae > Pinus > Pinus albicaulis. The sequence goes on along the minus strand of CM076570.1, from coordinate 1,607,397,991 downwards.
GTTCGAATTATAACCAAAATTTTGGTGACCCTCGGGCTACCACATGGTAGCCCCTGGTTGGGCCACGTGTCAATCTATGATTGGCCATCACGAAACACAATCAAAGCATGCCATTACAAACCAACAACATAGTGCCACTTGGCACATCCGATTCACCGGAGGAAATCCGTTGACCAATCAACCTGCCACATGGGCATGCTAAGTCAACAGTATGGATTGCTAACTTCTATCCTTGCACTTTTTTTTTTTTAATTTCTCTATTTGACAAAGTGGACATGACACGTTTATGGGAGCATATTGTAGGTTTTAACCCTGTATAGAAATTATCTGCGAACGAATCTTAAAAATAGAAAATAAAAAATAGCGAGAGCATAAAACATAAAACAAATATACACAGATATTTTCCCCCCCAAATCGGGACGACCAACTTGATTTTTCATTATATTCCTTTTAGTGTTACAACACACATATATACATGCCGAAGCATACATAAGTCCCAATCCATTAACCCTGGATTAGAACATAACCGTAGTTCCCTTGACCGGATCTACAAAATAGCAAGGGCCAAAAACCATCTTCCCCCAAAACCATGTGCAAACCCATGCATAAATCCATGGGCAGGTCTGCCCACCGGAAAATAAGGCCCAATTTTTTTTTCCTGGGGCGCTGCCCTGGACCCCGCCAAGGGGGGCTCTGCTCCCCCTGTGACCCCCCTGCTGCACTCGACGCAACGTATAGGTGGGGCTGTCGTCCCCCCTATGACCCCCCCCCCGCCCGCGCATGACTAGTCATGGAAAGAATATAACACAAACCCAACATTCTCCCACTTGTTATTTTCTTTCCGCAGGGGGCCATAGGAGAGTTGAGTCATTAGCCTAGCTTTGCAACACCCATTGTTTCTCTACACCAAGAGAAATTCTGAGTGCCCACGGACTTCGTCAATGCATCTGCAACATTCTTCAAAGTGTCCACCTTTACCAGAAACACCCTTTTAGCCTCAACCATATATCTCACAAAGTGATATTGAACATCAATGTGCTTTGTCTTTGAATGATAAGCAGGGTTCTTAGCCAAGAAAATTGCACTTTGGCTATCACAATCTATCCTTATAGCTTGATGCACCAACCCCATACTTGAACACAGTCTCTGCAACCAAACTGCTTCCTTGCTTGCATGAGTGGCTACCATGTATTCTGCCTCTGTAGTTGAAAGAGACACTACAAACTGTCTTTTACTCATCCAATTGACTCCACCTCCAAATAGGCTAAACACATACCCACTTGTAGATCTTCTTTTGTCCAGATCTCCAACCCAGTCTGCATCAAAAAAACCATGAATGTCCAACACTCTTTCCAATCCCGGTCTTCCCTTGTAGCACAAGCCATAATAACTAGTGCCACGCAAATATCTGAAAACCTGCTTCACTGCTGTCCAATGCTCCTTCCCTGGGTTTGACATAAACCTGCTCAATACTCCCACTGCATGTGCAATGTCTGGTCTAGTACATACCAATGCATACTTCAGGCTACCCACTGCACTTGCATATGGAACACGGGACATATCCTCCCCTTCTTCTTGTGTCTTGGGACACTGTTCATCAAACAAGTTTACACCTATAGGAATTAGAACATTCACCGGTTTACTATCCTGCATATTGAACCTCTGCAATATAGTCTCGATATACTTCCTCTGGTTTAACCAGAGCTTCCTCTTTGCTCGATATCTCTTAATTTCCATGCCCAAAATATAGTTTGCAGCACCAAGATCCTTCATGTCGAATTTGGAGAATAGTTGGGTCTTCAAATCTTGGATAATTTCTTTCTCATTTCCAATCAACAACATATCATCCACATACAAGACCAAATAATAAAATGGTCACCAATTAATTTAAAATAAACTCAGTGATCCTCCTTGCTTCTGGTGAATCCAAGTCCCCGTATATAGGTATCAAATTTTTGATACCACATCCTTGGTGACTGTTTTAACCCACACAAAGAATTTTTTAACTTGCATACCATTTCTTTCTTCCCCTTCACCATAAAGCCTTCAGGTTGTTTCATGTAGATCTCCTCTTCCAGATCCCCGTGAAGAAACGTTGTCTTCACATCCATTTGTTCTATCTCAAAATCAAATGCTGCAGCAACAGATAAAAGTAATCTAATAGAAGCAACTTTGGCAACAGGAGAAAAAATATCACCAAAATCAATTCCCGACACCTGGGAATAACCTTTTGCTACCAACCGAGCTTTGTATTTATCCACCTTGCCTTCTACATTCATCTTCTTCTTAAACACCCATTTTCTTCTGATGGGCTTCCTTCCAGCCGACAACTCCACTAGATCCTATGCCTCATTTTTATGCAAGGATGCCATTTCATCAACCATGGCCTCCTACCAAAGTTTTTCATCCTCTAAATCTACTGCCTCCCTGATGGTTCTGGGATCATAATCAGTTATAGTTAAAGAAAAATTTGAACAGAAAGCAGATGGACTATACCTTTCAGGTTGTCTTCTTTCCTGAACTGATCTTCTCAAAGCTGGAGTTTGTGGCTCTTCCTCTTATGAGTCTTCTTCTATTGTAGAGTTTGATTCATCCTCCTTTAGCTCAAACTCTATCTTCTCAGGTTCCTTTGGTAGGAACTCATGTTTAACAACATCTTTCACCTCTCTAAACACCACATCTTGGTTGTACACAACCTTCCTTGTTTCCGGGTTCCAAAGCTTGTAACCCTTTAAACCATCCTTACACCCAATAAAGATGCACCTTTCAGATTTATTATCCAACTTGGTTCTTTTCTCCTTTGGAACATGTACATATGCATCACATCCAAATACCCTCAGATGTGAAAGAGAGGGTTTCTTACCAGTCCATACCTCATGTGGAGTATTATCCTCCAACGCTGATGAAGGTGATCTGTTAACCAAGTAACATGCAGTCTCCATTGCCTCTGCCCAGAATTCTTGTCCTAACCTGGTACCACTGGGCATGTTTCTTTCCTTTAAAATCAACGTTCTGTTTATTCTTTCTGCAACTCCATTTTACTAAGGTGTGTATGGAGTAGTCTTCTGCCGTGCTATACCACACTTCTTACCGAACTCTTCAAATTCCTTCTTAAAGAACTCCCCACCATTATCTATCCTCAACACCTTTATCTTCTTCTCTGTCTGGTTCTCCACCAGAGCCTTAAATTCTTTAAATTTGTCAAAAACTTCAGATTTATTCCTCAAGAAATATATCCATGTATTCCTTGAGAAGTCATCTATGAATGAAACATAGTACACAGACTTACCCAGTGATGGAACTGACACAGGTCCAAACACATCACTGTGCACAAGCTCTAATATCTTGTTCGCCCTCTTAGCACTAGAGGGAAAAATCACCCGCTTCTGCTTCCCATATACACAATGTTCACAGAAATCAAAATCCAGAGAGCTAGTAGACATACCTTCTACCATACCATTTCCATGTAGTATCCGAAGGCCCTTCTCTCCAATATGTCCAAGCCTTTGATGCCATAGCATGGTCTTTTCTCCAGAGACTGCTAGGCTTTCCACTCCACTTTCGGGAACCATAGAACTGTTGCACCCAGCAATAACAGTGTTGTCCTGAAGCTTGTACAGAGTTCCAATCCGAACTCCCCGCATTAATACATGTGGTCCCCAAACCATCTTACAGGTATCTTTCTCGAACATTGCTTTTACACTTGCATCATCCATCTTGCTTACATAAATCAGATTTATGGCCAATGCAGGAATGTGCAGAACACCAGGAAGTGTTCTAATCTTTCCACCTTGCAGCTTCAGCTTAACTTTTCCACGTCTGACGATTATGGCCTTCCTATCATCCCCTAAGAAGACATCACCACCATCATATTTCTCATAGTCACAGAACCACTCCCTATGGGGAGTGAAGTGAAAGGATGCACCTGAGTCAATCAACCATGACTCATGATCTACATGTGTATTTGAAGAAGAAGCCAAATACACATCCCCAACTTCATCCGAGGTGGTTTTTGCCTCTGCAGAAGGAGCATCATCAGATCCCTTTCCTTTCTTAGGAGATTTAGATCTGCAGTCGTTTTTGTAGTGCCCTTCCTTTCCGCATTTCTAGCACACCTTTACAAACTTTCCAGGAGATTTAGATCTCCCTCTAGATTTAGATCTCCCACTCAAAACCTTTTTCTTGTTTCTGTTATGGGACCTTCCTCGTACAGATAAGACATCTCCATTTTGAACCTCCATATTTCTCCGTCTCATTTACTCCGACAGCAAGGCTGAGACAATGTCATAAAAATTCAAGGTAGTTGTATTGCTACCTATTGCAATAACCAGACTCTCCAACGAGTCTGGTAGATAACAAAACAAACTAATTCACTTATCTTCATCTAAGATTTTAATATCAACATATGACAGCTGACTTAACACAGTATTGAAGGCGTTCAAATGCTCTGTCATTGAGTCTCCATCCTTCACCCTCAAGTTATACAAATTTTTCTGTAGGAACAATTTATTCACCTGAGACTTAGATTGCTACAAAGTCCCTAGCTTTCCCCACAAGGTCTTCGTCGTAGCTTCCCCAGATACATTCAAAAATACTGAATCTGAGACACACAACCATATTTTTCTCTTTGCCTTCTGATCCAGCTTCTTCCAGTCTTCATCTGACATTGCTGTTGGTTTAGTACCCGGATCTACCATGATCCACTGATCTTTATCCACCTGTAGATCCTCCATCTTGAGCTTCCAAAACTCAAAAATCTTACCATTAAATTTCTCGATCTCTATCTTCTAGCCGCTCGCCATCTTCTTTCACCGCAAGAATCGATCCCGCAGATCTCCCACTGAACAGGGTCTACCTCAGGCCCGAGCAAAAACCCCCTCAGTAGCAAAGGCGTCCCCTTGAAACCGAAACTGCTCTGATACCAAATGTAGGTTTTAACCGTGTACAGAAATTATCTGCAAACGAATCTTAAAAAAATAAAATAAACAATAGCGAGAGCATAAAACATAAAATAGATATACACAGATATTTCCCCCTGGATCCCAAATCGGGACGACCAACTTGATTTTTCATTATATTCCTTTTAGTGTTACAACACATATACATACATGCTGAAGCATACATAAACCCCAATCCATTAACCTTGGATTAGAACATAACTATAGTTCCCTTAACCGGATCTACAAAATACCATGGGCCGAAAACCATCATGCCCCAAAACCATGTGCAATACCATGCAAAAAACCATGGGTGGGTCCGCCCATCGGAAAATAAGACCCAAATTTTTTTTCTCAAGGCGCTGCACCGGACCCCGACAGGGGGGGTTTCCGCCCCCCCTGTGACCCCCCTGCTACGCCCGGCACAACATATAGGTCGGGCTATTGCCCCCCATGTGACCCCCCCACGCGTGGCTAGTCATGGAAAGAATATAACACAAACCCAACACACATGGTGTCGGTTTTCCATGAAACGAGTTGCAACAGATTTAGAATGACGAGATCTATGCAGTCGTTTAGGATCCGTATCATTCCAACAACTTTCATTTTTTAGCATAATTTTGAGCACCTGATCAAATAATGATCATCATGTCTCTCAACATTCAAGGGATTGAGGGACCCTCAAAATTCTCCGCCCTCAAGAGACTAATCAACGTCCATAGACCCTCAATCATTTTGTTTCAAGAGACTATGGTCTTTGGTGAAAAATTCAGAGAGGCCCTACAAAAACTGTGCCTGGGTTGGTTTTCAAGTGCAATTGATGCCAATGGCCCATCAAGTGGGCTAATCTCACTATGGAACTAGAAGGAGGCTTCTTTACAGGATTTTAATCATCAGTTGGTATCATCTTATAAGGATAATTTAGAGGTTTCCCTCTTCCCATTAAACTAGTGAACTGCTACAAGCCATATGGTGACAAACAAAATTTATGGGATATGTTCCAAGCAAGCAGCCTTCTCTTAGACCATTCACTCCTCTTGCCTGGAGACTTAAAATTTACTACTTTAGCTGGGGAGTCATAGGGAATCTGTGTCCAGCCTAATCCTCTGAGCTCCTATTTCTCATCGATGCTACAAAATCATACACTCCGAGATATATATCCCTTTCCTTTAGCTTCTACCTAGAGAAATGGTACGACTTGGAGGGATGGCATCGCAAAGCGACTAGATAGATTCTTGATGGTAGACAAGTTGGCAAAAAAGGTGGGGAGGCTTACATCTTGGATCTCTCAAGATAATATTTCATACCACCTATCTATCTTATTGGAACTTGTAATGTTCCCAAAATTAGCATGAAGCTAATTGGAACATTAATTTTTCTTGTATCATCTAGGAGGTGAATAAATGGGTAAGGAGGCCCATGAGTGGAAATAAAATCCCTCATAGTATGAAAGGGATCATCAGAGTAGCTCTATTTTTCACCCTCAAGTGTGAAAAGGGGCAAATGCATGAGGACAAGGTCAAGTTTGACCAAGTTAACAGCGTTGCCATAGTGGGAGTGGATCACCTTGAAAGACAACGCAGTGTGAAAGGGGAAGAGATCATTTGGTGGAGGAAACCCTAATGTGTGGGGGATAAGGCAAGGAGGATTTCATTTGTATAAAGGGAAGGACAAGGCAGCCATAGAAGACATGTTATTGAATATAGAATTTGGTCTACATGACTATTTGCTTTCTTCAGTTGTTTAACTGAGATTACCGTGCTGTTTAGCACAAGGATTTCCTGTTTAGAAATCCTTCTCCCTTCTTGAGAGGCCTCTTGAGGAATTTTAATTCATTCTCCACATTTCAGGCTTAAGGCCAAGCCACCTCCTTCAGCTACAACGTTATTCCTGTAGCAGGAAACGTTGTGTTGCAGGGTGTTGCAGTGGAGGGCTCCACAACACCATTTCCTTGGCTCATCTTTTAGAGGATGGAGCTTATATTCCTCTGGGAGGTTAGTGAGGAAGATTTAGGAGCTGATTGCACATCTTTGGCATCAGGCCAAGTACTTCCCATCTCCTACAACGCAATCCATCTCCTTGACTGCGTTATTTCTGAGTTTATTTGCAGTGGGGAATTGCACCACTATTTTGGAGGGTGAGATCTTCAGTGATTGGATCAGCCTTTCACTTGAGAGATCCATTGGATGAGATTCAACCATCATATGCAACATCTCCAGTTATCATCGTCCATTTCTTGTGTTGTAGCTGCTACTCAGTTTTGTGACTGCAACTCCCGCATTTTGGCCATTGTGTATATTTCAGCCAATCCTTCTAGGATTGACTTGACATTGTATTTTTAGGGGTTAGAGCTTTTCTCCCCACTTTATTTGAGCTATACATTTATAAATCCATGTATTAACATTATTAATGTAGCAATGCCTCTTATAAACTACACAGTCATAGCTTTGACTTTACCATATGTAGCAGTGCATTTCATAATTCTTGTACATGTGCCTTTGAGGTGGATTTGCCTAAGCTTGAGTGATCATTTCCTCAAGATCTTGTACACATTTTGCTGCTATAACATTAATAAGATGGCTATGAGATCTTATTACATTTTCTGAAGTTGATGCACATTGCTCTTTCATTGTTGTGTTTACAATTACTGATCTCCAACTTTAGAATATCGTAAGATATTCTCATTGTTGTAGAATTTCCCTATTTTGGGATATTACAGTGGTATCAGAGCATCCATCTTGGCTCAGCCTGTGAGTTTCAGCCAAAGAATATAGAATGAGATCAGAATGTTGGAGAGGATGAGTTTTGTCTCATCATTCTTTAGATCTATGAAGAACCTCCCCAAGGAGGATAATAAAATAGAAGAGGAAGGACCATGCACTTCCTATTCTCACTGAGAAGAAGACAATAAGCATGCGAGATACTTGGATCATTTGATTCTAATTAAGTACCTTGTTGAGTACAAATATCAACCTAGAGCCTTCAAAGAGACTCTAGCTCTTCCACAGTTCATTCAGTTAAAGGAAGAGAGGAGGTCCTACAATAAAAGATAAATCAAAGGTAATATATTTCTATTGCCTACATATGATGGATCATCTACAGCAAGAGCTTGAGGCATTCTTCCTACTAACATCCAGTGGTAGAGAGGGAGGCAGTAGAAGTTGTAGTGCTGCACTTCGAGGGTGAAGCTAATGTTTGGTGGTTCAGCCACTTGAGCCATGCAAGGGTGAATACTTTTGCAGAGTTCACTCAAAGGTTGATTAGAACCTTTGATAGAGAAAGATCAGAGGAGAAAAAGCCCACACCACCATGGGAGGAGACTTGTACCAGTGTTGTCACAGCCTTGGAAGAGAAACCTCCTACATCTGCAAATGGGGCAGCCATTTCATTGGAGGAAAGAACTATTGCAGCCATACAAGGAGCTCCCAAGTTCCATCAAGGTATGAATGAAGTTCAACTTTCTATTTCAGCAAATATTTTGGAGGATTGTGGAAATTCATATTTATATGTCTAAGAATCAACATACATTGCTAATATAGAGCAACAAGATTGCATTGCGCTGTGCAACATTGAAACATTCAAGGAAGAAATAAACCATCATCCTCATGAGCCATTTTTGGAGTGCATACCACACTTGAGTTTGGGGTTTGAAGACTTGAAGGAAAGGATGATCGATAGTAGGCATCTTGAGATGAGAACAACTTTCTCCTTTCCAGATGACACCTTCTTAACGAGCACCTCTCAACTCAAAAAGAAACTTCTACTTTCAGCAGATCCAAGACCTCATTGGTTTTGGAGGACTATTGATGAGAGGGAGATCTCATGGAGAGATCCTATTAGAGGTGCACTTCAACATGTCATGGAGTGCAAGGTTCATCAACACATGGAGGATGGTAGCCCTCATTGGAGGAGTACCAAGATGGAGGATGGTAGGAGACATCTACAAGTGGTTGAGTGGATGTGGATGAAGAGAAAGAGGCTATTAAGCCACTTGTAGATCTATGACATTGGGCAACAGGAGGCTTGGCTGCGCTGGTTACTCTTGAAGGAGTGATCAGGAGCTCAAGTCCAAGCCATGGAAAAAGGCTAAAAAATGAAAGTGTTAAAAATTGGTTTAAACCAAGATGGTTTCATAGGTATCGTCTTCCTTATTCTGGCGCTGCAAACGGTTCAAAAAACAGACACCGTATGAAGAAGTTATTGCACTTTTAGTGGAGTGGGTTTGACGAAGCACGGAGGGGCTAGCCCTCCTCCCATGGAACCTCATCGTATGACCAGTGTGGGAGCTTAATGCTAAGAGTGCTTAAGGAGCCTAATTTTAAGTTTAATATTTAATTAAGCTTCAGTTAAGTGGAGTTTAATATGGCAGAGATTCTGGAGGCGCTCCCAAATTTAGGTGGACTTCCACTTTTAGTGGAGTTAACTGGCAGTTGCCCCACATTTAGTGGAGGAAATTGGGGCAAAGTTGTTTTGGTCATAAATTTCTCATTACTCAACCTTTTGGAATGAAATTTTTTTTGATTTTGTATTTTCTCAGACTTTTGGACTCAATGGCGTAGGATTCAGAGCCATTGGAGCTCATTTCCAGCCTATTTAGCTTCAGAGAAGCTTTTTGAGCCACTAGGGCCATTTTGGGTTTTGAGTTTGGTTGAGCTGTGGTTAACCTTTTTTTGGTGAACCAAAAGTCATTTTAGACTATTTACTACATTCTAGAGCCATTGGAACAGGTCTTAACTCTGTTTGAAGACTTTCAAAGGCCAAAAAATTTTAGGAGAGTTTTCAGGGCCACCATGGCCATTTTGGGGTTTGAGCTATTTGGAGTTGTGGTTATCAGTTTGAGGTGAAACAAAGCTCTATTTCAGATAATTTCAACCTTCTGAAGCCATTGGAGGAGGTTTTAGAGGCATTTGAGGACTTATACAGCCCGAAAAGTTGCAGAGAAGTTCAAAGCACCAACAGGACATTGATGAAGAGATCACTATTTATGGTAATCTATCATTGTTTTGTGAATTTGAAAAGGCATTCTTAGCTTTTTCCTACCTTATGAATCAGATTATATATTCATATTTTTCTATTGAGACACTTATAATCTTGTATTGAATTTGAGAGCTTTTAATACAAGAGGACAAACCCATTTTGGGAGGCTTGATCCAGGAGATGTAGCCCAAGAGTTGGGGTGAAATCCTATATCATATTGCTATTGTGTTCTGATATTATATTTCTGAATTATGTTGCTGATATACATGATAAGTTTCAGCAAAAACAAATAAACTTAAAACACAAAAACAGAAGAAAAGACATACACCTCTTCCAAGCAAAATTTCTGCATAATGTCAAGTTTGAGTAAGGTCATTTTAATTAAGTCTGAGTGTTTACTTCTATTATTTCTTTAGGCAGAGTCTGTAAGAGGGCCAGGTAGCCTCTGGATTCATCCTTTCTTTGAAAGGTGAAATATCCGGTAAATGCCCCTACAGTCTATCTCTGTATTAGAAATATGAAGTTCTCACATTTTCAGATTTAAACTTAGAGTATTTTTGCACTCATTTACATAAATGAAAATGGATACCTTGCACCCTTTTCAAGTACCTTCCATTTTCAGATCAAATGGTATCAGAACTCAGGTTGAGCATTCCTTATGGTGCAAAAGGTTTTAAAACAGTGTAAGAGATTTACTGTTTTATTGGTTGCAAAATGGCTGCTTGAATGAGAAGGGGTCTTTACTGACATTTGGTTAAAAGCTTGTCGTTTGTTTGAAAGCTTTGAGGACTTTTCTTTGGAAGTTCCTTTTGGTTGTTTTTACCATTTACATAATGTCAACTTCTTCTACAAGTGAAGTTTCCTCCTTCACGAGATTCTTCAATGATGACATGAAGAATGAGTTCTTTAAGGTGAAGGATATGGTGCAGATTCTCCTTGAGGATCAAAGGGAAAGTGTTCAACTTCGTGCACAATTGCTAACTATGCAGGAAGAGAAAGAAGCCATTCTTCAAAGACTGCATGATATGGAGTTGCAACTTCTTCAAGCACAAGAAGCTTTGTCCACTAAAATACCTCATCTTCAGGATGTAAATCATGAGGTAAATCAGTCTGATTTGTCTTCAGTTTCCTCTATTGAAAAGTGTGTTGGTTCTTTTGAACGACATACAAGAGGTATTGGGTCCAAATTGATGTTGAAGATGGGCTATCAAGAAGGCAAAGGTTTGGGCAAGCATGCAAAGCAGCATAAGAGGATTTCTTGTACATTTTGTGGTCGATTTAACCATCATGTTTCGAGATGCTGGATGAGGAAGAAGGCACACAAGAAACAGATGAAGCAAAGACTACCTTCAAAGAATGTGCATATGATTTGCACTTTTTGTCAAAGGAAGGGACATGATGTCTCTCATTGTTGGACTTTGCATCCAACAAATCGTCCAAAGCATATGCAGCTAAGGGACAAACATTTTGGCACAAGTGGATCTATGGAGTCCATTATCGATGTGGAAATGGAAGATTCACATGAAAAATTGCAGTTGCAGCAAAATATGCCATGGAGTTGGCTTGGTAGGAAGTGGATTAAATTCTTATTGCAGTAAGTCATTACTCATTTTGTACATGCAAATTTCAGATTGGTATGCATGTATTTCAATTGAAAAATTGATGCCAGATTGCATGTATAAGAAGTTTCAGTTGAAGGAATTTCTTTGTTGTTGCAAAATTTCGCCATGGAGGTGTAAAAGATGAGTATGATACTCACTTATGTTGCAGCAATGTCTTTTGGTTCAGCTCTTGATCACCCACATGTTTTTGGGATGATTTAATTGTTGGTATTTGAAAAAGAAGAGTTGAAGTTGCACATGTACATAGAGGTTGTATGTGTAATTAGCGAACTGTATATAGTTCATTGTACATGATACATACACATGTGTTTGTCAAGATGTATCTTGTTGTTTATCGACTTGTGTTGATTGTATCATACATGTTTATCGACTTGTGTCGGTTGTGTGCACACTTGTTATAGATTTTGTGTGTCAATTGTATAGCACATTTCATTGTCAACTTGTTGTTGATGTCGTATGTTGCACAAGATGCTTTTGGTGTCGTTTGGTGCAAAGAACGAAGTGTCAGTGCAAAGCAGTGTAAGATTCCATGAGTTGGAAAGGCATGCAAGCAAAGAGGGCACAAAGTTCAGCAAGTGTCATTGCTAGTTTCATTCTAGCAGATTGGTATGGCGAGAAAACTTGGTCAGGATTTGGCACAAGTACATGGCTCATTCAGCAAAATTCGCCATGTGAACAGTTGGCAATTCAGGAAAATTTTTGAAGGCTGAAGAGAAGAGGATGTTGTTATTCTCTCATTTTCTGTACTACAGTTCAGTTTCAAAATTTCAGTGAGCTTTTTGGGTCCAAAAGCCTCTCATTTGGGAGGTGTGATCAGGAGCTCAAGTCCAAGCCATGGAAAAAGGCAAAAAAATGAAAGTGTTCAAAATTGGTTGAAACCAATATGGTTTCATAGGTCTCATCTTCCTGATTCTGGCGCCGCAAACGGTTTGAAAAACGGACACCGTATGAAGAAGTTATTGCACTTTTAGTGGAGTGGGTTCGACGAAGCACGGAGGGGCCAACCCTCCTCCCATGGAACCTCATCATATGACCAGTGTGGGAGATTAATGCTAAGAGCGCTTAAGGAGCCTAATTTTAAGTTTAATATTTAATTAAGCTTCAGTTAAGTGGAGTTTAATATGGCAGATATTCTGGAGGCGCTCTCAAATTTAGGTGGACTTCCACTTTTAGTGGAGTTAACTGGCAGTTGCCCCACATTTAGTGGAGGAAATTGGGGCAAAGTTGTTTTGGTCATAAATTTCTCATTAATCAACCTTTTGGAACGAATTTTTTTTTGATTTCGTATGTTCTTAGCCTTTTGGACTCAATGGCGTAGGTTTAAGAGCCATTGGAGCTCATTTCCAGCCTGTTTAGCTTCAGAGAAGCTTTTTGAGCCACTAGGGCCATTTTGGGTTTTGAGTTTGGTTGAGCTGTGGTTAACCTTTTTTTGGTGAACCAAAAGTCATTTTAGACTATTTCCTGCATTATAGAGCCATTGGAATAGGGCTTAACTCTGTTTGAAGACTTTCAGAGGCCAAAAACCTTTAGGAGAGTTTTCAGGGCCACCATGGCCATTTTGGGGTTTGAGCTATTTGGAGTTGTGGTTATCAGTTTGAGGTGAACCAAAGCTCTATTTCAGATAATTTCGACCTTATGAAGCCATTGGAGGAGTTTTCAGAGGCATTTGAGGACTTCTACAACCCAAAAAGTTGCATAGAAGTTCAAAGCACCAGCAGGACATTGATGAAGAGATCACTGTTTATGGTAATCTATCACTGTTTTGTGAATTTGAAAAGGAATTCTTAGCTTTTTCCTGCCTTCTGAATCAGATTATATATTCATATTTGTCTATTGAGACACTTATAATCTTGTATTTCATTTGAGAGCTTTTAATACAAGAGGACAAGCCCATTTTGGGAGGCTTGATCCAGGAGATGTAGCCCAAGAGTTGGGGTGAACTCCTATATCATATTGCTGTTGTGTTCTGATATTATATTTCTGAATTATGTTGCTGATATACATGATAAGTTTCAGCAAAAACAAATAAACTTAAAACACATAAACAGAAGAAAAGACATACACCTCTTCCAAGCAAAATTTATGCATAATGTCAAGTTTGAGTAAGGTCATTTTAATTAAGTCTGAGTGTTTACTTCTATTATTTCTTTAGGCAGAGTCTGTAAGAGGGCCAGGCAACCTCTGGATTCATCCTTTCTTTGAAATGTGACATATCCGGTAAATGCCCCTACAGTCTACCTCTATATTAGAAATATGAAGTACTCACATTTTCAGATTTAAAATTTGAAGTATTTGCACTCATTTACATAAATGAAAATGGATACCTTGCACCCTTTTCAAGTACATTCCATTTTCAGATCAAGGAGTTTGGCCATCACTTGGCATATACTCTTCTTAAGGGTATGGGAATGGAGGAGATGTGGCAGGATGCTTGCATCATTGAGAATCAAAGAGTATGGATGCATGGTGTTGATATGAACTTCATATCATTCATTATGTTTTCATCATATGATTTTTATGATGGGAGTATGGGGAGGCAGCAAAAACTTTTGTTGCTTGGATTGTTCTTGGGAGAGCAAGGGAATATTTTCTCTCACATGTTGTATGATGTTGCAAGAGTAGGAGATGGCACTATCATGGTGCAAAGGGGATACTCCTTGGCCTTTGATGATCAGGAATTACTTCCATCTTGGGAGGAATTCCATGTTTGCAGCAACATTATTGGAGGAGTCTTTGAAAATCATCATGTCAAAGAATTGAGCTATTGGTTGGCACGTGCCTATTTGCATAGGCCAACAACGCTGTTCCCTTGGAGCATGAACTTAGTCATGTATTCATGCATCACTTTACTTTCAGTACATGGTGAGAATGTTGTTTTTGCATCTAGTGATTATGTGACACAGTATTTGCATCTTCTTACCATTATCATACAATGTGTTGTTCCATAAGAGGGCAAGTTTATTGTTGAGCCCCATAAGCAAATTTTTGCCAACTATTATGATGGAGAAAACCATCCTTGGTATAACCATGGGAAAGTGTTTGATTATTTCTTGTATGCTTAGTTGATACATTCACTCATTTACTATTCACTAGTAGATGTGATGATTCACACAACTAGCCATTTGTCAAAACATCACTTTCCATATTATTTTCTGAAGTTGCAGTGGGAGAGACTGCGCCGTGTCCACTTGAGACATTGTTTGTATCATGCAACATCATGTAAAACATTCAGCAAACTTCTCATTTAGATACCCTATGATGATCATGTCCTATTCATCATGGATGAGATGTTTTGGGCCCGCTTGTTCTTCAATGTTGGAGTATTGTTCTTCATTTTTCCACTTGAGGGAAATAATTTTGCAGCCCAAGATCATCACATAAACCACACTTATCATGAGTGGAGGGAAGGACAGCATGGGGTAGACTACCTTATCTACCATGATCATATTTTCAGCCCACCTACTTTGCATGAGCCAATGGTGGAGGAAGAATTTCAGGAGCTGCCATGTTGGAGGGTAACTCATTTTGTATGGATGATTTCTTGGGGATGGGAGATTCATATGGGGATGGCAGATCCCAATTCATTTCAGCCCATATGCCTCAAGAAGGCCCTTCATTTCTATCCTTGCAGTTGCTTGAGGACAAGCAACATTTGGGAGGGGAGGACAATAATGTTCCCAAAATTAGCATGAAGCTAATTGGAACATTAATTTTGCTTGTATCATCTAGGAGGTGAATAAATGGGTAAGGAGGCCCATGAGTGGAAATAAAATCCCTCATAGTATGAAAGGGATAATCAGAGTAGCTCTATTTTGCACCCTTAAGTGTGAAAAGGGGCAAATGCATGAGGACAAGGTCAGTTTGACCAAGTCAACAGCGCTGCCATAGTGGGAGTGGATCACCTTGAAAGACAACACAGTGTGAAAGGGGAAGAGATCATTTAGTGGAGGAAACCCTAATGTGTGGGGGCCAAGGCAAGGAGGCTTTCATTTGTATAAAGGGAAGGACAAGGTAGCCATAGAAGGATATGTTATTGAATATAGAATTTGGTTAGCATGACTATTTGCTTTCTTCAGTTGTTTAACTGAGATTGCTGTGTTGTTTAGCACAAGGATTTCTTGTTTAGGAATCCTTCTCCCTTCTTGAGAGGCCTCTTGAGGGATTGTACTTCATTCTCCACATTTCAGGCTCAAGGCCAAGCCACCTCCTTCAGCTACAGCGTTATTCCTGTAGCAGGAAACGTTGTGTTGTAGGGTGTTGCAGTGGAGGGTTCCACAACACCATTTCCTTGGCTCATCTTTCAGAGGAGGGAGCTTCTATTCCTCTGGGAGGCTAGTGAGGAAGATTCAGGAGCTGATTGCACATATTTGGCATCAGGCCAAGCACTTCCCATCTCCTACAGCGCAGTCCATATCCTTGACTGTGTTATTTCTGAGTGTATTTGCAGTGGAGAATTGCACTACTATTTTGGAGGGTGAGATGTTCAGTGATTGGATCAGCCTTTCACTTGAGAGATCCATTGGATGAGATTGAGCCATCATATGCAACATCTCCAGTTATCATCATCCATTTCTTAAGTTGCAGCTGCTACTCAGTTTTGTGACTGCAACTCCAACATTTTGGCCATTGTGTATATTTCAGCCAATCCTTCTAGGATTGACTTGACATTTTATTTTAAGGGGTTAGAGCTTTTCTCCCCGCCTTATTTGAGCTATACATTTCTAAATCCATGTATTGACATTATCTATGTAGCAGTGCCTCTTATAAACTGCGCAGTCATAGCTTTGGCTTTACCATATGTAGCCGTGCATTTCATAATTCTTGTACATGTGCCTTTGAGATGGATTTGCCTAAGCTTGAGTGATCATTTCCTCAAGATCTTGTACACATTCTGCTGCTATAACATTAATAAGATGGCTATATGCAAGGCTTAGCATAGTTTTGGAGGCATGTACAGATGCTAGAAAAGGTGATCCAATAGGTGGCAGAGGTTCAAAGTTGAGGGTCTTATGTTTTTCCTTATGCTCTACCTCGATCGCGGTGATGTAGGCTTGTGTGTGTGTTTGGAAGGTTCCAATCAAAATTTGGTAGTTTTGTGTGTGCAGTTATAATTGATATTTTCTAGTTTTGTTGGTGTGGTTATGGCTTAAAACAAAATGTCCTCTGCATTCCTTGCACACATGCAGAGTATTTTGACATGGGATTTCCTAGAATCTTCTATACTAATTGAAAAAGGTCGAAATTGGTTGAAAAAAGTCCTCCAGTGAGTGTGAACACCTTAAGTGAAAAAGTAGTGGTGATAATGGTTGGATTTCGTCAACCTTGTGCACTTTTGATCCCAGTACAAAAGTGAATTTTGTCCTACATGTTTTATATTCTTCACTTTGGAGTTGGGTGTGGGTTGATGGAGTGACAATGTGAGAGAAAAGGCTGCAAAAATTGGAAGTGTGTTTCAAACCTTATGGATAGAATAGATACACGGTGCATGTGTGCATATGATAGTTGCATGAGCGGTTTTGAAGAATGAAGCGGTGTTCTGATGCATAATATTTTTTATGCAGATCGGGTTAATGGCTAAGGAAGAAATTGCATAAAATATCTATCTTTTTACATGTTATTTATCTGTATATGCAGGGAATTGCTATGAATGAAAATGAGCCATGATATTTCATATGTCGTTCTAGGTTTTGATGAGTTTATTGCTATAGAATAGTGCTAATGGTTGTGTTATTGTATCCAGTTTATTATTTGTTGGTAGACCATATTATTGTAGAGTTTATTCATAGATTTAAGCCATTGTCTTGTTGGTGTTGATAGCACATTTTTGGTGGTGTTTTTTATTGTTTTGTTGATGGTGTCTTGTTGTTAGAGATTGTATTGCAAAGTTGAGTCTAGTTGAGGAGAGTGTCTTGGGATCTAATATGAAAATATATGAAATGAGGTCTACATGGAGTAGAGGCGCAGTGACTTCATGAGAGCGGAGCAGTGATTAATCGAGTCTCCTAGTTGATGTGTGTTGGCCAATAGTATAGGAGGTCGAGTTTCCTATTTGATGGGAGTCAGCAAACCTATGTAAAATATTTTTTACTTGACATACTAGAGATTCAAAGTAACGCAACAATAGCAAGGGTAGTTTTTCTCGCAGGGGTTTTCCACCAGATATATTGTGTTCTCATGTGTTAATGATTTGTGTGTGCATTTTTTATTTTTTATGTTGATGCTTATGGTCTTTAGTTTGTGCTCATATGGTGCACATGTTATGATTTCTTATTAGTTATTGGTTAATATATGAATGATTCACTAGAGAAGTTAAATTGGTGAAAATTGATAGCAAGACACATTATGGTCTTTAGTAGTGCTCGGAGACTTGCGTGATTATCATTAATATTCCATTTTGGATGCGAATCATCAACAAAGGTATGGGATTTAGGCATTTTGATGTTTATAAAAATTTAGGAGCCATTTAATTTATATGGCTATATATCTAAACAAAAAAACAGATATTTAATTTTGAAATAAATTTAAAATTATTTTTATTTAATTAAGATTTAATTTTCTCTTTTTATATATATATATATATATATTTCAAATAGTAATACTAAATATTTGTAAATAAGAAACAAAATCACTATAAATTTCTATATAAACATAAACATACAAATAAAAAAAATACACATTGGAAACATAAATCATTTAAAAAACATAAGTTTCCATATAAAAATATAAACAAATTACATTTTAGAAACAAGTGCTACATAGTAGCTTTTGCCTGCCCCCTAGTAAAAATATACACATATGACCTTGACCATTCTTTATAAAGCTATGAACTTTACATAGAAAGTAAGTATTAGATAACTCTAAATACATCTAAATACATCAGTGAATTTGGCCACTAGTTAATTACATGACTACTTTTTAACCTTATTTTCTTGACTAATACTTTCACAAGAATCATTCTCGCCACTGGTTAATTATATGACTACTTTCACAAGAATCATCATAGGCATACCTTGATAGAAATGCACAAAGAGTACTTTAATTGCTGGAGTAAACATTAGTCAAATTATTTATAGCCAGTGATTGCATATGGTGTATAGTATTTTTTCAATAAAATTAATTGATACAATTTAACTATTTTATATTTTGGTTTTTTTAATTGAAGTTTGGTGAAATAATTTATGAAGAAAATATGATTTTTAATTATTTAAAATAAGTATTGTCTAAACATTATATGTTTTAGAGTTTTTGGTTGAAATTGGGTAATTTTTTTGGGCCAAATTTTGTTTTTGTTGTTGTTCAAAATGAGTTTTTGATTTCATATATAAATTGTACATGCTGAAAACCCAAAAAAAACATAAATCCCTACTAAATTTTAAACAAATTAAAAAAACAAAAAACAACTTATAACAAATAAACTAACTTTCAAATATATATATATATTTTAAAATTTAATGCTTTAATAACTATATAATATTTAAATTATATAAACTAAATACCTTAAATATTATTATAATAATATAATAATTCAATTTTAAGCTAACAGCCAAACAAAACACCAAATTATAAGCTTGTTGCAGCACTCTTTTGCAGATACTTTGTTATATGATTAGTTTATGAGAATTTCTTGAAATCATAAATTAATGATGTGAATTTCTTACATTCACTTTAGAGTATGAAATCTATATATTTAATCAAAAATCAATTTTAAATAATAAAAATTAATATTTTATATATATATATATATATATATACAATGCAGCCAACGTTAAGTAATAAATATTCCTATTTTGATTTTGCTCAGATTTATTTACAGAGTTGAGAAGATGGTAAGAAGGAGCAACATGAACAGCTGCCTAAGAAACACCAAATTTTTCCTGGATCGCTTCTGGCTGGTTCGTTTCTATCCTTATCATGATCTTGACCTTTACTTGAATACATGGACCCATCTTGTCCTTTGCTAGCTGTAGCCCATATATCATCTCAATCATGGTGAAGTTTTTCTTTAATTGGGTAGTGGGTAGCTACTTTTATCATGCGGGGCGGTGGGTACTGTATGAGTTGCAGCGTGTGAATGGTCTATATCTATCTCTGCACTTCCTCACTATTTTCAATACAATCTTCCCTACAATTTCTCTCTACTTCTTGAAAGCCAACAAACCTGCTCCGTCGCAATTTGGGTCGGTCCATCCGCAACTTTACATCTCTGATCTCTCCCTCTCCATAATGACCACATCCCTCTCCACAGCTGCATCCACCTCTACTGCTGGTAGTCCCAACTATAATGTATTGGGAAACTTGGCGAGTTATCTCTGCGGTCGCCTTCATTCCTCTCTGGATCAGAAGGAATTGCAAGAGGGGGAAATTTTAACTTTCTCAGATAGAAGGCAGCATAATGGAAAGCTTCAGGCGGTAAGGATTGTTGCAGGCTTGGGCGGAGTAGGAAAAGCAGTTTCGGCAAAAGATCTCTTCGAACCAAAAAGTTCACATCAGAGTAGATCTTGCTTTTTATCTGACATCAGAGGTAAATGGCATTTTTCTTCATTTGCAGAGCAAAGTTGTGAAAGATCTTAATCGATCAAACTCGCTAATAGGCACTATTGATGAAGGTACAGAGAGGCTTAGAAATTCTCTCTCATCTTCTCAGGCCTTAGTGAAATCAGCTTATGAGAACCTCAACAGATAGGATAAGCAGATATTCTTAGACATTCCCTGTATTTACAGGGGACAAAACAGGGTTGTTCTGTTGATAAGCATATATTCTTAGACATTCACTGTATTTACAGGGGACAAAACAGGGTTGTTTCCATAAGAATATTGAAATCGATCAGGCTGGAAAGGCTTGGTGGGGTTTCAAAATATATAGAACTAGTGTTTTGTGGAGATAGTTGGTGAAAATGATATAAATATGCATGATCACCTTGAAGATTTGGGAAGAAATATTGTGAAGACTTCTTTATTGTCTTCTTGTCTTTGGTCTTCAACAGAGAAATCTGTAACTTGTTGCAGCAAGCATTTGTAAGTAGTCAATCACTGAATCTTCTATACAACATTCAGTAGAAATCTAGTTGGGGGAGTTGGAGATTTGTTGTCCCCTCTGGAAGCATCTTGAAAGGACTGGCATCACCAGTGATATAACAAACAAAGCAGAAGAATGAAGTTTGAGAAATCATTCAATAACTACAGTCTCGGCCATAGTGCTCAGTAAAGGGTAAATATGTTGCTGTCTGATGGGCTCTGTGAGATCTGCAATAATTTAATAAAAGATGACTGTTGCATCTGTTGCTTTAGTGTAGTGCAAGAACAATATGTAAGCTCGAGTCCTTGGGGTGGATGGAAAAGGCTAAATGTGCATAAAGGGCTTATGCGTGAACTGTAGAATCTGGTTCTTGCTTTAAGATTTGTCCAAGGAATATTTTCAATCAGCCTAGAACAGTAGTTACATGTGTTTATTTATGAGCTTCAAATAAACTGTCAATCGTTTCTTTCAAAAGCAGTGAGAGAGGAGTTTTATAAAAACTTATTTGTTTTCATTGGTATAGTGTATATTTATTCATTTAGTCTATGATGGTTGGCTCAAATGGCTGACTAAGATTACTGGTTCAATGCATTTTTGTCAATTGATTAAAGAAAACTAAAGAAAACTAAATGTTAATGTAGAAGTTAATAAAAATTGTAATTTTATTTTGTTATTTTGTTGTAATTATTAAATTAATAATGATAAACTTAAATGAAATTCTTATTAATAGATTTATTGTTGAAAAAAATAAAAATAACTATATTAATAAAGATAATTTTGTTATTTAATAAAAATTACAATCATTTGTGTTTTCTTAATATGGGAAAAAATTATCTTATTAGAAATAGGAAACCAAAAATGGAATGGAAAAATAATAGATAGAAACAATCATATATATATATATATATATATATTCTGTGAGAATATGAACATCGAGGATAAAAATCCGTTTTTCTTGTAGTGTCCCACGTACAACCACATTAGAGCTCAATTTCATAATCTTTGTTACAATACTTAAATCAAACTAAATAACTCTTTTCTTTAGGTCCGATAGAAATTGGTGAGTGGACGTTAACCACCATCATCATCATCATTATAGAAAAAAGTAACTTTAAATATACATTTCTATATATTTTTTTAAAGGTTTATAAATTAGAAATTTATACATATATATTAGAAAAGGTAATTTTAATATGATATTGGTATATATTCTTTAAAATGTTCGTAAAATTTAAAAATTTTAGTTTCAATTATTTAAGAATATTATTACTCTTTTTAATATAAATTAAAATTAATATAAAATATAATTAGATAATTTAAAAAAATTGAGAAGACCAAAGCATGTAGAACCTCAAGCAACTTTAATATGGGGCATAGTTATTACAGTTTGAGTGGGCTTGATGGTTAAGAGCATGTGTTTCCTCCTAAGAGGTCACAAGGGGTAGAGTATGTATGCTTTACTAGACTTAGTAGTCAAATCGCTGAACATGGAGGTGGGTCCCTTGTCCCATAAACAAAAAGATCTCATACACCAATTTAGTGTCTCCCTTAGCAGTGACCTTAAAATTAGATTATTATTATTATTATTAACTTGTAAACATTGAACCTATATTCTTTTAGAGAAATCTATGATAATATTTATATCTAATCTTTTGAGACGGAGTTATTAAGTACTTTTACAAATACTCTTAAACGTTGAACCTAATCCTTTATATTCTTTTACAAAATCTATGATAATATTTATATTTAATCCTTTGTATTCTTTTACAAAATCTAAAATAATATTTATATCTTAGTAGTTTTATAAAAATATCTTTAACATTTAGGTTTGGATTCACAGGCAACAATTTTCTTTCTTTTTTAAATGTTTTTTTTCATTTGTATATTGATGTTGTTTATTTGACATCGTTGTTTAATCCTTTGTATCTTTTCACAAAATGTGTGATAAGAGTTATATCTTTATGGTTTAATAAAATTATGGTTAATACTTCGATTTGGATTCACAAGTTATTTATAGTGGTATTTATTTTTATATTTTTTAGAATTGAATTTTTCAATTTTTATTGATGTTGTTTATTTGACATGGCTTATAGGTGTCAAGAAAAGTTAAATAGTTTTATAAATAAATAAGGTTTGAGTGTCTATTGAGTTTCCATAATATGGTGTCTTAACATTATGTTGATGGTAACATACCATAAGATAGTGTAGAACCATCGCATGTAATGTGTCTATTGAAAAAGTAATTTGTTGTTATAGATGTTGTAATTCTAATATTTCTATCAATTTCTTTAGTACATTTGATTAAGAGTTGTATTTTATATATGGATATGTAACTTATAGTATAGTTAGGAGGTGTTAGAATGAAGGAGTTGTATCGTTATAGCGAAATTTTTTTACAGAAAAAATAATAAACAAGTTCCTTCTTTCTTTTTTAGCATTTTATCTTAACCTCTATACATTGGATACTTTATTAATATTTGAATCCACCTTCCCTAAGGCCTACTATATAGTTAGTTAATATACACTCATTGTAAAAAGGTTCTTCTCTATTAATAAAACCAAAATTAGTTAGTAGACTCTCATGAGAAGTGGACTTGTAGGTAATTAAGATTATCTATGGATAGAGATATATTGTGAAAAAGGTTAGTAATATTTTGTCAATAATTGTAATTATTTTGAGAGTTAAGTGGACATCGCTCTCTATTTTATTTATCAAGAGATATGTCTTAGGATTTATCAATTTTCTTGTGTTCCTAGGTTTTCCATTGCATTTTATGTGATTGCTTTAAAGTTTTGGGGTTAAGTACACTATAAATGGTAATAGAGCTTTTTCTTAAGCATGAAGTGAGTTTTTTTTTGGCACAAACTTAGAGAAATTACTTGTTTTTTACCCAAAAAAGAAGAAGATGGCAACAACATTTAGGTCAATTTCTATAACTTTTGCGCAAAATTTGGAGAATCGATCCCAAGATCTAAACTCCTCATGAAAAAAATACCAATATATATATATATATATAATTTGAAGAATCAATCCCAAGATCTAAACTCCTCTTGAAAAAATATCAATTTCAAAAAGACACACACACATATATACATAGATTCCATTCAAACCATTTCCAATAAATCCAAATAATTTGTGCCATTTCATAGCTAGGGTCATAATAGTCAATCTAAAGAGAACCACAAAAGTTGTGGTCATTTCACATTTTGGCCTTAAACTCTACCATGTGTTGGAGTAAATGCACACTTAGAACCCCATCCATATATAATTAGGTCCACATATTACGACTTTATTCATCAAGACATTCCCTACCATTTGGGATCACTTTCTATTTTTAGCATTTTCTTTTTCTAGTAAGTTTGTTTCTAGCAAAGAGTTCCACCTAGGATGACATGTGGTAGTGACACTTTGCAAAGGGATACAACAAGATGTTCTGCATTAGGAGGAGCCAAAATGAGAGAGTTTAACATAGAAGTGACTTCATGTGTGTTTTTCACTTACAAGACTTAGTTGCACCTTAGACACCAAGGTAGTCTATTAGTGAGAGAAAGGAAATATTTAGAGGATGTCTAAGGACGTATGGTTTATTGGGTCACACGTATTAGATGCAATTTGTAGAGATAGAAACAATAATTTTCATCTAAATCATTAATATGTAGCAAAGAGTTATTACAACAACATAGAATTTAGAATATGTTTGTAGGAACATTTGAGATGTGATTGTGACACCTATAAAACACAAGCATCCTTTGTTTTCTAAGGATAGTAGTTTGATGCAATAATATTGCTAGCACTTTGACGAAACTTAGATTGAGAATACTTGACAATGTTGATCAGCGGTTGTCATTGATGTCAACCCAAGCAGCACTAGGGGCTACCCCAATATTGCATGGGAATTTTGAGCTGCCAAATTAATATATTCTGGGTCAAGAATGCTTTTGATGGTTTCTACCTGTCGAGATGTTTCCGTTGATATATGGCACGCCACGTAATTCTTCACGGTTTGAGAGATATTCTTGTTTGAAGTTTGTACCCCCAGTTAGTGGGCTAAAACCCCATGGGGTTGTGGCATGGGTCATTGTAAAGTAATAATTAATATTTTTTAAGCTCCTAAAATCCCTCCCACGTTCACTTTTTGAAGCCCCTCTCAACCTAAGCATTTATATAAATTTTGATCCTCATATCCTCCTTATGCAGGGGATTTCGCTATCTGAAATTGGTCATCATGGAATTTTCACTCTAACTTTGTTTCTATGAAGGTTCAGAAGCTGAAATGTTTATGAGGCAAAGCCGAAATCCCAAGGAAGCTTCTGTAAATATTTCAGATCAAGGTGTGCAATATTTTCGGAGATATGATCTGTGGAAGTTAGTGTTTTTGCAGGCTCCTGAAATTAATCTCGAAGAAGGGACCTTGGGAAAATCGTCATAACTCTCTCTATGAGTATCAGATTGGAATTTTGTAAGAAGTGGAAGATATTGCATGGACTGTAGTTTTTTCTCTATCAAATTCAGAGCCGAAAGAGGAAACAATGACACGTGGCACGCTGTACAAGTTTTCTCTACTGAAACAGTCCATAATTAGGGAATTGTGAGAGATTGAGCATAACTCTCTCTTGAAGAATCCAAATTGGGTTAGACTTGTGGCATTGGAAAGAAGACTCGGAGTACTAATACAGGACCGAAAATCACAATTGGGGATCTGAAATAACAGAGATACACCAGATTCGATATCGAGCTCCTAGAAGGCAAGAAAAAGCTAGATCGTTTGTTGTCAAGGGCTACAAAGGACCAAGCTTTCTAGGGCAGAAAAGCAAAGTAAGGTGCAGCAAAGGGTAGCATGACAAGAGCAGTAACCAAGGTGTAGAATAGCAGCAAGAAGTTCATCACATGAAGTCTTCAAGTGGGTAGCATTGCATATAGTGACTGTAAAGGTATCATTGTACTAAGTCATTATAAATACATTATTGTAAAAATTGTACTAGTGTCTATCTGCCAAGAGTTGAAGAGGCAGTGTCGGGAGGCCTAAGATCATCATTAAGTGTTTGTGTCATAGTTGGGGTTATGGTCTAGTGTGTCTTCTTCTTCTACATCATTCTATATCATTGTAAAGTGGATCATTTTCCCTGGTACAGGAGTCCATTCTTCTTTTATTCTTCTATAGGGTGGTAGGGTGGTGCTAGGGTGAGTTGTAGCTCATTGGGTGTTGGGGCATCCGTTCAGTTGAATACTGAAGAATCTCGGGCGTTGGAGCGTCCATCCAGTGGGAGCTGGAGAAGAATGCTTTTCTAGATTCTAGGAAGTTGGAGCTTTATTTTCAATTGGAGTTGAATATTAAAGAATTATTAGAAAAGCATTAGGTGGTTTTTGTCCCGGAGTGGGTTTCCACCTTAAAAAACTGTGTGCATTTGTGTTCCTCTTGTTTGCTGCTATCATTGTACAAACACTGATAATAATTGAAGATTAACTAATGCTCTAATTGAAAGGAATACTGATTCACCCCCCCCTCTCAGTGTTTCCAACAATTGGTATCAGAGCTTGGTTCCTTCAATAACAGTTTAATAACTGGAAGGAGGTCATGGAGCATAACAAGAATGGTGTACCTCTATTCAATGAAAATAATTATGCACTTTGGAAAGGAAGAATGGAGGTCTATCTCTTGGCGCAAGGTTACGAAGTATGGGACACTGTTCAAAATGGATTTACATCAACCGCAGATGAACAAGGTAAGAAGAATTTGGTAAATGATGCAAAAGCAAAGAATACTATTATCTGTGGACTTATTGAATCTGCTTATCATAAGGTGTTGGGTTGTAAAACCACCAAAAATGTATGGGACAAGCTTGAGAATATATGTGCAGGTGACTCAAATTTCAAAGAAGCAAAGCTTCAAATCTATAGAGAAAAATTTGAGCAACTCAGAATGAAAGAAGATTGCAACATTGTTGCATACTTCCAATAAGTTGATGAAATAACAAATACTCTGGAAGGATTGGGAGAGCCAGTTGAAGAGAAGACTATTATATGAAACATTCTTAGAACGTTACCAGGGAGATTCAACCCAAAGGTATCGGTCTTATAATACAGTGCAAATCTGGACAAACTCAGCAAAAAGGAATTACATTGAGTTCTCATAGCATATGAAATGAGCCTTGATGAAGAAGAGGGCACTTCCCATCTAGAAACTACATTCTTTGCATCTAAGAAAACCAATAAGGACAAACAACCTTCAATTGAAAAGACAACTACCTGCAAGTGTGAAGAAAAGGGAGATGATGGAGAAGGTCTTTCAGATGAAGAATATGCTTAATTTAAGAGAAAAC
Source organism: Pinus albicaulis (assembly GCA_034641835.2). Classification (NCBI taxonomy): domain Eukaryota; kingdom Viridiplantae; phylum Streptophyta; class Pinopsida; order Pinales; family Pinaceae; genus Pinus; species Pinus albicaulis. Next base: position 1,607,371,118 of record CM076570.1, on the reverse strand, counting down.
TAAAAATTGGTAAGGGAAAATTCAAAGGTAAAATTCCATTGATATGTTTCGGTTGTGGTGAGGTTGGGCATTTCGCAGCAAAATGTCCGAACATAAGTGATGGAAACTCAAAATGAAAGAAAGGCTTTAAGAAATTAAACAAGCAAGGATCCAAAAGGAGCTCTCTCTAAAGAAGATAGCTCACCATCTGATGAAGAAAATGACAATGAAGAAGAAGCCAATGAGAGAGTATTGTTTATGGACAAGCACAACAAACAAGAGGTATCAAACAACGAAGAAGAAGGATTGACGATAGAAGAATTTTTGTAATGATCCTTTTTCATGATTCGGCAATGAACCAACTGTATAGCGGTCCTAATGTGATTAATAAGCTCAAAATAGTTGTAATAGACTAAAATATATCTTTGGAAACTACAACAGCAACATTGATTCAGATTTATGATGCAAAAGTTGGGGAAAAGCAGTGAATTCAGCCCTAAAATGGGTGTATTCAGAAATATGCGTGGAAACATGGGATGGGGATGGTTGGAGCTGTTATCTTAAGTCATGAGGGACCTATGTTCCAAATTTCAGCTCAAACAAAGCATTATAGCTCAGTTAAACAACTTCTCCTTCCCAAACTAGGCTAGAAAACCCTAGTATCCCATGACTTAGAGTATGCAAAAAGTTATGAAGCTGTAGTAGCATGATTTTCTGAAGGTTTTAAATGGAAAATAGTGTGAATCAACAGGAAATCAGATTTAGAACATGGCTGGAGAAATAAGCAATGATAAACAGAAGATTTACATGAAAAACCCTGAAGATTGAGGAGCTGCAATAATAATAAAATGATTGCATAAAGGAACTGCGCAATCAATGGAGGCCATGCTTCAGAAATTGCAGAGAAAAATCTGATATTTCATTAATGTACTCAAATAGGCATGAAAACAAAGATCTAATCTCTTTTTACATAGATCTTAAGATCACCCGGCAAGGGTTTCTCAACAGAAAATGATATACAAGAGTAGCAGCTCTAGATCTATATCTGGAAATGCATTTTATTACTAAAACCCTACTCCAAAATGAATAATCATACAAAGAAATGGCTGTATACCCATTGGATATATTACCGGGAGAGACAATGGTTCTCCTCTTGGGAAACTAGCTCAAAACAATGGGGATTTACCCCCTTCCACTGCACCTCCTGGAAAATAACGCAGTTTTCTGAGTGGAATGCGTAGATGAAGTATAAAAGTTCTTGGCCCAATACCAGATAGTGGAATTTTCAGATCAGAGGCTCTCCTTAGATCTCTTGCTACAAGATCTCCAAGAAAGAGCAGGGTATTCCCGCTTGGGAAAAAACCTTGCACTAAACAGTGCAGAAACTCAGCTGAACAAATGAGAATGTTGGAATACTGAAAAGACCATATGAAAATATGAATTCCAATTTTCCCTCAAATGGTTCCCATTCCTTCATTATATAGATGAGTAGCTTCTTCTTTAAGGGTCCCACTCCACCAATGGGTTGCTTCCTCACCAAGCTTCCTCATCTAAAATTAAGCTGCCCCATTAAGTGAAGATCATCTTGATACAACACAGTTGGAGTTAGTCAAGATTGACTAAGTAAATCTGCTTGGGATCATCCTTGATAGAGTCTTCATGCCTTTTCCCCTTTCACACTCAAGGGGTCTTCAGTTTAACCTACTGAATTGATCTCCATTCACACTGAGTAGATTTATTTGAGGATCCACTTTTATTAAGGACAAATTGTGTTGACTTGGTCAAACTTGACCTTGTTCACACATGTGGATGCTTGAACTGGTTATTACATGACCCCCTTTCACATTAGGAAGGATTTTTATTCATATTTGAGCAAATTATGAGCCTCCTTGCCCATTTATTCATCAATCTAAGTTTCAAGACCAAAATTAATGTTCCCAGTAGCTGAAGATAAATTAAGAACATTACAGTCTCCCCCTCCCAAATGTTGCTTGTCCTCAAGCAACTGTAAGGGTGCTGCAAAATCTCCCCTCTTCCTCTTGTGGCCCTCTCATCCCATAGTCTCCTCCATTGCTTCAAAATTTCTGCAAAAATTCCATCTCCCAATGGCTCCTCCCAAGTGTGAAAGTTGGCCTTTGGTGAATAAACCCAATGGCTCTCATCTTGAAAGAATGGAAGGTTTTTATGGAACCCTTCTTGTTGATCCATGGCCTTCTCAAGAAAGAAGTGATGACAATCATGGGGAATTGCATCATTAATGGAGGTCTCCTTCCTCCATGCTATCATCCAAATAAAATGAATCACCCTCCAGCTGGGTAATTAATAGAAAAGCTCCTCCCAATTTCTCATGAGAGGAATGCCCCAAGTGCTCCAACAAAACATATGGTCCATATCATAAAGAAACAAGTGATATGCAATGGTGGCCATATAGTTGCTCATGCTCCCCTTGGAACATGCAGTGCAGAAAAAATAGGGACTCCCTTCCCCCAAAGACACACCCAACAAATGTTTCCTTCTTCTAACCATGTCTCCAACAAACATAAGAACATCTTCAGCATGTGGGAGCATAAGTAAGATCATGCTAGCTGCCATATATAATAAGGGAGAAGGACAATGGTCCCTCATGTGCAACCAACGCAGTTTTCCTCCTAACTACCATAGGATATGATAGGACAAGCGTTCTCCCCAACACTTGCTTGTTGCCCCATCCTCCTTGCATGCTTGGAGAAGGTGTATGAGGGTTGGTGTTAAGGAACCACACCATGAAGAGTACATCATCTCTCCAAGATCTCCCAAAGAATGGCCAACATCACCATTGTTCATGGCCCAAAGTGGCTTATGAAGCCCATCAACAAAAGTGCCCCCTCTTGGAGCCAAGACCTGCACATGAAAGTTAAGAAGATACAAGTATATAATGAATTCATCATGAGATTCATCAATACAATGTTCGTCATAAACTTGTCTAAAATCAACAAGGTAGCTCATGGATGAGCTCCCTCTCACACTTAATAAATAAGGGGGTGGTAATGATAAATATTCCCAAGGGCTAAGTCCCTCCTCAACCAGAAAATGATCCATGCACTTACTCATATGAGAGTGCATCTCTTCTCTGAAATTTTCCCACATGAATCCATATAATATAGTATGACATGTTTTAATGAAACTAGTGGGATTTGAAAGCAAGACCTCATAAGTTGTATCAAGTAGTTTATTCTTGAGCTTGGAATCTTTGGTTAAGTAGATCTGATTATGAACATAAATGATTCCATTAACTACCTTCTTCATCCATGGCTTGCCCATCAATAACCTTACATGTGAATAGGTCCTTAGAATATTCCATCAAGAGTTGGGACTCCCAATAAGGGTCTAGGCTTCCCAACATTGACAGCGTTGTATAAATCTGAAATGATGCATTTTTCATATGATGGCTCTCCTCCTTGACATGATTGATGTCAAAGTCACATGTTGGAGTATTCCCAACTTTATTTTGTTGCCCTTCTTGTCGCTGATCTTGCTCAAGACAAGATTGAAGTTTAGGAAAGTCACCCTTCCCTTGAAAGGTTCTCTTTCTCAGAAACTTCCACCTCTTTGCTCCTGCATGCAAAAATGAAATTATTTCTTTGTTATGTTCAAAAATATTTATTATATATTGAGTATCCTTTGCTGCCCCAAATCTATGGAGTATCTCCTTGATACAATACTCATATTAGCACAAATTTCTGAATCTATCCCCTCCAATTCAAATAGATGAATTGAAGAAAGCAAGGTCAATTTCAGAAATTTGCCTAGCCTCCCATCAATGGTGTTCAGTGTTGTAGTGGCTCCTTCCAAGGTTCCCTCTTCAAAAAAATATGTTGATGAAGTATATAGTTGAGAGAACACTTTATTTTCCCTCCAATCATGAGGTCTTCATGTTGAAATGCCTCCTTGCAAAGAGGCATCAAGGCATAGAGTAGGATGTGAATGTAAGTGGACAGATTTTCCCCTATCTTTGTTGCATGGGTCCTCTTGCCTTCTTTGTTGTTTCAAGCCCTGAAATAGAGAAGGGTTCATGCTCTTCATCTCCTCATGCCATTCCTTCTCTTTTCCTCCTCCTATCTTCAAGATCCCATCACTTGGCAATGAAAGTACATGTTGCTCATGTGTTATGCCAAGAGCTCTATGTGTGGGACCTTTTGAGACTCTTTGCAAGAGTGCAAGAGTGCAAGAGTTGATTTTCTTGGAGCAAGTGCTCCATCCTCTTCTCCATGAGGTGCTTGAGGTGCTCTTGTCATGACTGCGTTATTCTCCCATGCCTTCCCTTTCTCTTCTTCAATAGTTAAAGTTGCCTTATCTTCAACAAGAGACCTCAAATCTTGGTCTTCTTTTGAAGAAGGAATCTTCATGTCCTTGCTTTGAGAAGAAAGCCCTTCATCCAAAGGAGATATTGCCCTTGGAAAAGCATCAAACAATCTCACCTCATCTTCATTGGTTTTTAGAAATGGAGTTGGATTTATAGATCCTCCCAACTCATGCAAAATTTGTGGTTTGATATTTGCAATAGAAGATGTTTCACAAGAAATATCATCAAACCTCTCTACTAAACTTTCAATGAATTTTTCATAAGTAGATGTATTTGCATTCTTTAAGAAAAAAATTTCAAACAACCACCAAGCATAGGCCTTACCCTCAAAATGTAGCACTGCTACTTTGATGGCTTCAGTTTTTGAAACTTGATGTTGCTGTACAAGGGTGTCTAGCTCCTTCACCCAAACCTTAACCGGACATTTAAGTGATCCATAAAAAGTAGATAGAAAGAATCTACCCACATCATGCTGATTTCTCCTTGTGCTTCTTCCTTCCTTAATCTTTCAAAACCCTTGGAAATTCAAGTGATATTTGAACTCCTTGGATTTAGCTTCATATTCTTGCAAATAGTCTCCAAGAGTCTCTTGCTTTGGCACACCTCCTTTTCTCTTCTTCATGAAGAAATTGCTCATAGAACATGGTAGATATGATGATATGGCTGAGTGCTCATATCCATAAGATGAGACATTAGAACATTCCTCCTATATAGATCTGTGTGAGGGAACTTGATGTGTTTCCCTCCTCATTTCTTTGATGCCCTTGCTTTGGTCCTACAGCTTTGAAAAGAGAAGCTTCGAGAACCTGTTCTCTCCATACAACAAGGGTTTGCTCTGATTTCTCCTGCAAATCTCCTTCTCCCCATGAGAATACTCCATAATGCTTGGGCTCACACGCTGAGCCAAGATTGTTTCTCTGATACAACTGTAATGATCCTTTTTTAGAATTCGGAAATGAACCAAATGTATAACGGTCCTGATGTGATGAATAAGCTTAAAATAGCTGTAATAGACTAAAATATATCTTTGGAAACCACAGCAACAACATTGATTTAGATTTATGATGCAAAAGTTGGGGAAAAGTAGTTAATTCAACCCTAAAATGGGTGTATTCATACATCTGCGTGAAAACAGGGGATGGGGACATTTGGAGCTATTATCTTAGGTCATGAGGGACCTATTCTCCGAATTTCAGCTCAAACAAAGCATTCTAGCTCAGTTAAACAACTTCTCCTTCCCAAACTAGGCTAGAAAACCCTAGTTTCCAATGACTTAGAGTATGCAGAAAGTTCTGAAGCTGTAGCAGCATGATTTTCTGAAGGTGCTAAATGGAAAATAGTATGAATCATCAGGAAATCATATTTATAACATGGCTGGATCAATAAGCAATGATAAACAAAAGATTTACATGAAAAACCCTCAAGATTGACAAGCTGCAATAATAATAAAATGACTGCATAAAGGAATTGCGCAGTCAATGGAGGCCATGATTTAGAAATTTTAGAGAAAAATCTGATATTTCATTAATGTACTCAAATAGGCATGAAAAAAGAGATCTAATCTCTTTTTACATGGATCTTAAGATCACCCAGCAAGGGTTTCTCAACAGAAAATGATATACAAGAGTAGCAGCTGCAGATCTATATCTGGAAATGAATTTTATTACTAAAACCCTACTCCAAAATGAATAAGCATGCAAATAAATTGCTGTATACCCATTGGCTAGCTTACTGGAAGAAACAATGGTTCTCCTCTTGGGAAACTAGCTCAAAACAATGGGGATTTACCCCCTTCCACAACACCTCCTGGAAAATAACACAATTTTATGAGTAGACTGTGTAGATGAAGTGTAAAAGTGCTTGGCCCAATACTAGATAGTGGAATTTGCAGATCAGAGGCTCTCCTTATATCTCTTGCTACAAGATCTCCAAGAAAGAGCAAGGTATTCCCGCTTGGGAAAAACCCTTGCACTAAACAGTGCAACAACTCAGCTAAATAGCTGAGAATGCCGGAAGTCTGAAAATACCATATGAAAATATGAATTCCAATCTGCCCTCAAATGGTTCCCATTCCTTCATTATATAAATGAGTAGCTTCTTCTCTAAGGGTCCCACTCCACCAAGGGGTTGCTTCCTCACCGAGATTCCTCATCTAAAATTACGCTGCCCCATTAAGTGAAGATCATCTTGATACAACGCAGTTGGAGTTAGTCAAGCTTGACTAAGTAAATCTGCTTGGGATCATCCTTGACTGAGTCTTCATGCCTTTTCCCCTTTCACACTCAAGGGGTCTTCAATTTAACCTGCTGAATTGATCTCCATTCACATTGAGTAGATTTATTTGAGGATCCACTTTTAGTAAAGACAAATTGTGTTGACTTGGTCAAAGTTGACCTTGTTCACACATGTGGATGCTTGAACTGGTTATTACGTGATCCCCTTTCACATTAGGAAGGATTTTTATTCATATTTGAGCAAATTATGAGCCTCCTTGCCCATTTATTCATCAATCTAAGTTTTAAGACCAAAATTAATGTTCCCATTAGCTGAAGCTAAATTAGGAACATTACAATTTTCTAAGGAAGCAGTCAAGCTTATAAAAGAGCTCAAGGTACAGAAGATCTGTTCCAATACTCTTGAAGAACAAGTTCAAGGTCTCAAAATTGAAGTTGAATAACACAAATGCATTGAAGAGTCACTTCAAAAGAAGTTGGAAGAAAGCAACCAAGAAAGGGAAGAATTAGAAGCTGAAGTAGTCTCGCTGCGTAATGAAGTGAAGAAAGGAAAAACTATCCAAAACTATGCCAACAGCTCAAGGGCATTGGAAGAACTCATCAACAATCAATGATATTACAATGAAAAAACTGGCATCAGTTACAACGAAGAAGAAGCAAGACCTTCTACAACAAAATACAATGAACCTATGAGATCTAACATGCATGTAGACTTCATTGGACAAGATTCCAAGAACAACCTTGGAAGGAAATTCCTCGAAGAATATTTACATCCAGGTACTAACATATTTTTTATGGCTACTGTTATTCATGTGGAAAATTTGGTCATAAAGCTGTAGAATTTCGTAGGTACCCCAGGAACGAATACAATTATAGGAGATTTGTAAAATATTAACCTCTCAGGGCTCAGCGAAACATCAATAGATTTGAATATTTAAGAAATAATATTGAATGTTACAAATGTTGAAACTTTGGACGCATAGCCAAAGAGTGCAGACTTGAAAATCCTCCAGAAGAATCTTCAAAGCCACAGAACGAACGAACATGGAAGAAGAAGAAGACTGATAATTGTGCTCTCGCTCTCAAGGCTCAAAACAAAAAATATGTGTGGTATGTTGATAACGATTTCTCAACGCATATGACTGGAGATAGAAAGAAATTTGTATCTATGAAAGAGAAGAAGGATGGAACCGTGTCCTTTGGAAATGATGGATCTTCAAATGTTATAGGATCATGTACCTTCACTCTTGGAAGCAAATATTCTCTAGCCAAGAATGTTCTATTGGTTGAAAACATGAATCACAATCTGCTCAGTGTTGGAAAAATGTGTGATCAAGGACACACAATACTATTCAACTCCACAAAATGTGAAATCAGGAAAGGCAAGTATGGTGAAATTGTGGCTACAGCAAGTCGAGCTCCAAATGACATATATGTTTTGGATGAAGAAAATAAAGCACGTCTAATAGCTAAAGAGGATGATATAATATTTGGTAGCAATGATGATCGACTAAGTAAGAATTTTTCTAAAAATATGAAAAGTGAGTTCGAGATGTCTTTACTTGGTGAGCTAACATACTTCTTAGGGCTTCAAATATCTTAGCAAGAGAAAGGAATATTTATATGTCAGGCCAAGTAAATCAAGGAAATGCTCAATAAATTCAAAATGGAAGATTTCAGACCCGTCCTTACATCGATGGTAACAGGTTGCAAATCAAGCATAGGTGACTCATCTAAGGATGTGGATCAGAGGTTGTACAGATCTATGATTGGTAGTCTTCTATATGTAACAGCCTCCCGGCCAGATGTTATGCAAGAAGTTGGACAAGTAGCAAGATTCCAACCAGCACCAAAAGAATCACATATTATTGCCGTCAAAAGAATTCTTCGATATCTAAAGGGAACAGAAGAATATGGCTTGTGGTATCCCAAGGGTAACAATCTCATTATTCAAGCCTTTACAGATGCAGATTAGGCAGGAATCATTGATGATCATAAGAGTACTAGTGGAGCAACATTCTATCTAGGTGGTTGTCTCGTATCATGGTTGATCAAAAATCATACCTCAATCTCATTATCTACAACGGAAGCAGAATACATTGCAGCGACATCATGTTGTACTCAATTCCTTTGGATGAAAAAAAATCTGCAATATCTTCAAGTACAATTCAATGAGCATATTCCCATATTCTATGACAACACCAGTGCCATCAACATCTCCAAGAATCCTGTCATGCATTCAAAAACAAAACACATTCTGATCAAATATCATTTTGTTAGAGAACAAGTTGCTGAAAAAGAATATCAAACATGAGTATGTTGGTACAAGAGAAAAAATTTCTGATATCTTCACTAAACCTTTACCTCGTGAAGCATTTGAATATATTTGCAATAAGCTTGGGATTCTCCCAAGTTCTCATTAGATTTTCCTTATTCATAATATAAATGGGAGTGGAAGTGTGTACAAGTCTACAGGATGGTTGTGTGTCAGGGGGAGTTACCCTTTTCCATTGATGTCAAAGGGGGAGAGAATGTTGTAGGAAGAGGTGCCATGATTGCAGGGGGAGTACTTGTGTTGCCATCAATGCCAAAGTGGGACACTGTTGATCAACGGTTGTCATTGATGTCAACCCAAGCAACACCAGGGGCTACCCCATTATTGCATGGGAATTTTGAGCTACCAAATTAATATATTCTGGGTCAATAATGATTTTGATGGTTTCTAATTTTCGAGATGTTTCCGTTGATATATGGCAAGCCACGAATTCTTCACGGTTTGAGAGATATTCTTGTTTGAAGTTTGTACCCCCAGTTAGTGGGATAAAACCCCATGGGGTTGTGGCATGGGTCATTGAAAAGTCATAATTAATATTTTTTAAGCTCCTACAATCCCTCCCACATTCACTTGTTGAAGCCCCTCTCAACCTAATCATTTATATAAATTGTGAACCTCATATCCTCCTTATGCAAGGGATTTCACTATCTGAAATAGGTCATCGTGGAATTTTCCCTCTAACGTTTTTTATATGAAGGGTCAGAAGTTGAAACTTTTATGAGGTGAAGCCGAAATCCTGAGGAAGCTCCTGTAAAAATTTCAGATCAAGGTGCACAATATTTTCGGAGATATGATCTGTGGAAGTCAGCGCTTTTACAGGCTCCTGAAATTAATCTCAAAGAAGTGACCTTGGGAAAATCATCATAACTCTCTCTCTGAGTATCAGATTGGAATTCTATTAAAAGTGGAGGATATTTCATGGACTTTGGTTTTCGCTCTATCAATTTCAGAGTTGAATGAAGAAACAGTGACACGTGGCACGCCGTACAAGTTCGCTCTACTGAAACATTCCATAATTAGGGCATTGTGAGAGATTGAGCATAACTCTCCCTTGAAGAATCCAAATTGGGTCAGAATTGTGGCATTGGAAAGAAGAATCAGAGGACTAATACAGGACCAAAAATCACATATTGGGGATCTGAAATAATAGATATACACCAGATTCAATATCGAGCTCCTAGAAGGAAAGAAAAAGCTAGATCATGTGTTGTCAAGGGTTGCAAAGGACCAGACTTTCTAGGGAAGAAAAGAAAAGCAAGGTGCATCAACAAGTAGCATGACAAGAGCAGCAACCAAGGCACATAACAGCAGCAATAATTTCATCACATGAAGTCTTCAAGTGGGCAGCACTGCATACAGTCACTGTAAAGGTATCATTGTACTAAGTCATTGTAAAAATTGTACTAGTGTCTATCTGGCAAGATTGAAGAGGCAGTGTCGGGAGGTCTAGGATCATCATTAGCTGGTTGTGTCATAGTTGGGGTTATTTTCTAGTGTGTCTTCTTCTTCTACATCATTCTATATCATTGTAAATTGGACCATTTTCCCTGGTACGAGAGTCCATTCTTCTTTTATTATTCTATAGGGTGGTAGGGTGGTACTAGGGTGAGTTGTAGCTCATTGGGTGTTGGGGCATCTGTTCAGTTGACTACTGAAGAATCTCGGGCATTGGAGTGTCCATCGAGTGGGAGATAGAGAAGAAAGCTTTTCTAGATTCTAGGAAGTTGGAACTTTATTTTCAATTGGAGTTGAATATTAAAGAATTATTAGAAAAGCATTAGGTGGTTTTTGTCCCGGAGTGGGTTTCCACCTTAAAACTGTGTGCATTTGTGTTACTTTTGTTTACTGCTATGATTATACAAACACTGATAATAATTGAAGATTAACTAATGTCTAATTGAAAGAAATACTGATTCATCCCCCTTCTCAGTATTTCCAACAGACAACACATATAGAGAAGGGGAAATTGTTCTGCATGTTAGGCATAATGATAAATATTGAGAAGAAAGAAGCAAGACATGTTTGTATAAATTTGATAGAAATTGCAACTGGTCAACATTTTGAACTGAAAAAAAAGAGACACAAATTCTACTCTACTAATTTGCGGAATGGAAATCAAAATTTAGAACAACATGCATAGACATGCAACAAGAAAAAGCACAAGTACACAGTTATTTATAGGGGAACGCAACTGGGAAAAAAACCTCAAGCCTATTTGCATTAATCAAATGAATAGAGAAACTATTACAATTTCATGCTCCAGCTTTGAGCAGCACCTACAAAAGAAAAAAAAATCTCTTTGCTAAATGAGAACCTCTAGCCAACACTTGGCCAATTTTTTCCTCCTCCAAAATCTTATTTCCTTGCACAAATCTAAGCTAATTGAGCTCCTAAACAATAGGGAAGTCCTTGTTTCCTTGCGCAATTACAAGGGAATGATCGACTGCATGCATGCAAAATTATGTATGCTCCACTAGTATACATATAATTTTACATTAGCCTTATTTTCTCCACTCCAACTAAGGAATTCGAATTCCATGCATGTATGAGCTATTTTGGGTTGATTAATCAGTTAACTGGGATATCTCTAAGTTAGGTTGTTGTTTCACTGTTAAAGTGACTCTATTAATTGTTAGAGGTCATTTAACTGAGTACAACTAAAAATAATTGAACTAGATTTCTTTAATTTAGAAATCAACACATGCATGACTGAAATCCAAGCCTATAAATAAATTTTTTTGAGTTAACTGAGTGATCGAAGATCTTTTTCTTAACGACGCATTAAGAATTAAATGTAATAAATCATGCTAAACATAAAAATTTAAAGTGCACATAAGTGAAGAGAAGCAGAACATGAAAGCATGAAAAAATGACACAAGGAATTGAATTGTTTATCTTCCTGTGGTGGATTCTATTTTCGAACAATTGTTTCAACTGGTTCATGTATGGACACTCTTTCCTTGAGATGCTTCTTTGGATGGAGACTCCAACATGTGGCTCTTTGATGGCCACTTCTGTCGCAATGACTACAATGAGTCTTCTTCTTCTAGACCTACTTTACCTTCTTTTTTTCTTGCAGTGGAGAATGTATTTCACGCCTCATCCTCTTTCGTGCTGCCATTATTTTCCAGCAGTCAACAAATATATGGTTATGTAAACCACAAAAACTACATGTTTTTCGCTGCCATGATTTATGTTCATTATTAGCAACATGTATGTAATCAAAATGAACACTAGAATACCAAGACTTGTTATACCTTTCCTGGTGGCCTCTCGTGTAATTATGGTGATGAGATATTTCCTTAGCTCTTCCTCTGTATATGCACTATCATGGGATGATGGTGAAGGGTTCCCATCATTCTCTTTCCCTAATGGTTTCAACCATGTCTTGGAAGATTCTGACACCTTTGAAAATTTTCCCTCAGTGTATCCCAAACCTTTGAATCGAGGCCTTTGCAAGACCTCCAAGGGCTGAATCATGCCTTGGCCATTAACACCATGTCGTCCTCCTTTGTACCCTATCTTGGTAAGGAGTCTCATGCCAGTTCCTGTAATGGGTATCTCCACATTTCCAAAAGAAAATATATCATGTGAAGATGAAACTGAAGAGAAATAAACATTGTTTACCTCAACTGTTGATTCAGGAACCGATGGTGATGGATTCTTTAAGCCTTTGTTGCACTTGAACTCCTCCAAGGCCTCTTCTGTGGCTTGAAACTAAAGCTGCAATCTCTCCTTTTCCTCTTTCTCTTCTCGTAGTAGCCTCATTAATTCAAAATTATCTTCTTGAAGATTCTGGTTGATCTCCTCATTCAAATGGTGGGAAGACGATGAAGGTGGTGACAAAGTTGCATAAGCACTGGAAGATGTGGACGAAGCATCGTTCTCTGATATTTCTTTCTCCTCTTCCTATATTCTCTTCTCATAAGCATCATACATTATGTCCAACATTTTGGACATCCTCAGGAAGGCCTCATAAATTTCTTTGTCGTCCTCCATGGTTGCACATTCAGTTGTTCACACTCACAATTCACATCAGTGAGAAGAGCTCTCCTCTTTCTAGCGAGCTTCCTCATCTTCCATGTCTCTTCTTTGTGGTGCACATCCTTTGAAGCTTGTTTTTGGTTTGGATGTACTCATGCAACATGCATCAAAAAAGACCTGCTCTTATACTACTTGATCCAAGATCTTTTTCTTAACGATGCATTAAGAATTACATGTAATAAATCATGTTAACCATAAAAACTTAAAGTTCACATAATTGAAGAGAAGAAGAACTTGAAAGCATGAAAAGATGACACAAGGAATTGATTATGGAGTTTGTCCAATTTTGACTACGTCTCCGGGCCCTGCTCAACAGTGGGGAGGCCTTCATTCATTAAGTGGCATTAAAGAGAATAAGTACAAGGAAAAATTGCATAAAGGACCCTTATACCTCCAAGCTGGAAGATGGTAAAAAACTAGAGAATCTGGATGCTGAATCTGGCATCATTGCTAAGTTCCTGGCAAAAAATATTGTAAAAATGACTACCCACACGTCCAATTCTGACAAAGAGTATTTCTACACCTCTCAGAATTTTTTGATACCCCCAAGATTCCCGTAGGGCAAGGTTACGTTCTCTTGTCAGCTCAAGGTTCTGCTCCACGCTTGCACAAGTCGCTCTGCTCCACCGCACCCCCCCATGCATTTGGAAGGATTGAGCTTATATAAAAAAATCCAGGGTGGAGCCACCAAGACCAAGCCCCATGGCTCAATGGTAGTGGATTTTATTTTTATGGTAGAGATCGGGGTTCGAATCTCCCCCGCTCCCCAACATAGTTTATGGTTTTTGAATGATATTATTTAAGGAGGGCGGGGTTTGCTCCATGTGGCCTCGACCCAACCTATCTCCATATGCATAGTGTGTATGCTACCGAGGTGGTGGATCTGTCGGGGTGACCTGCCCCCTGACCACTTTAATATATTTTAATGCGGGGGTGGCGGGGTTGGCAGCTCGCCACCCTATTTTTTATTTTATTTTTGTTATAAAAAATAACGAACCCATTTTTTGTCGGCATAGGAGATATTAGGCAAACTAATCATCCCATGAATTCACCCGATCTAGGGAGTTATATTTTCCAACATGGGTGTCGGTCAATTTTCATAACATGTAAACCTGGCCCAAGTCCAACTTTGACCAAAAATTTGGCTCACTATAACTTCTTTATATGACCTCAGATTGAAGCGTCGTTGGCACTGTTGGATTCATAATGGAGAACACTTCGACATGGCCCCAATATTTTTCCACCTGACCATGTTTATTTTTGAGCCTATTCAATGCCACTTGTACTTCGAGACCCACTTAACTTGTTAGATCTACCTAGATCACTGAGTGACAGGAGCCATGTCACACTAGTTAACTTCCTCCAATTTGTCATGTTGATTTGTAAATTTGATTTACTCAATTATACTAAGGCTAAAGTAAAATCGAGCCTTTCTTGCCACACTTTCTAACACTCCCTCTTATCAAGAAAGGGATTTTGCACCATCCCCTTCCAGCACTTGTGGAATGCACTCTAGCACTACCTCTCACCATTTTTGTTTGTGACTACAACAACTGCAACTGAGAAACATCCAATTTTTTTTATTGAATCACTTGTGTCTCAATAACTATTTACTAGGAAAACTACATTGTTATTGATTCTGCATTGTGCCTCCTACACTACTATCAACACTGCTCTATGCTCCTCAACATGTAACTGAACCAACTAACATTGATCCTTTTTCTATTGAGCACTATGGGACCCTATAGCAAGGTAATGATCCATGAGAAGGACACCTTAATGCACCCTGCCCAAATCTTTGCAACTCTTGGGCTAATTCTCTAAATTTTCACGCCTCACTCCTAGAATTATAGTTGCATGCATGGTGAAATCTGATCTACTCATATTTTTGTTTCTACTACTCGGTTGTTTTTTCCACACTGCTACTAAAAATACTGCAATAATGAGTCTGATCTCCTCGGACCTTGAAGTACAAGCTACCATAAGGTTTCTCCCTCTGAAACAAGACTCCCTCTGAGTCTCAATATCTCTGTGGGAAATCTCTCTGCTTCTCAATATTCTAATATCAATGATCACAACTCCCTTTTGTGTCACTAAACATTGGCTCATTGATCTTCCCACTAGAAGCATTCTAAATCCATTAGGAAGTTTGCATAATGGTTCTTTTGGTTTTGTCCTGAAATAGGGCTCCATCAACTCTGCCTCCTAGCAACACATTAGTTCTTCTATGATCATTGTACATGAGGAATTAAATGATTTCCCACTTTTCAATATTCTGGTTGCTCAAGAATGTTGCTCCATGGGCACTTGTGATGATCCTAATTTTTTCCTAGGCTCATAAATTCGAGCTACCCTCCCGGGAATACTCCAATCTCAATCCGGTAAAAGAAATTCTCCCGAATCTAAAGAAATTTTGTCACAATAAAGCTGCAAATTCAAAATTCCTAAGGGAAAAATTCAAAATACTAGTTCTAATGTGATTTTAGGGCTTTGATGCCATGTAAAAATTTGATAGAAATTGCAGCTTCTCAAGATTTAGGACTGAAAACAAGAGGCACATATTATACTCTACTCATTTGTAGAATGGAAATAACAATTTATAACAACATGCATCAACATGCAACAAGAAAACCACAAGTACACAGTGATATATAGGGGAACCCAACTAGGAAAAAACTTTCAAGCCTCTTTGCATTAATCAATTGAATAAATAAATTATTACAATTACATGCTCCATCTCTGAGAACCACCTACAAAAGAAAAACTCCAGCCAACATTTACCCAATTTTGATCTCTTCCAACCTCTTATTTACTTGCACAAATATGAGCTAATTTGAGCTCCTAAACAATAGAGAAATTCCTATTTCCTTGCACAATCCCCAAGGATTGATCAACTAATAGATCCCTGAGCTATTTTAGGTTGACTGATTAGTTAACTAATAGATCCCTGAGTTAGAATCTTGTCTCCTTGCTCAATTGACCTTCAACTGAATATGTTAATTGTTAGAGGTCAGGCAATTGAGTACAACTGAAAATAACTTAACTAGATTCCTATAATTAGAAAATCAACACATGCATAACTGAACTCCAAGCCTATAACTCAAATTTACTAAGTTAATTGAGCGGAAAGAGCCATGTAATGCTAGTTAACTACCTCCAAGTTGTCCCGTGGATGCGTAAATTAGATTTACTCAATTTGACTAAGGCTAAAGTAAAATTGAACCTTTCTTGCTACACTTTCTAACAATGTCTTATGATTTGTTCATCTAAGTGTAGTGAGATATTAAACAAAATTTAAAGGTAAGGAATTAGAGAATCTTGGAGGAGAGTAGATAGGTTGCATAGATGTTCCTAGGCTTGGAAATTCACTTTACCTATGTTTGTCAAATGTAAATTTGATGATGAATAAATCTATTAAATGTATTTCATTTTACATTTTATGTAAAATTATAGAATTCCATTCTTTTTGTTATACACAAATTCAATAAAATACAGAATCCACAACCGATACCCATTCATGATAAGAAACCAATATTGAGAAATTGTGACTCTAATAAACAATGATGAATCCATGTTTTGTGCGATGTAGTTCATTATTTAAAATGCTACAAAATGTAAACTAACACGCATATACATAACCAAGATTAAAATTGAAATAAATTTGATAATTTATATTCCTAAACTTCTTTTAATATGATGGAAAATAACTAACAAGAGCTTGAAGGAGCTCAATGACTAAAGAAACAATACAATTTTTTTTTAATAGGAGAATGTGAGATTGCTGATAAAAACAAAGTCTGCAAGTAGCGATAGTCCCTGCTGGGCATACACAAATTTTTGCTAGAGAAGCAAATTTGAATGTACAATGGCTTTTACCTCCAAGCATTGTTTCTGATGTTCTGATAGACATTTTGTAATGAGAATTGCAACAACTAATTTGTCATCTATTTTCAAAAACTAGAAAGGTATTTCTGATGTTACCATAGCCCTCTGCTATGAATTGAGTCAACCAATATATATTTTTTTAAAACATCATCTATTTTCAAAAACTAGAAAGGTATTTTTGATGTTGCGATAGCCCTTTGCTACGGACTGAGTCAACCAAATTTTTTTTTTTAAACCGAAAAAGTACAAAGGGTGTAGATCCCGTGGCATTGATTTGTTGGGTTTATCTGAAACTTGCATGTTTTGATTGAAAAGTAAAGAGTTTGTTGAGACAAGAAAAGTATGAGTGGTCATTCAAGTGAAGCTTGGAAATTTCCATTTATGATTCCAATGTCTAATAATGTTTTGAATATAAAAACATTGAAAATATAGGAAGAAAAATTGTTGTGGCTGTGATATTACATGACAAACATAATTCCAATGTGTAATAAAGTTTTGAATATAAAAACATCGAAAATATAGCAAGAAAATTTATGTGGTGTCAGATTGCATGAAAAACATGTCACAGAGATGAAGAATAAATTACACTTACAACCATTTCTTATGAGCATCAAATGCATATCCCAAATAAAGGATGCGTTATTGAATTCTGTTTGTAAATGAGATGTTTTCTAAACTATTTTATAAACACTTACGTGTCCATTTTCAATGACTAGAAGCATCATGTTTGAACGTTTGCTTGCAAATCTAATTGTACAGTGCACTTATGTATTCATTGTCAAAGCCCAAAAGCATCTTGTTTGCGTGTTTTCTTACAACTGTAAATTTATAGTAAAGTATTCCACTGTGATAACAATAACAAAGCCAAGTAGCAAACATTGAAGCCATATTTGAACAAAGTATATCCTCAGTTAAAATGAATAGAGGATGGAACCTGCTACCAATGTGTTGGCTTGTTAAACCTATGTTTTTAAAGTTTGGATGTACAAACAAGTAGCCGTAAGTGTAGTAAGTGTAGTGCTGCCCTGCTCTGAACAACATAGGAGGAATTGCTTTCATGGCAGGTATTTTTATGGTTGATGTGGTTGCTGGTGCTTGAGACGGTCCACTCGTGTGAACTCCACCTGTGCTTGAGATTGTTTTCTAATGGTCAGCCTTTCATCAACCCTCGACATGCCCTTGATTTCAAAAAAGGATTTCCACAGACCTAGATTAATAAAGTTCTAAATCAATGATTTCTTTTGACTTTAAATAGATTCTCCCCATTTGTTTTATCATACTCACTACTCATTCGAAGATTTCTTGAGGCGGTGCTCATTTTCTGTGAGTTGTCCAGTTTTTTTCATTCTCACATGTATATTTTTATGGAAATGGAAATGAATCTATCACGATAAACTATATTTTAAGTAAGTATTATTCCCATTCCCATCGAGGACTGCGTCTGTACTATTATCTGTGGAAGCGAGCTACGTATATATTTATGGATCCCTATGTATGTTTTAGCAGTAGAAAAAAGTTATATATATATCTATATATATATATATATATATAGATGGGGATTCTTTGAATGATGTAGCAAATCACTTTTTCCTAATTTCTTAGCATTTGGAATTAAAAAGTACAAATTTTAACAATGGATTTTTATGTTATTAATTATACTGAAAAGGCAAGGCAGGCATTGAATCGTACCCCTGAGATGAGATTGCCTCTCAGATAATATTGCTCTCAGATGAGATGAGATATATTTCTCTCATAAATAAAGGCGAAGCCCTACTGGCACCACACTCTCACTAATGAGTATATTGATTTACTAGGCAGGAAGGGGAACTATTTGTTACCCTTCATGTAAGCCCTTTCATAGCTAGATTCATTGACCAGGTAAGTCATGTCAACCACACTACCAAACACCTTTGGTAAGCATGCATTAGTGATGTGGTCTTTCCTCAGAGGCCTTACTTCTCAGAGCTCTACTAAGGTAACATATAGCTACTTCCAGTTGATTCTGTTTGCGGTGATTCTGTTTGCAGTGGCAGGAGCATTTCCATTAGTAGATAGCTATATAACAACATAACCAGCCAAAAATCTATAATAACGTAAACATGAGAAATATTTGCACATGAAAACACACATATATACTGAGAGAGAAAAAATCTGGAGAACACAATTACAGTAGATATCAAAGCATAATTACCCAACATTACCAAATCTATCAATAATCGAATAACTTATAAATTGACACATGACCATTAGTACAGCAGACTTACCTCTACATTGAACAATAATTCATTTCCCTATTGTGTTTCCTGCTGGCCTAAAGAAGGCATCCCCACTGGCTGCAGCCGATGTTTTCTCATTAATAAGATTGCTTATGCTGGGTCAATGTCCTATCGTGAATAAAAAGAAATTTGCTTCTCTCTATTTTCAAGAGAATTGTTGAAGCTATAATGTAGTTTTTTTTTCTCCTCTTCTTAAATGGCAGGTTCCAGGAATTGATTATTTCACCAGTATCGTTGAAGCTTTAGCTATAATTATGTATGATGGCCATCATGTAGATGTGGTTCTACTGGATGACCACATTGGCATTACCGTGCGCATGTTTTTTCTTCGGTTCACAGTAAAATACCTGCTGTGAGGATACCAAACCCACTCCAGATTCCTTTCCTTCCCCAGATGGTGAACCAAGAGGAGAATAGACCTTCTGTGTAGATGAAGAGTAAATCCTCCACTAAAGAGTTGCCTATGAATGCATGCAGAGGATGGGTCACTGGAAAATGGGTCACCTGCCTTTCACCCACCCCATTCCTCCGCTATAGCCTCCATTGTATCTTCCTTGACCCCCTCCTTTTGTAGGACCATTACTGGCTTCCTCCACTAGGAAGAAGCTCCTATACAACCACTCTGCAAGGGCTTGAAGAGCACAATAGTTCCTTGTTCTATTGGTTTTGTCTCTGCAAAAGTCATTGAGTACCATAACAGGGGC
Organism: Pinus albicaulis; assembly: GCA_034641835.2. NCBI lineage: Eukaryota > Viridiplantae > Streptophyta > Pinopsida > Pinales > Pinaceae > Pinus > Pinus albicaulis. The sequence continues at coordinate 1,607,351,319 of CM076570.1, read as the reverse complement.
ATAAATTTACTTTGGTAGCATCCGGAAACGCTGTAGGGATGCCTATAAGCTCTGTAGATCTCATAATACTGTGGAAGTGGGATGAGGTGGCTATGTAGTGAGAGGAGGTAGCCCACGATGCGCAAGTGGCAGTAATGCAATACACCTAGAAAAGTAACAATCAGCAAGTGGCAGTAATGCAATACAGTGCATCTTAAAATGTTCATGCCCAAAGTCTAATGTAATGAAATTTCAAATATGTAACCTCCAAAGTCTAATGTAATGAAATGTCAAATGTGTAACCTACTAAAACTTAGGTTAAAAGTCGAAGTTATTCTAACTTAGTTTAAAAAAAATTGAAGCTCAAAACTCAATCCGATAACAAATTACAATAAATTTGAACCTATGTTAGAACTTAGGTTAAGAACTTAGATTGCATTCGAAAATTCCAAGACCGCAATAAGACTTCCAATATCATTGTCCAATTAGATTTGTAATAATACATGTTTTTTTAATTATATAAATAGGAAGTAATATTTTGTTAGGTTAAACAGTGAGCAAAACTAAAAAGTATGCGGTCAAACTCTGAACTAATATGTGGTCAAACATCTATTGATCAATATAGTCCCATAGTAGGGACTAATAAGAGAAATAATTGCAAAATCACTTCTCATCCAAACATGTTAAACGTTTGTAAAATATAACTATTGGAGATAACTAAAATATATTTTTACTAAAGTAAAATATTGAGTAATTTCATTAAAAAGTCTTTGTATTAATTAAGTTTTATTATTTAAGAATAGGCTATAGAGTTTCTTTAATAAATCTCAAAAAAATATATATCTATATATAAACAATATTGTATTTTCCATATTAAAAAGAATATTATACAAAACTTGAAGCTTTAGAGATTTTTGTTATTCTTCTCTAATACTTTATTTTGAGCATTGAGTAAAGTTCAAAATTTCATTAGAAAAGAAAAGAAAAAATAAATTTCTAATTAAGCATATAATGTAAAGTATATTTAGTCATCACTGTAAAAGATCAAAACATATTTTATTACAAATTGAAATTCATGAAACCTAGAATGAAGACCAATGCTATTTTATCCCATAAAGAAAGACTTTAAATTTTTAGTTATTTATCCCCTAGCTCTTCCTTAGTGGTAAAGTATTAGGGAACATGGATTTTACATTTCTATGGATGTGGATATGAACATTTGATATATTGAACAAACCCAATATGACAAAAACCCATTACCATCTTTCAGTTTTCGAAGTACACAAAGATTTATTATGATGGTTGGTGATCTAAAGAAATTACAATGGTGTAACATCCATTTTTAATCCCCTTATTTCTGTAATATGTAACAATCCTTTTATAATTACCATATGTGTGATTTTTCCTTGCAAAAATAAACGATGTGCAGATTATGGGTTGCTTACACCTTGCCTAGTTATACTAAGTTTGCACTATATGGAGATGGAAAATTGTTTTAGGAAAGAATTCATATGCATAACTAGGCTCACCATGAGATGCAAGGGTGGCAGAGATTGCATGCTTTCTTTTCGACAGTTTGGTCCTGGTCCCTATTCCTAATGCAAATTGAACTAATCTAATGCAAAAATTGAAAAACTTGAAGAAGCTAAAGATGTGGATATATGGGCCACTTAATTTTATGCTAATTACGCTATGTGTTTTGTATATTTTATGAGAAAATAATTTGTTTGGACAACATGTGTGGATTGAAGGCCACTTACTTTTTCCTACTTAAACTATGCGTGATTTGAAAAAACAAAAAACTAAAATCAAAACTAAGTTGCTAAGCTAAATTCTAGCCAATAAGAGTCCTAACCAATGATGAAATATCAGAACACAGTGATGGAAAATTTCTTATGGGTTGGCAACACTTTACAACTACAAAAAAAGAGAAAAAACAAGTAAAATGGGCTTTCTTCCTACCGCGCGACTTATCCACCCACAGGCGCGAAGCGTGCATTTGTCTAAACAGAATGTGCACAGTCAGGCAAAAGAAAAAAATTCCTCCTCCTTTGGGAAAAATTTCTCGCTAAGGGTGACTAAAGGTGCTGAGAGGATGCAGACGTGATTTTGTAGTGAGCTGAGTAGGAATGAGGACCTACATTAACAAACATTAACTCAAAAGAAAGAATCTAGTGGATTCGCCATTCCTGTGGTAGTGTATTCGGCGCATGGGCGGACGAAAGACACTTTGCTTCGTAGGGAGGTTGCTTACCTACATGCAAGTCACGAGTCAAAGTGGTTTGTCAAACATTAGTAGAACAAGTTCAAAATGTAATAAGCTAAGTTAAATGGAAACATAGCATGCTACATAAGCAATAAAAAAAAATCAAAACAACATACACAATAAACATGCTCAATAGAGAAAACACATTAATAACTAAAAAATGGAGAGATTTCTCCCTTTATTAGGTGCTGGTAGTAGTAGAAGATAGAATGTTGAATCTCTTGTAGTGGGTCCTTCGAGCTACGGAGCTCTTCACCTCAATTTTTCAGCAAACCTCTCTTCCCTCTCAAAGGATGGTAGATCGACGGACACGTGGTGAAATATTATCTCTTGGATTGAGGTGTTGGATGGCCAAAAACTGAATCCTTCCAATCCTCTTGTTGTTGGACAACACAAGCTAGTTTGTAGATGAGAAATTTGGCCAGGATAACAACGTGTCTCCCATTTCTCTTCTCATGGCTGGATTTTATAGACCATTTTCAAATTTTCCCTTTGTCTCTTGGTCCAAGATGGATGGTGATACAAGAGTGGGGGTATGATTCCTTTGTGTGTTGCAATAAAGCCTCAGGGTGGCTAAAAGGTGATTGTACTTGGTTAGGTTGAGTGAGAATATTTTTCTCCAAGTGTGTCAAGTGGTCCGAGGATGGTGACATTCTACATCCCCAGGACCGCGTGGCTATTGAAGTGTTAGTTTTGCACTACGTGGCTATCTAAGGAACTTCCATAATGCGTGCTCAGAGCCAGTTCTTCTTGTGCGCGATCCAAAAAATTTTCCTTTTGACCTTTGGAAATTTTAAATTTTTAGCTCCTCTAATGTATTTCTTCCCTACAAATCTTTATTTGTACCTTCTTCTTGACATTTTCTAACGTCTTCTGCATGTACGATTTTCTAGTGTTAACAGTTTCCCCCTAATTTATGAGGTTTAGGAAGAACTCTATAGCAGAAATACATTATAGTTTATTTTTCTATGTAGTCCTTTTGAGAGAGAGAGAGAAAGTAACTTTCTTGAGAACTCAGGTTGGAGACCCTTACCATGAGTAAAAAAGACACCATGCTCTGTTGGAAACCTGCAAGAGATAGAATGAATAAAATATATCTATGAGGCGATCATGTCCTATGCCCATGATGTTTTGACTAGTTAAGCTTATCTCGCAATGGTTCTAAGTTATGTCACTTTTTGGTAGTGACCTGCTATTGGTTAATGACGATGGTTGTTGACGCTCTTAGGGGCATTTTTTCTTTGAAAGAAGGTTGAATGTGGTGCCCACATGCATAATATTAGTATGTCATGTTTGTTTAGAACATGTGCTCATTATATGCGTGGGTCTTTAACTGTTGGGGACCTTCTCGTGTAAGCATTGTTGAAAGAGATGCTCATCCGATCATGGGTCTTCAACGAATTCTGACAGAGTAGAATGGTTATAAATTATGATACCATATTGACATGAAATCTCATCTTCAAGTCGAATGTAAAGAGGATTGATGACATCAATGGGAAATGATGATTCCCATAGTGCCATCCGATGATGCCCATATTGAGGTGAGGAGTCATCCAAGGTACTACCTCCTTCTTGGAAAATGTTTTCTATAGTCAACAAGAAGGAAGCATCAACCGACCGAGATGAGTACTGATGCAAGGGACCATGGTTTCTGATGTAGTAGGGTGTGGTGTGATAGGTTAACCTAGGCATGATGACGAGAAGTGGCTATAATTGATTATGGTAATTAAGTGGCTCGAAGTCGGAGCTGTAAATATGAGTGGTGACAGTCATAACAATTTCTCGTGGGGAAATCCCTGGAGTCGGTAGGACATCGAGGGTGGGTGTATGGTTGTTATGAGTGTCATGGTGGGGTGTGGTAAAGAATTCGTAGCTCTAACCAAGGGTGATTAGGGACTGCATCCAGGTGATAAATGTAAATGGATGGGTGGGAGTGCTCTCCTACACTTGCCAAAAGAATATAGAATGGGTTTGCATGTAAAAGAATGAAGACGGGTGCCCCTATAAACATGAAAATAATCCATAACTATGGTGTGAGGAATGTGTTTTGTTGAGGGTTGGGGCCTCATTGATTGGTCTCGGTGTAGGGGTAATGAAGCGGATGAAAAGTGTCACAAATGGTTATGCTGATGGAGGTGTGATGGGCCAAGTGTGAGAGGCGGTGGAGCATATTTGATCTACTTATGAGAACGGTAGATCAGGAATGGGGTTTTAGCATGATATGGGTAAAAATTGACTTGATGTATGACGGATGAATGAACATGAAGTACTTCCTAGACTTGGATTTTATAGCAATGACTCCAGATATTTGGTGTATGGTCTACATGAGTGATGGATGCCATGGAGGGTAAGGCTCTACCAACCTATGAGAATGTTGATCATGTGAAAGGTGGAGTAATGATAAACATGGTCAGGTGAATGAAATATATGGTTTATTTCTGTGGAGAAATGATATCAGGATATGAAAAACTTCTTTGGGGAGCCTATCATGCTAGGGATTGAATGACGCCTACTCTTGTAACTTTTTTGGCTGGGGCATATGGTGATTCGACATGTTTTTAATACCTGCAACCAATACCACAAGTAAAAGCATCTTCTTTATTCAAACATATTTGAAATAACTTTGAATGTAAAGAAATAAGAGAGGAAATACCTGCCGTGACTCAAAAAATTACTTTTTTTGAGGCATGGATTTATGGGGCCTAGCTTGAACATGATGAAGTGTTGATCACTTTGTTTCTTGTGGTTTTACAATTGGGCTTTTTGAGCTCTAGTTATGGTCTATCAAATAGTGAGAAAAGGGTGATATATGGGCCAATATGGCTCATTTCAACTCATTTGTGTCGTTTGAGAGTCTGAGGTTAGAGCTGAGCCCTTGCTCCCGAGCCTTTATTGTAGTTGCACTCATCCTAAGTACCTAGGATTCGCGCCGTTAATGTCAGGTAGGGCCCTAAATGTCCAGCTTTTCAATTTTGTTACTTTTTTTCCTGGGGGGTCTATACAATTGTGAAAGTTTATGAACTTTATACCTCTTTTTTGACTCGACCGCGTAGGATATCGAGGCTGACCCGTGCGGAAGGAAATATTTTTGCGAGGCCTTTACACTTGGTGAAGGATTTTCACGATGGTTTGTTAATATATATTTGATACAGTCGTGCGATCATCGCCCTTGACCTCTGCACATGCATGACGATGTTTATTATTATCATTTTTTTTCAATTTTTTGGGTTTTAGTCACTGAATTTTTGTTTTTTCTCTGGTGCAGTATGTTGTGGCCTGAGAGAGACTAGCCTGATCTTTGAGCAGCTGTGGCCCAAGACTCCGGTGCTCGGGGGTTTTGGCATAGTATGGGTTGCTCAAATTTCTCGAGAAAAACCTACTGAGGTCACAGGATGGTCTACAGTGATTCCTGGTCCATTGTTGGAACAAGAGACGATGAGTTATGGTGTTATGCCATAGAGATGTCGGCATCCATCCGGAGATAGAATTTTACTTTGTGACTGGTCTACTGCCTCAGGGGAGGCTTTTCCACACACACTTCCGGCTGGGGGAGTGAACATCCGTCATTGGGCTTGGGATCACTGTGGTCCCGATGCAATTACATAGGGATGTGTCTGTATCAGCTCTATGACATATTTAACTTAGATGGGTGCCTTGTGTTAGGTAAAATTGACTCGGGATAGAGTCAATGTTGACTAGGGTAAATAGTAGTGGTTTTAGGGCACATGGTATTATGCACCCATGGTTTTTAGCCCATGGTATTGCATGTAATGGAGCCTATAAAAGGCTGGGAATACTTCATTGTAATGTAGGCCTAGTGGTGAGTGGTGAAGGCTCACTTGGCTGGATTGGCCAGGGTTTTGGCCAATGCTTAATGAAATTTCATTGGTTGGGTTTTGCCCCATATTTGGGGGTTTTCCCTGATAAACATATTTATTTATGTTTATGTTTTGTTGCTGGATATTTTATGGTTTTTTGTTCCTCTCGGTAAATTTATTATTTCTCCGGTAAATTCTAACAAATGGTATCAGAGCCATTGAATTTCGATGCGCTAGGAGAGAAAAGTCTGTCAAAATGAGAGAGGATATGTGCACGTGGATTAATTAATTAATGAACCATGTATCTGAAGAGAAATCCTAGAGGACTAGCAGTTACAAAGGCCGGTGACCCATGTAATCCGGTAGATGGGTTATTTTTATATGGACATTGATTTCATATGTACAAAGACAGTAACAATGAAACAAAAAAAATATCATTATGGTTCAACATCATCACAGTGGCCGCAACATCTTCAAATCACAGCTAGTTGATCAAGACAAAGCCGCACAAATCCACATCTATGCATAAAAAGACATTATATGAAATAAGGTTTTGCCTCATGCATCCAATAGATAAGATGGTTGAACAATATTTTTGAAAAATTTTTATATTAAAGGAACCCTAGAGGAAAACAAGAAAGGTGTTTCCAATTCTCCTCAATGGGATGGGTTCTTGAAAAGTCCTCAAAGACTTCGTATCTAGAATTTCTCTCTTGTTGGTGTAGAAAACCCGTACAAACATAGAACTCAAAGGGAGTTCACAAAGTGAAATGATGGAAAATTTGACAATGATAATGGCTCAAAGTCGTACCAAGAACATAGATCCGCAGTGATCTAATAGGCAAATAAAAGGTGACAAATGAGTGGGAAAACCTTTCTATTTTATAATAAAATATTTGGTCATTCTAGATCTTGGTGCATGATTAAAATAATATTAACCAAATCTAGATCCATCTTATGGAATATTTTATTATATTTGTTGAGGGGAAAGGCATTTCCTACTCTTAACAAACTTTATTTGTAAATAATAATAAATAAATGATTTATTTATTATTTTAAGGAAGTGGTTGAATGATAATTAAATAAATAATATCTATTTAATTATTTATAAATGATTTAGTCATATTTAACAAGGAATATTATTTAAATAAGATTTAAATAATTATTCCTAGAAAATAAGATAAATAAGGATTTGCTTCCATCACACTTCTTGTTTGGGTTAAATACACCCGGAATAATAATTAAATTATTGTTTAATTAATTATTCCATGAGGGAAAAAGAAACAAATATAGATTTGTTTAATATTTCTTTGGGGTTTCTATTTGTATCTATAAACAACTTAATAAATGTGTTATATTAAGTTATTTCACATAGTGAAAGCAATTTTACTTAGGGTAAAATTGGTCTTACATGGTGTACTTGGGTTCATCTAATGATAATAGGTTAGATGACCAAAAAATGGTGTAACAAACATCTTTGTTTATGTTTATGGTTTGTTGCTAGCTATTTTATGGTTTTTTGTTCCTCTCGGTAAATTTATTATTTCTTTGATAAATTCTAACACCTTGGCGATGATAGTTCATCTGACAGTGTTGTCATCGCCTAATAGGGCATCGGGTCCACATATTGGAATCTTTCACCAGCTTCAGTCTAGTCACTTCTATGACTGGGCTCGCCATGTCTACCAGGGCATGGTGATACAACTGGGAAAGGCCCAAAGATGGACCTCTAAGATATTTACTTATGCAATCATCCTTTGTAGTATCATGTATGAGATGGTGGTGATGTTCAGACCTTTTCTGGAAGTGCCCCTAGGTCGTCCGAGGGATCCTCAGATGCGGTGGTGGGCACCCGTGATGCCCTGAGGTGGAGGAGGAGAGGTTGGTCTCTATTGGGATGCAACTGTTGACGTGTGGTTCGTGTCGAACCCGTAAATGTTTTTGGACTACCAATATCTAGGGATGCACTTCTGGGGGGGCCCGGATATGTGTTTTCCTCTCTCATTATCTCTCTTGTATATTGTATGAGCTGTATAGAAAATATGATTTGTTGTTATATATCTGATTTCTGAACCTCCCTATCAGCCTCCTAATGTGCTTTAGTGGATCTGCGTTATTTCTGAAGCAGTCTTTTGCATAGAGCTGCAACCCCTCTCTTTGGGTGGTTTTCAGCTAGACTAGTTTGTGGGAGACTTGTTTAACCCACCTAGTATGATTTGTTTTTGCCCTCCTTTTGGATTTAGATCTTAGATGAGCTGATCTAAGGGATCCAAGAGCTTCAAACTCATTTATATGCACAATATTCTCAGAAGTGTGTTATTTCAGCAGGCTTGCTGAGCTATCCCGATTTTGGAATATTATAGAACCCTAGGAAGGATAGCTCCTAGAGTTTAAAAGTTGGTATGTGGTTACCTCTAGTTTTCTCAACTAAACACCAAAAATATCACAACTAGAGAATTACTGGAGTGATAACACAACCCTTGGGAAAATTCTTTCATGTAATGCCTAGAAAATATTGAAGAGGGCTTTGGAGTCCTTCTTCTTATTGTCTCTCAACAAATCTCTTTCTGCTTGTGTCAAAGAATTATATGCTTCTGCATTTGTTGGTTCTTGGAAACCATTTTCCACCAGCTCCCAAATATCTCATGAGGAGAATAGGTCCTTCATTGTAATAGCCTAATAATCATAATTATTCCCATTGAACTATGGTATTTATGGATTAGTCAACCTCGTGCTTGTTGCTTCCGTTTTCACTGTGTAAAAAAACCTTCTCACTACTGGAGAATCATCTTCTCAAAACAACCTTTCAGCTCTTTAGTAAATACCACTTTCTTTCACTGATAGATTAAACTCACTTTGATACCATGTTGAAAATTCTGGTATGCTCTGATGCTATATTGAGAACATACACAAAACAGAGAAGAAAAAATAGTTTACACAACATGCGGAATTCAAATAAAAAGCAACACAAATATACACAAAGAGACAAAAATAGAGAGCAATTTTGTATCATATTCTTCTATTACAACACGCTTCAACAAATTCTATTACATATGAGAAACATCCTACATAATACAAAAATGGCGGAGCTAACAAATCAATGCTAAATCAATGCTCGATCGGACAATTAACAACCAAACGTCCTTCCGCTCTGTTCATCTATTTCTACACGAAAAAAACGTACAAAACACATAAAGTAGGACTTGAAATTTTATGGGTTTCGGAACCACATTGCATCTGCACCCTCACCGCAAATCTCATTTCGACGATTTTAACTTTTATCTCAGTGGATACCCTTTGAACTTTGTGATATGAGATTTCGATTGCATCGAAAATTAAATAGAATCACTTGCATGCGCTAAAAACGTAAGTTGGAAAATGTGCAAAGTATGAAATGCAGGCGCTAAAAGGTAAATAATAAATTGTGTGAAGTGTGATTTTTAAGATTTGTGATGTGCGATGACGATGTTGCATCACAACATCACAAGTTCTGGTGCGGGGCCTAAAAGTTAAATGGTAAGATGTGCGAAGTGTGATATGCGAGAACTTAAAAGTTGGGAAGTGCGAAATGGCGAAAGGTAAGTAATAAGGTGATAACAAAGGTTTTCATGCGGTAAGGTTGAGGGTCCCACCAGATATCGCATTGGCAGAAAATTAAGCTACAGTGAAGTCTTAAGAGGTAAAGGTTAAAAATTGTAGGCTGCGATATGTGGACAAAAGGTAAGTGAATGCGGTGGGTAAGGAAATAACACAAAGTAAGGCTTGGGTACTCTGTTTTCTGATATTGCGTTAAAATGCCTGTGAATTCGAATGCTAAGCTTTTCCTTCTGTTCAACAAAAAATCAATGTAAGTGTGGGCTACTGCCAGGTTATTCATGACAGTGGTTGGGAGTATTTCCAACAAGAAAATCACCATGCTATGTATGATCTTCATCCATAGCAATGTCCCAATTATAGATTAATCCTTTTGTTTTTATTAACTAACAACTAAATCATTCAATTCACATGATATTATCTACTCATTTAGTGTGCATGGGTATTTTAAATCTTTTTATAAGCTGTGAGAGCTCGCAGACTACGATAAGAAGAGAGAACGAAAATTAATCATACAAAATTTGCGTAGATGTCTAAATTTTTGATTCTCTATGAACGAAGGGCTCATAAAAACACATTCAATGTGACGCACCTGCTTTCAACCATGCTCATAAAAACACATTTAGTGTGACGCATGTTGGAACGGGGTCTCCTACAAAGCTGTGAATCTGGTCCATTTTGTATATTTTTGATTATATTTAGTCTAATGCAGGGGTTTTGGGGTGGGTCAAAGCCCCTAATGCTTTGTAAGCAGGTAAACGGTAGACCAAGAGTCCAAAAATCATGGTTTGCGGCCCATTGGATGCGTAGGCTAAAGTAGTATAAATAATTTAACCTTTTTGAGTCGATAGGTAGAAGATGAATAGAGATTGATATGAATTACGAATTGCTAGATCTTGGGTTGGGTTGTTTGGGATAGGACTCCTGCTGGCTGTGTGCACGTAGATCCTCTTTCCTACTGTGTGTGAACCCTACTGGATGTGTGTGCAGGTGGTATTCGGGGAATGTAAGAAGGTTTTGATAAGTAATATATGCAAAGTATTGTTCAAACATATGATGGTGTCTGGATCTGTTCCATTATGATTGCTACGAACTAAGCTTGTCTGATTAAGCTGCGAACTCGTCCATTTTATCGCTGTGGTATGAAAGTATCTGCATTTAGTATATTATTGTGATGTGACTATTGTTTCACTTACTGATTTCATCTCTGTTAATGAAGGAAGACTATTTGTGTTGAAAATATGGGTTGTGATTATGCTATTTTATGATTGTTATTGATGATACGCACGTGGATGCAAATCTGCTAGAGTAGATCTGATAAGAACTAGTCTGGATACGCTCTAGAATCCTGCGGATCACCCCTCTATATAGATCTGATAATTGCAGGCGTGCGTTATTACCTACTCTCTCTTAGGGTGTAGAAACCTGGTTCCAACACCCTCCCATACTACTTCGGGTGAGACTTTGACCTGCGCAAGCGGGTCACTATCGAAAGGGCCAGTAGTATAGGGGTTTGTTGGCAAACCTTCACCTCCGAACCCAAGTCAGGACCCTTCAAGCCAAAAAATGGTTCCATTGCTAGGACTGGGAGCATTTTGAGGGAGAGATTTGGTAATTCCAAGGCCGTATTGGAAGCTTGAAAAGAAAGAAATCGACGAGTGGTTTGAAAAGCATGTTCGGGAATTTGTTGTAAAAGAAAATCATAGCACAAAATTAACCGCGGAGGACTAGAAAGAAAATTATATTTTCTTGGAAAGCTACGAGATTTTATTTGTAACTTTTCCAATCAAGTTACAAGAGTGGCTCGCAAGACTGGTCGATTTTTCGAGGTGTTGGAAAGACGAATGGGTCACACAGTGGAGTCCAGAATTGATCCAGAAGTTGGAAAAGACTGACAATACTATTACTCGCACGGTAGATCATTAGGTGGATAGTGTGATAGGAGGATTTGTGACCGAATTTGCAATCAATCAATTTGTGTCCTACTCAAAAGTAGAGTGAAGGTTATTCAAGGGTTTCCGGGGTAAGTTCCTAAAAAAATTGCCATTACTGATTAAGATCTTATTGTGTGAGAAAAGTATCATGTGTAGCCATACCGAGTGAATGAGCTCCGATCAAAGTGAAGGTACAATGCACAGTGATAAGTACTATAGAGCTAATCAAGAGGGAGATTGATCTATCTATAGTCCAGTAACCAATTCTTCTACGCATAGCCCTCCATCAACACCACCTTCAAATCCTCGTAAGGGCAAGAACTCACCTCCACCACCACCTGAAGATGATATGGCTTCACAGATGAAGTTACCCACCTTCAAGGGTGTGGGGGACGAAGATATGGATCAATTCTGGTTTATTGTAGGGTCTATATGGACTGTGCATAATGTAGTGAGCGATGTTGTGAAAAGAGAAGAGCTATCTCTTGCTTTTGAAGGAAGGCCTGGACTGGTACATGGGATACCTCAACCAGCATGCGAACGCGAGCATTGAGGAAATTAAGAACGCCTTGAAGAAACAGTTCAAGAAGCCTAAAGCCTACTGCCAGGTAGTGAACGACCTGAAAGATTTCAGAAAAGGTCCATCTGCGTCTGTATGGGAAGCTGATCAACAATTGAAAAAAGTAATCAAGGAAGGAGGATTCCAGTATGATGACAGGAAACATGCAGAGTGGTTCATTGCTATGTTACTGCCCCACCTACACATATCGATGGGCCACCAAGACATTGAGTTACAGGAGAAGGCCTTGGATATAGCAATGAAGTTGGAAGATGTGCCACGAGATGAAACCCATTTAGGTGTACAATAGATACAAGGCTAGTTGGAAGCAATGCACATGGAGATCTAGAATTTGTGAAAGAAATGAGGAGTGGAGGCTAGCCCTGACAGGTGGTCCATACGACGCAGGGTGAATGGCCACACCAAGGATAAATGTCTTCTATTAGTAGACTACATGCAAGCTAGAGGACCTAGCCCGCTGCACCCTGGAAAAGTTGTGGGGCCAAGTAGGCTGGCACTATGGTGTGACAACTGTCATGTTGCGGGGTTGCATGACACAAACCACTACCCTAGAGTTGCTACTTGTATTTCGAAGGTTAAGTAGTAATGGTGCAGGTTTTGTAGGTCTGTGGGGTATGATGAGCAGAACTACTGGACTTATGATTTGCTGATAGACTGAGGAAACATATATAGGGTACAGACAGATCCTTCATCACCAAGGACCCCCTCCAGTATCAGGGGCTCCCCCCTTAGGGGTAGGGGAGGGGGCCGAGGCAGAAGAATTGGTAGGGGAAGAGGCCAACTAATATGTTATAATTGCGGGGAGATAGGTCACTTTGCAAGGGACTGCCCATACCCTACAAGGCAATCCTACAAGTATTGCAGGCAGTTGGACCATGTGATCGAGGACTGCTCGATTTTGATGGCTAAGGTGTAGGAGAAACAATAGACACCTACAAATAATGTGCAAAGGGTTATGACAGAGCCTCGGAATGAGGGACCGGGTATTAATTTTATAACCTGTAGTGGCTTAGCCATCGGGGGGCGGAAGAAAATGCTGTGGCTGAGCCTCTGATCAGGAAAGAGATCATCGAATCAGAGGGCATGGACCTAAAAAAGGGAAGGGAAACCTTTATTGCAGCTTAGCACGACTTCATAGAAGCATCTACTTCGTAGGTCCCTATGGCCACCAAAGAAGGAGAAGGGATCCAACCATTTTTACAAGCATGCATGAAACTGTTGCGCAACCAGTAGACTGTTGAGAACCTATAGGCACTATTAAATAGTTGCATGGAGAAAACCAACCTGACCCTGGAAGTTAAGGATGTAAATACACTATACAAGTACATGAAAAACACTGGTAGGGAAATGCTGCTCACAACACAAATTGAGTATTACGAAATGGAGCAAGTTATTTTGGATCTAGGGTTGGACGCGAACATGCTGGCCAAGAAAAATTGGAAACGCATGGGAGAACCCAAGTTGGAATGGTCCACCATCCAGCTGCGCATGGCCAATCGGCAAAATATCATACCGTTAGGAAGGTTATCACATATTATAATGGATATTGTAGGAGTTAAGGTCTGGGCCAACTTTGAGTTCATTCAGATTGTGGAAGATACAGACCCTTACCCTATGATCCTAGGTTTATATTGGGCCATCTACATGGGCATCATTATCAAATTAAAGGAGAGAAGCATGGTATTTGAGAACAGAGGGATACGAGTGATAGTCCCTTTAGACCCCACAGAAGGAGAAAGGTATACGGAAACGGTGCGTGTCGACGAGGAGGTTGATCACATCTACAATTTAACTACGCAGGATGAAGATTGGATCAATCCTATGGTTGATAGTATGCTCTGCAGGGAAAAGGATGGCGACTATTTTTCTGACTTTGACGGAGAATTGGAAAATTGGAAAAACCGGTTGCACGACGTATCCACACTATGATGTCTCAAAATTACAAGGGATTTCTGATGTATATATTCAGAGGTAAGAGATCTGCCCTACTTAGATGTTTTTGGTAGAATTAAGGAATTTTTGCAAGCATTTGAAGCTAAAGTTCCAAAGGAACGAAGGTTATGGGCCCTCAATATCACCCTACGCGTAACACTTGCAAAGTGGTGGGATGAGCGTAAGATAGCATTCCAGGAATGGGGGGCATGTCGGACTATGTTACTCTTGCACTTAAACCCTCTGGTCCACTTACGTAGGGAACAACCCAGATTGGTAATCCGAAGTTGCGTAGACTTGCAAAAGATAACTACTGCGGGCGGGAAAGGGTGCATGAATGATAGGTGCATCTCCTACAGAAAATATCTCAAGATGGTGGATACTAGGGAAGCTGCGGATCTGGTGGCACTTGCGAAGATGAAACAAATGTGCTCGCTCCTCCAAGTCATAGGATACTACAGAAAAACCAGGCAGGAGTACGCATTGATCACAGCGCCTCTAAAAGAGCTTCTTCGTAAGGCCAGGTTAGTTCGTAGGGACCCTAAGTGTCAAGGGAGCTCCAAACTAGTAAAGAAAACAATAGGCCCATTCAGAACACAGATGGAATGTCAGTTGGACCACTGTGGGCATAGGAAGCCCGCTGAACGCTCACAGGCACACTGGGAAAGCAGGTGTGTGTTGAGCGCACCAGAAATACGAAAACTAGCCATTGGGAAAGTCAAATAAAGTAAAATGCAGAATCTACCATTGAAAGGAGTGGGCGGCTAGCATTTAATGAGGCGATTAAAAGAGTTTTTTTACCATTTACATGATGGTAGGTTCCAAGTGCAGCTTGCCCAAATACTGATAGCTCAAGTTAGCTATCAAAAGGGTCGAACAAACCAGACAAGGATTCCGTATCAATTGTATAGCTTGTACTTGGAATGTCTTACCGTGACCACTTAGTGCTGCAAGAAACTGTGTGTTTATAGTGTTTCCTTCATGTTCGAGCAACCTACCCCCTCGGACAGTAGCAACCCGGAGTTTATTTTTCGCGCCAGGATGATGGCTACGAACCCTACTAAGCCTTCTAAACTAATGACATCAGTAGAACAAGGAACTGAGAAAGTGGTGGAAATTGAATTTGAGGCAGAAGAGATTCTCTCCACATCAAGCCCAACCATGAGGAAAGGAAAAGAAAAGGCATAGAGCTCTGAAAAGCCCCCAAAGCACACGAAATGGGCTGTAGGAAAGCCACGAACTTCCCCGTGACACACAAAATCCCCGCAGGAAGCTTAGGAGGAAGCACAACCTATCGAGCCAATCCACTGGTTACCTCCCTTTGATTGACCACGCAAGACATTGACATGCATGCCAAAGAATCTTGATGGCCTGGTCACTTACCTGCAGATGCCATTGACCCCAGGCGAGGTCCCCATCATTGGAGAACCTTTCGGGAAGCTTCATGAGGTCATGTTTGAAGATCATGACCTATCCAACTTCGAGGCATTCCCTGAACTAGCACCTGCATTATACCTCGATGCAATTCATGATGACATTGGAGTTAAAGTTGTCCCCCAGCACTGGGTGCATGGGCTAGTCAGGTCCGAGCTCCTGAACTTACTCAGGATGCCCCATTTTGGTCATTACAATATTAAAAACTGGCTCGCACGGAAGCTGCTCGCCCTAATTCACGAAGGTTTCCTGTGGGTCCAGGACAAGACTCCTATTGATGCTGCAATATTTCACATGACTACTGGGCTCCTGATGAATGGAACAATCCCCGTGGAGCGAGTGGGTAAGAAATACAAAGGCGAGATTGCTGAATTTTTGCACCAAAAATACAAGGTGGAGTGGAATACTCGAGGCTTTATCATGAAATCCATTAATGATCCCGCTACACAGTTGAGCATGATTTTTTTGGCATGCAAGTTGATGCTAAAATTCCAAGTCACCATCGCCCCCGCCTATGTGATCCAGCTAGCAAGCCAATGTGGCAAGAAGGTCTGTTTCAATTCGGCTTAGTACTTATGTGACAAATGTTTGGCCAACGTTCGAGAATCCCAGGATTTCGGGTGCGCCTTTTGTTACTCATGGTTGTTGTTCCTCATAGAATTGGTCGCTTGGGAGGCTCCTGCGGAGTCTTTCCTCCCTGAGCTTACCCCAGATATGTGGGAAGGAGCCCGTAATGTGCACTTGTGGGACTCCAAGGATGCGTAGCACATAGAGGACAGTAAAGTATTTTGGGTCCTCTTCCAGAGCAGCGTGGTAGCTGCCATCAACTCTCGACCATGCTTATCACCCATAGTCTACGACAAGTACAAGTGCATCATGAAATTTCAGGTGACCATGCACAACATACATATTCAGAGCTGAAAGGAGAAAGCGTGTACTTTGCTCCCCTATATGGTCGCGAACAAAGAAATTGACAATATTATTGCACTTTGGCCCCCGCAGTGGAAGATTGGCTTTAAGACCATGGCGCAAGGCTCTAAAGATGCCAGCACAACATAAGTAATTCCTCCTGGCACTATTAAGGATATTGGAGGTTCTAGCAAAAGTACCAGGAAGGACACAGAACCGGCTGCGAAGAAAGATGTACAGACGAAGGAGACTATTGAGAAGGACGCCAAAGCAGCAACATAAAAATATTTGCAGCCTGAATTAGTGAAAAAAGGAGGGGATGTAGGAGGAATTGCATCCCCTCGCAGAGCTAAGTGCATAGGCGAGCCTGCCAAAGGACCCCGGAAGAAGCAGCACGCTCAGAGGATCGAACATGATGAAACTGTCACCATGACCAACGGTGACCTTGAACATATTGCTGATGCAGTATCTCTTGCCATGTAGGATCGATGGGAAGCCGTCGAAGGACAATAGAAGGCTACACTCACCACATTACAAGCTGAGATTCGCAAGCTGCGGTAAAGGATAGACACACCACACACCATTGTGACTTTGGTACGGACGTCGCACGCCACCAATAGTGCTACAACCATCACAATGATAGAAATCCACCTCTGCCTATTGCCTAGCGCTGCCATTATGATTAGTCCACCTGACCTGAGCACGCAAGTCCATAGTTTCCAGGAGGTACAACTAGACTTAGCCAAACTACCCAAAGGTGCTTTGTAGGGAATCCACAGGGGTATATTTCAAGAGATTCAACACCAGGACGTGTAGATCCACCAACAGCAAGGCTTGGCTAAGCAAACAATCATTGAAAACAATGCTGCAATCGCCCTTGCCACCACACAGCAGAAGTAGCTCGAAAGCTTCATTCACTAGGTCTGCGCAGAAGTTCCAACAGAGATTCTGGCTACCGCTACACCCCAGGCAAAGGTTGAGGGGTTGGTCGTCGTATTGAAGGCATCCCGAACAAACATTTTGGAGATTAAGTCATGGATGGAACAATAGATCGCCAATTTGCGGGCTAGGTTGCAGCCTGAAACACCTCTAGAGGTGCGAGCCTAGCGGTCAACACTGGTTGCCACAGCTACGAACGTCATCATAGGGAAGATCGCGCAAGGTGCTCAAACACTGGAAATTTCCATGCAGCTATGGACCAAGGTCCAATGTGATCCGATCCTGCATGAAATAAGCTAGGCCTTGTGGCAGAAGGAGGGGATGTTTGAAACATTGGAAGCCACCCTGCCCACATTGGTTCCTGCTGTTATCACCAAAATCGTACCTAATTGGCTGCTGATTAGACAACTTCAATGTAACTATTTCAAACCAATCTTGTGACTAAGGCTTAGCCTCCTCAACCTGAGAGAGCTCTCTTAAGGGTTAATGATATGGGATATAGAGAGACGACTAAATCTATTATTTGTGCTTTGGTTCAGGTTGATAAGATGAAGGCTTGCTACCATTGGGCTATGGAGTTAGTGATAGGGCTCTCAATAACAAAGGCTTTCCTTATGGAAGCTGAGGCTTTTATATACTTCAATGAAAGGGTAACACATTCAGGAAGATCCCATTAAATTGAAGTTCAAAGGAAGTCAGAGCATGTAATACATGAATTCCGAGTAATGAGACTTCAAGGTTATGGAAGAGAAACATTTCAAAGATAGGACATAAAACTCATTGAAAATACACTAAGAATCTTAGGTGAAGAAAATTTGTATGTTATTGTATATATCAGTCAATCCAAAGCTTTACAAAGTGGTCTGCTTAGATAAAATTTTCCAACCTGTAGGTTGAAACCAACATCCGTATGTATACATTAGGCTTATGGAGTCAAAGTAATCTCAGAAAATCAGTGAATCTAATTGACATGGAAGTTGAGGCATATCATGGTTTTTAGTCATGAGACATACACTTGAAACATGTAAAAACATTGTTAGTATATTTATAAAGGAAGTCAGAGCATCTAAAGACGAGTTCTAAGTAATATAGATGAACACCACTAAAAATAAGATATATAAGAAACATTAATAGAACAGGAAAACACTAAAAACCCCTTCTGAATCTCAAATCAGTCAAGTAGAAGCTCTCTGCATTAGCTGAAACAATGTTTTTACAATATGCACCAGTGTTGCGAAAAAATCTCCAACCCTTTGCTAATTCGACCTCTTGGCCTTTAATAGACCATTAGAACATGAGATGAACTCATATTCTGCTAGATACTTCGAATTCCTAACTCTTGACACCTTGCATAACCATAAAACATCAAATTTATGACAAATAGACACCTATCCTACTTGACAGTCCTATTTCAACTAGGACTCAAACTCTTCATTACTATATTTAAAAACATTATCCTAACAACCTTATCTATTTGAAGTTACATCATTTACAAGAGTATCATCACATGGTCGAATTTGGATGATGGGCTTCAACTCTTCATGACCACTTTGTTGACCTCCACATAAGCAGGAAACCAAACGCTGGTTTTTAGGCATATGGTCTTTTGTATTCATTGAACATTCTGACCATCATTTACTCTTCATTTCGTGGTAATTTTCTGTTTGAATTTGAAGTAACACATGCCAAAACTGCTCCCTAGGCTCTATCTGTCCATAACCATCATCACACTGTTCAAATGAGCTAAAAATAGACTGCGCTACGAAAATAAGACAGTTTCGTAGCGCTGCCCTTTAACCCTTTTTTCTTAAAATTCTTGACTTATTTCCTTCAAAATAATTTTCATTACCTTGAGATATATCCTCCATAGAAATTTCATACCTTAATTCATATTTTTACCTCCAAAAATGTGATGAAAAAGGGCAAGAAAAGCTGCTACAACAGTTTTGTAGCGCCTTTTTCCTTTTTTACACGATTTGTGCTACAAAATCGCTGAGTGAGCAGTTTTTTCCAAAATTTTCCAAAATGAAAACTGTAAATGTGCTAAAAACTCAAAATCAATATGATTTCATCATATCACTTGAAAAACAGAGTCATTCCAACCTTCTTGAGGTCCCTTCTTCATTTGCAATAGGTTGGCCTATTGGTTTTTCCTGTTTTTTCCTGAAAAATATGTCTTGGGACAGAGCCTATATATCCTATTGCATGATTTATTTTGAGAAACTGAAGAAGGATTTTGTAGACCATTATATCTTGAATAAAAAAATCTCTTGTTTGTTTGAAACACATCTCTTGTGGTCCAGAAACTGCCTTTGACAAACATGTGTACAACAGGAAAACTCTATTTTTGAAAATAGGGCTTCAAATAAAGCCTTGTATCTCCCAACTAATAAGACTTGTGAGAAAAGTGAGAGACGTTTGTGTATTTGGGAGTGTGATGAAAACAAACCTCTTTCATAATTCCGAAATATTTTTGCATTTGTCTAAAAACGGAACTTGAAGTTTACTGTTAAATAGTCATGTACAGGACATTTTGTAACAACAGTTTCATAGCGCATTTTAATTTATCAATTTATCCCAAATCCTAATGAATTTGAGGAAACTAAGAGAGTTTTATGTAGTTAAGTCCATTAGGAAGAAAAACCTCTTTCAGGTTTCCTAAATTCGTTTTCAGTTGCTCAGAAACCTCCTTGGAAGTTGACTACGAAAAACAAGAAAACATAGTTTTTGCTTCATATTGCACTACGAAAAGACAATGCTTTCGTAGCGCAAAATGAATTTTTTGAACTAGTGGAACTACGAAATTAAGGTTTCTTAGCTTATTGGCCAGTTTTGATTAAAAAATTAGGGAAATGAAATGAATGATGAAATTATGAATGACTTGACATAAAAAACCTTTAAAATGGATTTGTTTAACACTAAGGAAGGTTTAAACCTAAAAATATAATACTCCCTTTTGGTCAAATTCATGAAATGACTCCTAAGACCCTATTTGGAACCATGATAAAAAAAAAAACTTGAAACAATGATGTTTTGAGAATTTTTGAGTGATAACACCTGCTCAACGCTTGGCACGACTACGAACCAGCCAAGACCTCTAAGCTGAGGAAGAAGGCCCTCAACGACTTACTGAAGCCTTGAGCTATTTATGCCCTTAAAATGTCACAGGATGCTGATATAGCCATGAAGCACCTCAACCAGACTATGGAAAGTGTCACCGTTGCGATGGAAGGCCCGATTTCACAGAAATTGGTCGACATCGCCTAGAATGCTGCTGCCCAAAGCGAAGACATGCTGGCCCCATTGGCTGAAGAAATCAAACTGTTGTAGGTGCAGGTGGAGACCCCACCATCTTAGTGGCTCAAGAAGAGTCACAAGATTGTGTTGGGGAAGTGTTGGAATAGGGTCTCCTACAAAGCTGTGAATCTGGTCCATTTTGTATATTTTTTATTATATTTAGTTTAACGTAGGGGTTTTGGGGTGGGTCAAAGCCCCTAATGCATTGTAACTGGGTCAAGGGTAGACCAAGAGTCCGAAAACCATGGTTTGCAGCCCATTGGATGTGTAGGCTAAAGTAGTATAAATAATTGAACCTTTTTGAGTCGATAGGTAGAAGATGAATAGAGATTGATTCAAAGTACGAATTACTAGCTCTTGGGTTGGGTTGTTTGGGTTAGGACTCTTGCTGGCTATGTGTGCGGAGATCCTTTGTCCTACTGTGTGTGAGCCCTGCTGGTTGTGTGCACAGGCGGTATTCGGGAATGTAAGAAGGTTTTGATAAGTAATATATGCAAAGTATTGTTGAAACATATGATGTTGTCTCGATCTATTCTGTTATGGTTGCTGCGAACTAAGCTTGTCTGATTAAGCTGCGAACTCGTCTGCTTTATTTCTTTGGTATGAAAGTATCTGCATTTAGTATATTACTGTGATGTGACTATTGTTGCACTTACTGATTGCATTTCTGTTAATGAACGTGGACTATATGTGTTGACAATATTGGTTGCGATTATGTTGTTTTATGATTGTAATTGATGATACGCACATGGATGTGAACCCGATAGAGTAGATCTGATAAGAATTATAGTCTAGATACGTACTGGAACCCTGCGGATCACCCCTATGTATAGATTTGATAATTGCAGGCCTGCGTTATTACCTACTCTCTCTCAAGGTCTGGAAACCTGGTTCCAGCACCCTCCCATACTACTTCGGGTGAGACTTTGACCTGTGCAAACGAGTCATTGCCGAAAGGGCAGGTAATATATGGGTTTGTTGGCAAACCTTCACTTCCGAACCCCAGTCACGACCCCTCAAGCCAACAACGCAGTTACTTTAAACCATGCTCATAAAAACACATTCAGTGTGACACACCTACTTTAACCATCCCAATTAATATTAAACAATACACCTTCCGCTCGTATTTTCCCAGCATTAAGTTTCTTAGTAAAAGCCTATTATTAGAACTTCCCTTTGGGATTTTCTTATTTGCTTCTACTTTTTTCTCTTTGAAAAAAGGTACAAACAAACAATTCTTGGAAGTCAAGAATTTCAGAGAAATGGATTTCAGTAAAAGATGTGTCTTCACATTTATATTGTGCTTCCTTATCAATTTTTCCCCAATACACAATCAAAAAATGCCCCGATCCTATTACATTTTGGCCGTCTAGGTATAATATAACCCAATTATAAAATTCAAATTAATAAAACAAATTAATAATAATTCAAAATTGTTATTTTAATAAAACAACAAATATTAACATTTTATTTTCTTTAATGATAATTAGTTTTTCTTTTATAATTAAAACAATATAAATTAAAATTATATATATATATATATATATATATATATATAAACTTCTTTGTTTTAAATTTATTTATAAAAATTTGAACTTCTACTTTTATAATTTACATAACAATTCATTATTTTATATAGTACTTCATTATTTCATGGTTTATGTAATATTTCATAACAATGCCATCATCAATTGGGGTAACTCTTTAGTTCCATCATACACTATACATAATATAAACTTGAATAAAACTTATAATTTATTTTTTACAACATATTAAAACATATATAAAATAATAATAAATACAATTTTCATTTAAATTACATAAAAGAGAATTGTTATTATCACTGCCTAAATTTAATTTAATTGTAAATAAAAAAAAATTATATTTGTTAAACTTCTTATTATGGATTTTATTTATGAGTGATTTTTTTTTTCCTTTTTTATTAATGCTGAAGGCCGATGAAAGATATATTTTTTTTTTTAATTTTTTCAAATTTTTAATAAAAAAAATTATTTTAGAAAACACGGTCAAGACAAGGTCAATTCTTAGGACATTCCAATAAAGTTTACCATATGAAAAAAAAACATAGGAAATGTGAGGTAAATTTTATAAAATTTACTAATCAAATTTGTGACGGGAAACTAGATTTTATGGAAATGTAAAAAAAAAATGAAAAAAAAAAACACAATTAAATTTTTCATTTAAATTTTGGAGAGAGCTATTAGAAAAAAATGAACAAAAGCACAAAACTTCTAACATACACCGAGAGTTTGGGCAAAAACTCTTAAAACCTTAAAAATGAGCAATAATGGTGTATGACCCCAATCTAATTTGTAAAAGCCAATATCTTATAGTGAATGACTATTTGTCATAAATATGTAATTTAGATTAATTATTTCATGATAAAACTTAAAACTTTCATTAATTTTGAAAGTCTATGTGGTTGACATGGGATTTTGACCAATCTACTTTTAGGTACATCTAAAATACTATTACTTTGGACATAACAAAAATATTATTTAAACCAATTTTAAAAATGCATTCTACATTCAATCAACATTTCTTATTAGTTTATAGCAATTTAAATTTAATAGACTCAAAAACAGTTTTAGGAATAAAAAAGAAGTGCAAAATGCAATAACCTTTTTATTAAACTAACAACTAAATCATTCCATTCACATGGTCTTATCTACTCATGTAGTGTGCATGGGTATTTCAAATCTTTTTAGGGCTCATAAAAACACATTTAGTGTGACGCACCTGCTTTCAAATATACTCCTAAAAACACATTTAGTGTGACGCACATGCTTTCAACCATGCTCGTAAAAAAACATTCAGTGTGACCTACTTGCTTTAAACCATGCTCATAAAAACATATAAACAAATTCAGTGAAACCATCCAAATTAATATTAAACAATACACCTTCAACTCTTATTTTCTCATCATTAAGTTTAACTTCCCTTGGGGATTTTCTTCTTTGCTTCTGCCATTTGCTCTTTGAAACAAGATACATACAAACAATTCTGGGATGTCAAGAATTTCAGAGAAATGGATTTCAGTAAAAAACGCGTCTTAGCATTTATATTTTGCTTCCTTATCAATTCCACCCCAATACACAATCAACAACCAGCTGGGCCATATTACATTTTGGCGGTCCAGGTATACTATAACCCAATTAGAAAATTAATTATAGGGGTCAACTTCTGATTATTCTGGAAACTATTGCTTATATCATGGAACATACTATATCGTTTGGCTAGGTTCTTTTAATCTGCTAATTAATCTACTGTTTATATCATGGAAAATACTAGATCATTTGATTTTTTGTTTTTTAAATAGTGGCCAGGATCTTTTGGTCTGCGACGTTATACATGTACTACAGATTTTGTGATACCTGTAATAGTGGCTATGGCCCCATTTGTGAATTTCCAGCCGCAACATAGATCCCTTTGATTTGAATAAGGTGAGAAAAAGTGAATATTTATTAAGCTTAAACAAAAGATACTTTTTATATTAGTATTTAATGAATAACAGGGTGAGTTGTTATGTGCAGATCAAGAATATAAGAAATTTGATGAATTTAAACTGGTTGTGGCTACTTCTGCCATATGATAATGAGAAGTTCTAGAGATATCAATGGCAAAGACATGGGATTTAGTCTAATTTTCCTGACCAACAAATTATTTTTATGCGGCTCTCACTTCGTACGAAGCTCGATCTGAGTAAAAGATTGATGGACCGTGGTATTGTACTCGATAATGGATTAGAATATCCCTTGCATGAATTCCGTATTGAGTTGAATCAAATTAAAGGATTTTCTAGAGTCCAAATTGAGATCTTATTACATTTTCTAAAGTTGATGCACACTGCTCTTTCATTGTTGTGTTTACATATTACTGATCTCCAACTTTAGAATATCTTAAGATATTCTCATTGTTGTAGAATTTCCCTATTTTGGGATATTACAGAACTGCACTTTGACATTCATGATAACAAATATCCCTTCAAAATTAATCATTATTGGGTGGAAGAAGAGTCATTTAAATTTCTAATGAGAGATACCTGGTGATCTGAAAGGAGTGTATTAGTTTGTTGTGCTAAGTGTCCTTCCAATATTAAAAACATGTACAATTTGTCTCCATTTTTTTGCTTAAGGAATGAGTGTTTTAACCATGAAACATAGATGAATTTGTGAACTTTAAGCATGAAAATAAGCCTAAAAAAACACTGAAAAATAGCTTATAACAGAGAAATACAATCACACATAAGTTTTACACAGTAGGCATGATGAAGCAGTTCACCCCTCCCGGGCTACATCTGCTGGTCCAGCGCCCAATGACATGTCCCTCTTTGTCATTATGCTCAAAATTGAAAATTACATGTGTTTACAAGACTCTAATGGATTTTTTCTTTGCATCAGTGTCTCCATAATGCTCAAATTAGTCTAGGTAGACTCTTGTTTCACCCAAATCGGTCGAAAATTGACCTCCCAATGCATTTTTCCCAATGTCAGCTAGAAAATCTCCACCAAAAGTGGAGACTGCACTTAACCGTGACTAAATTTAGTAAAAACCCTAAATTTTAGGGTGCGCTCCAATTTCTTTCTAAAAGACTGTTTGATTTAATGTCAAATGGTTTGGGCGGGGTGTTCAAATGTTGACCCCGTGCCGTTAACTCCGCGTTAACCGTTTGTATTAACTCCGCATATAAAAGGGAAACAGAACCATAAATCCACGTTTTGCAAAACTGTCACATTAAAAAACATGAAACTATGCATGTGAACACAACATCTATCATCGGAGGTTACAGTTTGTAAAACCGTCGAAATGCAGTTTTTATGTCACAACGACATGTGACTGCAACCATTGGAAACCATCAGATTAAGTTTGTTGTAGTTTCCCTTTAAGGTTTGATGCTGCGGTTAAACTCCGGTCCATGTGACCAGCAACCACGGGGCCGCTGGTAGGTTGGGACCATTGGAGGTCCCCTCCCCCAACTCTGAAAACATAACACAATAAATTGATGTAGAATACTAGAATGGTAAGAAATATTGTATAGGCGAGACAGTCGGAGGCTATGCAGGTGGGCTAGAGGTCGTAGGGTCGACCCCCCACCCTCCGACTCCACCAAAATTTTGCTAGAACCTCCTGAGGACACGTGGCAGCCTTCGGGCTTTCCAGGTGTCTCTCATCCAATGGTCTATATAAAAACGTACAACTCCATCAATGGTCAGAAACACATCTCATACAATCAAATCAATGGCTCAAATTTAGCCACGTGGCCCGTTCTGATTGGCTGTGAGAAAAGGGAATATTCATTAGAATATGCCATCTTCTGACTGTACCTGTATGCTGATTGGGCATCCCAGTCACAAAATTTTATTTGTTTGGGAAAATGAATAGAACACAATATCTTCCTCATACGACCTCGGTTTTTCGAACCGTTCGCATTGGAATCGCAACAACAAGACCTTTCTGATCGCTCAAGTTCCATATAATTTCAAGCACTTTCCATTTTGAGCATAACACATGATCTCCTGATCACACCTCCCCATTGGGAAGCTTTTGGACCCCAAAATAATTTTAATTACCTATTCAGAAGATGAGGGTACAACTCCCTCACCTTTTCCAGTTCCATCCATCTTGCCTTACTTGGTTTGCTACCCTTGAGCCCAATTCGAAGATAATCGACACTTCCCCTCTTAGAAGTGTGTGTCCTCTTGTCAAGGATGGAATCCTCCTTGAGCTCATCCAGAAATTCTGCCGAGAAATGTTCTATAGATGGCAGTTGAATATCACTCCCTTGATCATCAATCAAAGGAGGCTCATACAACTGTAAATTCTCCACATTGACAATGGAATAAATTTGCATATATAAAGGCAAGTCAAGTTGAAATGCATTATCACCAACTTGTTTAATGATCTTGAATGGACCATAATGAACGGGCTTGAGTTTTTTACCTTCTCCTTCCATCCTTTCTTTGCTTATGTGCAACCATACTTCATCTCCTTCTTGAAACTTGTGATCAACTCTATGTTTTTCATGCCTCTCCTTGTATTTTCTTTGACTCTTCTCAAGCTGTTCTTGAACTTTTTGATGAATAATATGAATTTTATCAATGAAAATTTGAGCCTTGGAAATATCACTATGACCATAAATTGAAACATTCTTCTCAAAGATGAAGTCTAATGGCGATTTCGGCAAATACCCAAAGCAGGCTTCAAAAGGTGAATTATTTGTAGAAGAGTGCTAAGAGACGAATGAGCCTCTCTCATGACACTAAGTCTCTCTCCTTGTGGTATAAACAGCTTGCCCAAATGACAAAACAAATTTTTATGCATTTTATAATCATTTTCCTCAACTTGATTCCCTTCACTCAAACTAGCATACACATCTTGAAAATCAACATCAAATGCATACTGTTCTATGTAACTCTCATGTACAATAGAATCATTTTTAAGAAAAGTAGAAGCACTTATAATTGGTCCTGAAAGAGTATCAGAAAATTTATTGAAAATATCTTTATTGTACCTTATAACCAAGTGAATTGTTGAAAATATCCCATCCACCTGAAATTTAACGATTGCTGCAATTTTGTTTGTGACTAGAAGTACTATAATGGTTGGTGATTGGTATGTATAATTGTCTCTTTACCCATCAAGTAGTGTTTCCACTTCTTGATGCTTTGCACCAATGCATACAAATCTTTGTCATATGTAGGATAATTAGTTACAACACCATTGAATGTTTCAGAATGAAAAACGATAGGCTTACCATGCTACAAAAGTACTGCGCCCATAGCATAGTCACTAGCATCGGTTTGTATCGCGAATGGCTGTCTAAAATATGGTAATGTAAGGACTGGAGCTGAACTGATCTTGTCTTTTAAAGCTTTAAAAGCTTGCGGCTGTTTTCCTCCCCATTGGAAGCCTTTCTTCACACTTGTCACTGCATGCATAGGAGCTGCTATGGCATAAAAGTTAGCAATAAGCTTTCTCCAATACTGAGTTGTGCCTAAGAAACTTCTTACCTCGGTTACTAATTTTGGAGTGGGCCAATTCAAAATGGCTTCCACTTTATAAGGATCAATTCTCAACTCGCCTCCTCCTACAATGTGTCCCAAATAAACCAGAGAAGTCTTTCTGAATTCACACATTGACATCTTAAGAAATAGTTTCTCTTTCTTCAAAACATCAAGTACCCTTTTTACATGTGTTACACAACAATTTGTCACCATCCCTGCAATTCCCCATCCTGCACATTGGAGGGCTCATTCCGTGACCTGTGAGTAGTGACATAACTTGAAAACACTTTCATGACATCCCCCTGAACATGTACTTTCATTGCCCTGAAGACAACTCCTTGTGAAAAACCCTAAAAATAGCCTTTTCATCCTTGGCGTGACTAGCCTGTGTTATACCCACGCCAATGGGAGAAATTCTTCAAAGAGGGCATGCCAGTTGGCGCTCTGTCTTAGAGTCACACTCGCGCCAGGCTTAATAAAGGGTGTTTTTTAAAAATAAATGGTGGAAGATTGACTTTAACCAACTCCTGAACTGGTCTCTAAATTGAGTTGGGACATTTGGCTTCGGATTTCCATGTAGAGGAAGCAGTTTTTCACCTCCCATGGAAGCTTCCTTGAGGATAGGGCCAATCCCATGATTGTAGGGATCCCAACTCCTCTTCCTCCATCTATATAAGCTTGCCATTTCCCTTTGCAAGCTAATCTCCAAGAGCCTTCATAGCCTAAAGAATGCTGCAAGAGCTTTGATAGTCCTCATAGTGCCAAATCCATAGCAAGGAGATTGACGATAGAAGAGAGACGCTTGTCCCTATTCCCGACAAGCTTTACCAAGACATATTCCATCGACGACCCGCCGAAGGAAGATTTCAGCATCAGAGCCAGGTTGTATCATCCTTTGTTTCATTAATATAAGCGACTACGATTATAGCTCCACTCGTATTGTTCATGATTGTTTATGAGTTGTGTCCTCTCTGACTGACACATAATTGCAATTATATGGTTTTACGGTCGTATGTTCGTCATGTTTCTTGTACGTGCAAGTGTTCGATCGCGTCAAGTGGTGGAATTGTGACCTGTCGGAGCAAGGGATCGAGAGCACTATCCTCTCTGCAATGACAACAGCGTTGGACCTGAGGTAGGCCTTCTATCGTGCTTTGATTTTTGCAATTAGGAGCCTGCGTTGTAGCGTGTTTGATTGTTGCTAGACCCGATCTGGGCTAGTAGATATCGCCTCTATCCGCAGAGGGGATTTACCTCCTCAACAACATGCAAGACATGTTCTTCTCTTGTTTTTCTAAAAAAGAGTATATCATCTAAATACACAATCACAAAGTCATCAAAAAATGGATGTAAGACATTATCCATAACACGCATGAAAGTCGGCAGTGCATTACACAAACCAAACGACATAACCAACCACTCAAAGAGTCCTTGTTTGGTTTTGAATGCAGTCTTGTTTGGATATGACCCTCACATGAAACAATTCAATTCTCTCTTCTTCATTTGGAGCTTGTATGTGATAGTTTGAAGTACTAGTACTGGGTTTTGTTTCAATTTATTTCCCCTTCATGTTCCTCAATCCCATGGCTGTAATTTTAGTTTCATAACTTGAATCATCTACTAAGTCATGTTGAGTTGTAGCTGCAGTTTTCTGCTTCCCTTTGTTATTGTTATACTTGGGTCTCTTTTCAGGATGTAATTTCCAACCATTTTTCTCTTCATGGCCTTCTCTTGAAAAATGTTTACAAACCACTTTCTCTCCCTCTTTCTTGACAGATGCATTATTTTTTCCTTTTCCTTTTGAGTTATTCTCTTTGTTTTTCCCCTTAAAAGTTTTGTTTCTACCCTCTTCAAAATTATTTTTCCCTCTAGCTTCTAGATGTGTGGCTTGAACACATACCTCATCAAGACTTGTAGGATTAAACATGAGGATAGTATGTTTAAGGTAGCTATGTAAGCCCCATATGTACTTGAGAAAAGTATCTTGACTCTGCAAATCTACCCCTAATAAGAGAGCTCTTCTCCTAAATTCTCGAGTGTAGTCTTATATATTTTGTCCTTTCAATTGTCTAAATTTTTTCCAGTTCATTATGGCTTTCGAGACATTACATTCGCTAGGGCCTGAAAACTGAAACATAATTGAAGATAAACATTAAAATTTATTCAATTTACACTAAGGCAGCATTGAAACATTAACGAAATATTTAGAGGTCTAGGCTAGAGACGTGTTCCGACATCTTTAAACCTAGTAGCTATCGTTCGCCTCTTGGCTTTAGACAGCGCTAGTACGGACTTGTGCTCCCCGTACCGTCGCGTATATAAAGGGAGACCCCACTAGGTTTCTATCCTTTATCCATAGGGAGCTGAGTCTACTGGCTTATACCCGTGATACACCGGACACAACATTCGGGGAGATTTCCTACACGTACGTCAAGTCCTTGGTTGATTTCTCTTTCATTTTGAAACCAAGGTGTATATTGCAGTTCACGGTTATTTGGTACAACCTTTGCCTAGTATTCCTGAGTAGTCGTTTTGATCTTATCTAACTCTTTAAATTTTAAAAGATCACCAAGCGCTTGTCCTTTCACGCTTGCTTCAAAACTGAAAGATATAGAGTCATCTTTCATCCGTTTCTCGACTCTTAAAACATGAAACGGTGAAGTTTCTAAGTTTCAATGTCGTAAAATAAATCACCCGTGATCACACTCCCTGTTAGATTTTGCTTGTTGGCTGTTTGATTGTGTGCCTTGGTTATTTTTCAAGCCCGTGTGTGTGTTTGATCTTTTTCTCTTGTCATTACTACCACAGTGGCGGAACCCTCAGTTTCGTCTACTGGTAGTCCATATACAGACGATTCATCAGAGGTTTCTCAATCCTCTGCTGAACCTCAGCAGCCCTTCGTTTCCAAGTTTCCTGATGGGGGACCAGTTCTATCTGAGCTTCCCTTTGGAGGACTAGTTGAATTCAATTGGCCCTTATCCGACCCTTGGTCCAGATTTGGAGTAGGGGAACATTTCTCTCCTCTTACATCGGGTTCGCCCTTTTTAGCTGCTATTATTCCTCCTAGTCCTCGCCGTCTATTACGAGATCTAGCGACAGGTTCAAATATGAGTGAATCCAGTCATTCTGCTAGTGAGGAAATCCCCACGTCTGGTGAAGATTACCAGCTATTCCCAGAAGTAACTTGGAAGTTATTCCTAGAAGACAATGCCGAATCATCTGTTATGTCTTCGCTTGGTCCCTCACTACCAGCAGGGTATAGATCCTTAGGTCAGATTATTGCCGCCGCTGCCTCTATGGGGGTATCAGCTCCTTCTACGAGGCCGGTTGTTCCTTCATTAGGGATGTCTCCATAGACTCCTGTCACGTCATCCCCTCAGGTCACTTCTGTACCCGTCAGGCCCACTGTTTGTGTGGCTACATCTACACCTGCTGTTACCACTTAGTCTGTAAGGACCACATCGCTTCCCCAAGACTTCTACATAGCTTCTGCTATGCTAGAGAACATCTCTCTTGATGAGTATTGATTGTCCTTACAACAATCGAACCCCGAGGTCGGACAACGCCCTCAAGATCCCAACCTCTCGTATTTTTCGCATTATGCACAGGATGGTACACCCGTGTACATTTTTCCATATCAAAACGATGAGAACGGGAAACCTTTGCATTTACCCGCTCCTGAGGCTCAAATTCATGCTCAGGGTTTACCGTATAACCAGGCTGGGCAGCCTTATAACCCGCAAGGACAACCTTTTCAAGGCCAACCTTCGAGCCAGCCTGGCTATCCTTACGACCCGCAAGGTTACGTTGTGGGCCAGCATGGGCCGCTATACGGTCCGCAAGGACAGTATTACAACCCTTCAGGTCAACTCGTGTAGCCTCTTCCTGGAGTCCAACCGGGGCAACCTCAAGGACTCCCAGGTCAACCGGGGTACCAACCCGGGCCGGTATACGGTCCTGGGGGGAAAGTCCAACCGTCGCAACCTATGCAACCTCAGTATCCTGTTGCTCCAAATGTTGCACATCAGCCAGGACCATCTTATGGTCCTGCTATAGGTCAAACCGATTACCAGCCACCACCCGGCTCCATTCCTCCACCAGGCCAACCGGTTCATCCGGCACAACCCAGTGTTCCACCACCAGGCCAACCGGCCCATTCGGTACAACCTGGTGTTCCTCAACAGCCAGGTCAACCTATGCAACCGACACAACCTGTTTATCCGGGTCAACCTATTCAACCAGGGCAACCCATTCAGCCAGGTCAGCCTGTCCAACCAAGCCAGCCTGCACACTCTGTCAACCCTACCTAATAGCCGATTTACTCGATGCCGCAACCGAATCAACCAATGCATCCTAATTATCAGGCTCAGCAGGGTCCCACCTATCAGCAGCTCGCTCAACCTCAAGGCGGTTACTACCCTCATGGTCAATCTCGACTAGCTTATAATCTGCCCCAAGTTTCCCATTATTACACTCAACAACCCGGCTACACCTATACTCAGCAGCCAAATCCGCAGACTGCTCAAACGGGGCCGACTTACAATCAGGGTCCATACTCTGGTTATCAAGCCCCGTACACTGGTTACCAGCAACCGAATCAGGCTGGTTACTAGCAACCGAATCAGACTGGTTATACACCCTATACCCTCTACGGTCAGAATCCTGCCGGACAGAACCCATGGTGGTAAGGATATTCTCAACCAGCATGGAGTACAGGTACTGGTCCTTATCGAGGGCCGGGCATGCCGTTCAATCTGCAATTTCCGTTCTTGGCTACCTTGGAATTACTGGACGTTTCTAAATTAACCAATGATCCAATTCTTCACAATCCTTATTGGCCTCCGGTTCCAACCAAGGTACCCGACGACTGCCCCAAGTTTGAAGGTAAAGCTGGTGAAGACCACCAAGCTCATGTAATGACTTACCATTTGTGGTGTTCGTCTAATTCTTGGGTCGATGATTCAATTCGTCTACGTCTCTTCCAGCGCACTCTCACCGGTGCTACCGCTAAGTGGCATATTGAACTACCCCATGGCATATTTCAAGATTTCAATACTTTAGCAATGGCTTTTCTGACTCACTTTCAGTTACCGATTCGCTATGAAGCCGGGACACATCTCCTGACTTCACTGAAGCAGGATAAAGCCACCCAAATATCCGATCATATTCATGAGTGGCGACATCGTTGTAGGTTGATCAAGTTCGATATACCTGATCAACTAATAACCCATTGGTTCACCACATCCTTCGTTAACAAGATCGCGCAAGATATTGCTATGGGGGCATGTGTGACTAAAGAACATGCCATTGTGCGTGCCCAATATCTTGATCTAGTATACTCTCAGTCTATCACGCTTTATGATATTTTGACTGATGCTCCATGCCTGGGAACCTCTAAAGCTCCGCCTACCCCAGCAGTGGATGGTGTTATTGGTTATGTGTCTCAAAATTCTCAAAAATCTTCGAATGGGAAGCAGAAGTATAATTCTTCCAATAATTCTGCTCTTCCCGCCCCTCCAGATTCTGGAAAAATTGCGGAGGTTAATGCTGTTTAGGCTAATCCTGCGGAAAAAGCCTCCAAAGGAAAAAAAAAGGGCAAAGGAAAATCCAAACCCGATGCCCCAAAGTCAGAGTCTTCTAAACCTCAGACTGAGGATGGTTCCCAACGTAAAACGAAGTACCCCTACCTTATTTTTGAAGGATATCATTAAACCAAGGATTGTCCCAGACGATCTGAAATTAGTCAACTTCTCAAAGGCTCCAAAGGGACTCCGACAGTTATTAAAGAACCGTTCCCATCTCAGCAGACCCAGATGGTTGAACAACCTTCACCATCTGCACCATTTGGGTCCCAGGTCTTTATGATGAATGGTTCTGCACCTGTCTCCATCGCTACATGTTCGAAGGATTATACTGGATCATGTCAGGTAGCTGGCAAGGAAGTTGTGGATGGTCCACCTCCTCCACCTGTCTCCGGTTCTTTGGAAATTGAGAAGCCTACTGCTGAGCCAGTTGTGATGCCACCTTCTAAAGGTGTTCTACGAATGTCTTCCTACAATCCAAATGCCCGTGCCGCTCAGCACTACAGTATTGTTGAGGATTTGGCACAGGCGCCTTCTGCTATGTCCGCATTGGAAGTCCTTCAAAGTTTCCCTTCGCAACGGAAAGCTTTGTTGTCTGCAATCAGTGGAATCGATCCCGTCGATTCTATTCTTCTCACCTTCGACTTAGAAAATTTTACTCCCCGACTTCTGCATCAAATTGCTCTCATTATTCAAGTTGGGATCAATGGTATTAACATCCATTGGGCCGTTGTGGATGAAGGTGCTTCTACCTGTGTCATGTCATCCGCCTGCTGGAAGGCCATTGGCTCTCCGACCTTGTCATCATCTCCCAATGCTTTAGAGGCATTCGATGGTCGGGAATCCAAACCCCTGGGTGTTCTTGAGAGTTTGCTGATTATGTTACAGGGGAAGACAGTCAACGTAGAAGTGGAAGTGGTTGATGCCAAACTTAACTACAATCTGCTTCTCGGCCGCAGTTGGACTCACGCTATGCTATGCGTGCCATCCACCCTCTTTTGACTTCTTAAGTTCCCTCATGAGGGAAAAATCGTTACCGTGGATCACTTGTCTTTCTTCACCTCCACCTCTGAGAACAACGTTCCTTACATGGATAAGATCCCCAATCCCCCTGACAGTGTAGGACATGGTCTCTTCAAGGACCCCGTCCTCATGGGTATTTTTCTTGCGCCACCACCGCACACCGTTCAAGTTAATATGGTATCTAGGTTTGATGACCCATGGATCATCCCTTTGCCTGAACAGGTGACTAATTTTGGAGAATTGATGCCCTTAACTCCAGTAGAGATTAATTACTGTGAAATCGTTGCCGCATCCGATCCTCCCCCTCCTCAACATGCTCCCTCGAGCATGGCTTTAGATATCTATTCTCAATCCCCCTGGCTCGGTGAGGCTGACTCGCCTGATCCTCTTAAAGAGACTTTCCCTTCTGATGAAGCCTTGTTGAAACCATGTCTCTTGAGCTTCCTTGGAGCGATACACATCATCGTTCCTCCTTTATGCCTAGCCTGGGGGCAATGTCAGATTGTCTAGAGCGTTTTACATCTCAGGTTCCCACTCCGCCTCTCCAGACACCCATATTGACACATGAGGTCTTCTCAGAGGGAAACCTGAGCAACATTACTCAAACCACTCCGATTGACATCTCCATTAAACCGGGGATAGTTGAAAACATACATGTGGGAGTAACTTATTCTCCTGATGAGATACGAGTTTATACCAATCTTTTTCGAGAATTCAGAGACGTGTTCGCTTGGTCCTATGAGGAAATGCCTGGGATTTATCCCAACATAGTAGTGCACGAGATTCCTACCTATCCTGGTGCGAAACCCGTGCGCCAACGCTTATGCCCAGTGCATCCTCGCAAAGCTGCTGCCATTAAAGCAGAAGTTGAAAAACTTCTGAACGCGGGCTTCATTTACTCGATTCCCCTCACAGAATGGGTCTCAAATATTGTCCCTGTAGATAAAAAACAGGGCACTATAAGGGTCTGCATTGATTATCATGATATTAATTGCGCCTGTCCTAAGGACAACTACCCTACTCCCTTCATAGATCAAATCATCAACGAATGTGCTGGGAGTGAGATTTACTCCTTGATGGATGGCTTTTCCGGGTATAATCAGATAAATATTTTACCTGCCGATCAACACAAGACTACATTCATCTGTCCGTGGGGTACCTTTGCTTATAAAAATCTCCTGTTCGTCTTGAAGAACGCTGGAGCTACTTTCTAGCGTGCTATGTCTTAAGCATTCCACGACATACGCCATATCTGGACGATCTACCAGCTCACTCAGCTCGGCGGGAGGACCATCCCGAACACCTCCGCCAAATTTTCCTTCATTGTCGACGCTATAATATCCAGCTTAACCCTCATAAATGCGTCTTTTGCATGGATTCTGGCCGTCTCTTGGGGTTCATAGTCTCCAAGGACGGGATTCGCCTCGACCCTCTAAAAGTCGAGGCTATTGTTAATCTCCCATCACCCTCCTCGTTATATCAATTGCAGAGTCTGCAGGGAAAAGCTAATTTCCTTCGACGCTTCATCCCGAACTACGCGGCAGTTGCCAAAGGTTTCATGCGTCTCTTAAAGCAGAATGTTCCCTTCTGTTGGGACAAGATTTCTCAACGATCCTTTGAGAAGCTTAAGACGTTACTTGTTAATGCTCCGTTGCTTCGTCCTCCAAACTATCACCGTGATTTCACTCTATATTTGGCCGCTGCGTTTAGCACTATAGTTATGGTTATGGTGCAGGACGACGATGATGGCAATGAACATGTTGTATATTATCTATCATGGAACCTTCTTGACACAGAGACACATTACGCTCATGTCGAGAAGTTGGAATTAGCCGCAGTGCAAGCTGTGCAGCGTTTTCGCCACTACATCCTGCTGCGTACAACAACTGTGGTTTCGGATTGCAACCCCATGACATATATTCTATCTCGACAATTACTGGGGGGAAAATAATCCAAATGGATCATTATCCTTCAGGAGTTCGACTTAGGGTTCACCACTGCTAAATCGACCAAATAATTGGTTTTTGTGGATCTCATTTTCTCCCTCCCGACAGACTCCACCCCCTCTCATTCCGAGGATCATATCCCAGACGAAACACTCTTCCTTATCAACACTTGCGACCCATGGTACGACGACATTATTATCTATCTTCAAACATCAACGTTCCGGTCTGAGTTGACCAAATATGCCCGACGTCGGATTCGGCATCAGTCTCAACCCTACGGTATTGTAGGAGATAAATTATACCGGGTTGGGGTAGATTCAGTGCTCCGCTGGTGCTTGACCCTGGAAGAGGCTGAAAGAGTCTTGAATGACTGTCACAGTGGCGCCTGTGGCGGTCACATGTCCGAATATTCCACTGCCTAGAATATTCTGTGTGCAGGTTACTTCTGGCCATCGATATTCAAAGATTGTATTGTTGCAGTACGAAAATGTCATGCATGCCAGGTTTTTCAGTGCAAGATGCACGCGCCACCCCTCCCTCTGCATCCTGTCATTACTGTCGACCCTTTTGCAAAATGGGTGTTTGGTCAATTTAGTGTGTCCTAAATTGCTACATTAATTTATCAATCCAGGATTCGTAAGCTGATGAAGTGCGGCGCACTATATGTGCAAGATAACCTATTTCTTAACTTTTTGTCGTTTTTGGTTTTCTAATGTGAGATGGAAATAAAAACAAGTATGGTTATGATTGTTCAAGGAAATGATATCCTCTATAATGATTTACCAACTTGAAACTTAAAAAAAATAATTTGAAACATACAATGACAAAACTTGAAAGGAAATGAAAATGTGCTGCTAGTCTAATGAATCAAAACAGTGAACTATTGAGCATGGAAACCGAACTATCCTTGCTGCTGTCTAAACACAAAAGAAAACTATGCTGAAAGAAATCCAAAAGTTGCAACAAATTAAATCTAAATCAAATTACATCAACCTATCTTCTGATCCCTCATCATTAGTCCAGCTATGATTTTCGGAGGTAACCATAAACAACTTGAGTAACCTGATATCTAACTTGCAGAAAGTAAACTAATATCAAACTACACATTCATAATTCAATCCCTCACCATCAGTCCAGCTGTGGCTTTCGGAGGCAACTGAAGATGCTATGAGCAATTTAATATATCTAACTTGCGGAAAGGAAACTAATATCAAACTACACATCCATAATTCAATCCCTCACCATCAGTCCAGCTGTGGCTTTCGGAGGCAACTGAAGATGTTATGAGCAATTTAATATATCTAACTTGCAGAAAGGAAACTAATATCAAACTACACATTTCATAATACAATCCCTCACCATCATTCCAGCTGTGGCTTTCGGAGGCAACTGAAGATGTTATGAGCAGTTTAATATATCTAAATTTAACTACTGAAGCAAATGAGAAAAATTGAATTAAACAAAGCAGTACTGAAATTAAACAGCAACTAAGAAAAACAAATTAGCAGCAGAACAATGTTAATTCCATGTGATTAGTCAAAAATTTATGCAAATGCCCGGGCTGCCTATTTATAACCTGAAACAAGAACACTGATCAGTTATCAATAATATAAAACATGAAAGACAGAAGTAAAATGGAAAGCATGAAAGATTATAAACAGAAATGAAGCATATATACCATGAAAGATGCAATGTATAAACATGTGAATGGATTATGACACAATGAGCTTTAAAGAAATAAAACAAGAACTATACAATAATGCACAGAACCTTGGCAAGTGTAGGGGCCCTCTACACCAGCCTTGGCAACAATCTTCAAGTACGAATTACGTTTGGAAACAATCTTCTTATATTAAAATGCAGTCATAACAGAAAGGTGATATTACGGCACAGTGGCAACGTAATTACATTACAGAGCTATCTCCAGACTAATCGAGACTAATCTAATATGTGTATACAAACGCGTTATTTATAACAAAAGAAATATAACTGTCTCCTAAAGTTTATGCTGATGGAGAGCACGTAGACCATTACGTCCACAGATCTAGGATCATGGCCGTATTGAAGAGTAAATCTATGAGGAGTGGATGTTTTAATTCGGCTATGAAGCCGTGTACAGATGTTGATTTGTCCCCCGCAACTCAGAAACGGCCATATGAATCTTCACGTGACACGAAACAGAGTACTGTCTCCGTGGGACTCTACGGTTGACTTCCATTTGGACACCTTTGATCGCAGCCTCCTTAGATGAATTTGCTCGAGCCAATAGGACACGATCCATGTCCACATCATTTTTGACTTGCCCATGTGGCTTGTTTTTCCTGTAGACACCTGTAACATAGAGTTTCACAAAATGGCTGCGGAAAGTTGCAGCAGCTGCGGAAAGTGGCAAGATTCCGCAGCTAAATGAGAAAAATCTAAATCAAACAGAAGACAAAAAAATATAGTTAAAAACCATGTTAGATGCTCTTTTGCAATTAATCTACAATGATATTGACAACTTGGGAGGTTCAGGTGGATGAAAAAGGTATAGAAAAGTGTATGGAAAAGATGCAAATTTGAGACTCAACATACCCCCACTGTGAAGGTGTTGCATGTCCTCATGCAACCAAAATTTTGATAATCCTTCCTCAGTTCATATGCCTTGACACTTCAGCCAGTACATCCAAACCTCTCCTCTTCTTCCTTGGTGCTGCCAACATCCTAGGCTTCTTCATTAGGCATCTAAATTTGATATTAACCAATGCTCTGCTTAACTTCTGGAATTTTCAATTTCTTGTTCTTCTTCTGCCATATTCCCAGATGTAGCATGGTATTATCATGAATGATTTTGTCTAATTTTCCTTGTTCCTTCAATGCCTCATTTTCATTTTTAATGTGTCTATTTAAAAGCTCTAGCTCAAAGACTTCCTGTTTTAGTGATTGGACTAGATCATCTTGTACTGTGTGAGGCTGGATGGACGAAGTACTGGGACCTGTAGCTGCTTTTTCCAAAGATTCTATATAATCATATACTTCTTGTTGCTTGGGGTCTATTTCAGGTGTCATTTTTATTGGGCTATCCCCAAAATGCCGTGAAGGAGAGTTATCTTCAAAATCTGGCTGAGAAGGGCTCACATCAACATCTTGCTGAGAATGGGATGGACTATGTTCAATGTCTAACTGAGAATGAAATGAACCAGGTTCACTAACTGACTGAGATGGACTATGGTCAGCTGGGGACTGTTCAGA
Organism: Pinus albicaulis; assembly: GCA_034641835.2. Taxonomy (NCBI): domain Eukaryota; kingdom Viridiplantae; phylum Streptophyta; class Pinopsida; order Pinales; family Pinaceae; genus Pinus; species Pinus albicaulis. Next base: position 1,607,311,830 of record CM076570.1, on the reverse strand, counting down.
TGTTTCCTCTCCCAAATCAATGATATCAGGACCCTTCATTTACGTTTTCCTCAATTTCCCCTTAAGTCTGGAACTTCTTCTCACACGCTGTGGACCACTGTCCTTTTGCTTTTGTTTCCCTTTCTCTGTCTTCTTGGTCATAGATGACTGTTTTTGAAGATAAATTAATCTTTCAGATAACACTTGATGATCTTCTTCTTCGGAAGAAGGAGTTTGATGTATAGCCTCAATAGTTTTTCTCTCTTTTGGTGTTATTGGATTTTTACCCTTGGTTTCTTTCTTCTTCCTCTTTGACAGTCTCTCTTCCCTATCAGTTCTTTCAATTGTAGTAGTAGGAGTATTTTGAATTTCATCATTTGTTCTCTTTTTCTTACTCCTTCTTGATATGCTACCTTCAGGAATTTCTTGAGTAGGAGTACTTTGGGTTTCATCATTTGTTCTTTTTTCCTACTCCTTCTTGATGTGCTACCTTCAGGAATTTCTTGAGGTTCCTCAAAGAAATTTCTAATCAAAAATTGTTCCCATGTGTCTTTCTTCTCCTTTAACTCTTTTTCAATCAAAATTTTTACAAGACCGTGGTGATATAGATGTGGTTCTACATTTCCCAAATGCTTCTGAACAGTCACAGACATTTTCTTCAAACTATTTAATAGAAAATATGGAAGATTGAGAGTTTGATTATCTAGAAAATTCATCAGCAGTCTGGTATGGTACATATACATGGACCCAAAACGGCCTTCACAGGTAATGAATTTTTGAACAACTAGCAGCAAAGTAGCCCATTCCTCTTTCAATGCATGAACAAGAATTCCTCTTTTAAAAATAGTTATGTCCATACCTTGGTTTCGTAAGATTATTCTCCAGGCTTCATCATTAATGCTTTTATTCTTAAACCAACGCTCACCCTCCTGAGGAAGTTCCGTGGCTTTTGCTACAGATGCCTCGTTCACTGCAAACTTAAGGTCTCCAATCTCTACTTCCAGGCCATTGAACGACCTTGCAAATGCTTTTGTCACTTCTTTATGATAACCTCTGAATTTTTGGATAAACCGCAGCCACTTTGCTTTATTCAATATATCCCTGACTTGCGGATATCCGTCCATGAACTTAGGTCCTTCCGGTTCTGCTCTTAGCAATTTACCCATTCTTCTTTCTGCTCTTCACAAATTTGCCTGCGTGAGGGTTTAATGGAAATAGAACAGCTGAATGCACGGAGATGAGCACAATGACTGTAGGTAGATATCAAAGAGTGGATATACAGGCTGTAGCATAATAGAGAATGAAATGGAGTGAGACAGAACACAGAGGGGTTTTGTGAGCATGGCAGAGACACGATTGTGAGATTAACAGAACAATAGGAGGAGTATAACACATCCGGCAGTGTTTTGAAATTTGGTGGCTGCACAATAAATGTGAGCACGTTTAAACAACGGCTATGTATTTATGCGGCTGTAAGAGTCCGTGGTCAAATCAACTACGTCTCATTATCATCGGTGGAATATTGGAGTATGAGTGAAGATCGGGGTTTAATTATGGAACCGTTTGAGAATGAATGCGGGAGGATCATATGAAGATCGTGAAAGGGTTACGGGAGTTGTCAATATAATCATTGCACATCATGGATGGAGCTTATGGTTTAGAACTATATAAAAATGTGTTTTCAATGCTATTTGAAATGAATTTTACTCATACCTTGGAATCTTTGCCTTTTTCCTTGGTCTTCAATTTGTTGCTCTTCATTGATATCTTGAATGCTCCATGTCTTTATTTTTGGTCCTCTCACCTGCATTTAATTTCATGATTATGGAAATAACATCTGGCTGTACACTCTTTTGAAAACAGAGTGGTAGCTGCGGAATCTACTTCTGGCTGCGGAAACTGGAGTCAGCTGCGGAAACTGACACAACTATTATTTGGATGAATGGAGATGAACATATGACAAATGACCAGATGGAAATGGTCATGAAAAATAATTTTATTGATGAAATGGAATAAAACAGATAAAATGAAGTGGAATGGAGTGAAATGAAGTGAAATGAAATGGAATGAAGTGGAATGGAATGGAGTGGGTGGTCACAAGACTTGTGAAATGAAAGAGAGAGATTTTTTTTTTGGAAAATATAGAGTGTCAGGTGTTCCTGATTTTCACCCTATATTTTCTGTATAAGACTGCCAATCAGTGATTGGTTTTCAGGCTTATACAATTTTTATTTTTATTTTTAAACTGAAAAGAACAAAAGCTAGGCTGGTGGAGAAGAAGAATTCTTCTGTACCAGCCTGATTGCAGAACTTTCTTGAAACATTTTGACAAAATCCTCTTTTGAGAGTGGCTTATGATAAACTTTCAATCTATGGCCATTCACGATAAGAGGAGTTTGAAACTCATCAATGGTCTTGATTCTTACAGCTCCATTGCTAAAGATCTTGTCAATCTCATATGGCCCAAGCCAATGAGTCTGAAATTTCCCTTGAAAATCTTTAAACTTGGAATCAAATAACAATGCCCAATATCCTTCTTGAAACTTCTTCTCTTTGATGTACTTGTCATGCCATTTAGCTCTTTGATATTGAACTAGATCAGTTCTTAAAATTGCTTCTTGTCTGATCTCATATAGCTCATTTAATTGCTCCATTCTATGCTTTTGGGCTTCCGATAAGTCCATCCCCAACTGAACTGCTATCTTGAAGGTCTTGACTTGGAACTCAATGGGGAGCAAGACTTCTTTCCCATAAACAAGTTCATAGGGAGAATGTCTTGTTGTATTTCTCCATGTAGTTCTGTAGGCCCACAAGGCTTCAGGAAGCCTTTATGCCCAATCTCTTCTATGTAGATGAACAGTTTTGGTAATGATACTTTCAAGAACTTTGTTTGTGGACTCCACTTGACCATTTGATTGCGGATGGTAAGGAGTAGATCTTCTGTGCTTGATTTTGTATTCTTCCATCAATTTCTCCACCAAGTTGGATGTGAATTGGCTTCCTTGATCTGTCACAATTTCTCTTGGAACACCAAAGCGAGTAAAAATATCCTCATAAAGAAAATGAACAACTGAATTTTCAGTAGCAGATATTAATGCTTTGGCTTCTACCCATTTAGTAACATAATCAGTACAAACCAATATATACTTCTTTTTCTTAGATGGTGGATTAATAGGTCCAATGAAATCTAAAGCCCATTTTTCAAAGGGTTCAATGAGTACTTGTGTTTGCAATGGCATTTCATTTGAAAGGGTAGGTTTCCCTACTCTTTGGCAGCTATCACACCTTTTGACATATTGTTTTGCATCTTTGAAGAGGGAAGGCCAATAATATCCCAAGGAAAGGATTTTATAGGCCGTCCTTTTGTCTGCAAAGTGTCCGCGCATGGTTCATCATAACATTCCTTAAGAATATCAGGCATTTCATCTTCCCTGACACATCTTCTGATCACAAGATCTGGCCCTGTTTTAAACAATTCGTTAGAAATCCATGAATATTTTGAACTCTCTTGAATAATTTTTCGTTTTTCACTTGGAAATAAATGTGAAGGCAGTTTCCCTATAACCAAATAGTTAGCAATATCTGCATACCAAGGAGTTTTAATAGTTACTGCAAACAAGTATTCATTAGGAAACTTATCCTCTACAGGAGAATCTTCTTTAGTATTCTGAATCCTAGACAAGAAATCAGCTACTGTATTTTGTTTTCCTGGTCTATCCAACACAGTAATATTGAATTGTTGCAAAAGTAAAAGCCATCTTGTCACTCTGCCATTAGTAACAGGTTTTTTCATCAAATATCTAATTGCAGAATGGTCAGTATGAATAAAAGTTTCATAGCATGTTATGTAATGTCTAAACTTATTAATTGCATGAACAACAGCTAAAAACTCTTTTTCAGTCACAATATAATTCAACTCTGTGGGAGTCAAATTTTTACTGGTATAATAAATGGCATAAGGAACTAAATATTTTTGACCCAACATAGCTCCTAGAGCTGTATCTGAAGCATCCGTAGAAATATGGAAAGGGAGTTTCCAATTTGGTCCTCTCAAGATAGGTGCTTTAGATATTCTTGTTTTCAAAGTTTCAAAGGCCGATTGACAATCAGGATCCCATTTAAATTCACAGTCTTTTGTAAGCAATTTGAAGAGTGGAGATGAAATTTTAGTGAAGTTTTCTATAAATCTTCTATAGTAACCAGTAAATCCTAAAAAACTTCTAACATCTCTTTGACAATTTGGAATAGGCAACTTGGAGATAACTTCAACTTTTGATCTATCAACCTTAATCCCATCTCCTGAAATATGATGTCCTAAAACAATCCCTTCAGTAAACATCATAAAGCATTTTTCATGGCTTAATGAAAGGTTTGTTTCTTTACATCTTATAAGAACTTTTTCAAATTTTCTAATGCCTCTTCAAATGAATTACCATAAACTGTAAAATCATCCATATAAACCTCTACACAATCATGGATTAGATCAGAAAAAATTCCTAGTACTGCTCTTTGGAATGTTGCAGGTGCATTACATAACCCAAAAGGAAGTACTCGGTAGGCAAAAGTTCCCCATGTAAAAGTAAATGTGGTCTTATCTTGATCTTCAGGTGCTACCTGAATTTGATTATAGCCACTAAAACCATCCAAAAATGAAAAGTACTTTTTACCTGCTAATGTGTCTAATACCTGATCGATAAAAGGCAAAGGAAAGTGATCCTTCAAAGTTGCTTTGTTCAGTTCCCTGTAATCAATGCATACCCTCCATTTAACATTCTTTTTAGGTACTATAACTAGAGGAGAAACCCATCGGCTATCTGAAATTGGATAAATGAAGTTTACATTGAGTAATTTTTGGAGCTCTTCTTTCACTATCTCCCTAAGATTTGGATTCATCCTTCTTTGAGGTTGTCTGATTGGTCTACTATTTTCCTCAATATACATATGATGGATGCAAGTCTTAGGATCAATTCCTTACATGTCAGTATACTCCCATGCAAATGTAGTAGAATGTTTTTGCAAGATTTTGGTTAGTTCTTCTTGTTGTGACTTTTCCAAATGTTTGTTGATATTCAATGTTTTTCCTGGAAAAATCTCAATGGTAGAACTACCAAACTCTTCCATAGAGTAAAAAGACATTTGTCTTGATGATAAATATTCTATGTCAGATTCCAACTGAAATTGTGTGGGGTCATATTCTGAAGATGTCTCAAAATTTTCTAATGTGTTCAAAATTTGACTATCCTCACTAATTTCCGAAATGGTAAAGACAGGTTGTATAATGTCCTCATCATCGACCCATTCATTGTCTCCTACTTCTGTAATTGCTTTTGCTGGAGGATACAAATTGAATTTCTTTATCGAATTACCATTAGAAATGTAGATATCCCCAGATCTACAACTAATAAAAGCATCAGCTGTGGCTAGCCAAGGTCTTCCTAAGATAAGTGGGTGCCCTCCTAGATTACTCTTGGGAGTCAAAATCATAAAATCTACTGGATATTCCCAAGAATCTAAGGAGACTGAAATATATTCTAATACACCATCTGGTTTAATAATTGATCGATCTGAAAGTTGCAGTAGAGTAGGTGTAAAAATAAGGTTAGGAAGTTTTAGCTGGTCCATAGTCTGTCTACTCATAATGTTGATAGCAGCCCCTAAGTCAATCAATGTGTTTGGAATTTCTATCCCATTTATATGTGTCTTGAAAATTGGACTTCCTGGATCTACATACTTTTGCATGGTAATTTTTCCCATCATAATGTCTGCAATCTTTCCTACCAGGTGGATTCTTCTTGTGTCTTTTAGTTTCCTTCTTGGTCTTTTGAAACTCAACTCCTTTATGGTTTTTGCTAGAATAGGAATCTCTCGAATGGCTTGTAACAAGGGAATCTTGATACAAACATTCTTCAATTCATCTAGAAAATCATAGTTAGGCAACAAGATTTTTTTTTCCACCCCCTTGTCAATTTGTAGTCTTTCAGGAAAAGGAGGTGTAGATGAAGATGCAGGTTGCTCAACTATAGGAGTTGTGGGTGTTAACTTTTCTTTTTCTTTTTGAATGTTTGAATTTTGAAGAGATGATTCCTCAGAACCCTCATTGACTTTAAGAGAATCCTCCTCAGAGGTATCTTTTTCTTGAATATCTATAGAAGGTTTTTCTAGAACTCTACCAGATCTGAGTTGTACATCATTGAGAGGAACAATCATATAGGTAGGAAATTGTTGTCCTTCTACCATGTAAGTATTCTGAGGATTTTTATTGTTAGGATTTGGCAATGGCTGAGGTGGAAGTTGATTTGTCTTTTGTTGGTATGGGAGCATGAGTTGAGGATTTGGATTTTGTTGAGAAGGTTGTTGTTGTGGAAATGGCAATGAAAGTTGTGGATTTGGGTTTGGAAGTTGTGGAGCTTGTTGATTTTGAAAAGATGGAGGATATTGATAAAATTGAGCAAAACTCCCATAAGGATTTTGCATCCCTTGTACCCATGGTTGATATGGATTCTGATGTTGGGGCCAAGGTTGTTGCCAAGGATTCCAATTTGGTGGGGTTTGAAAATTCATAGGGTTGTTAAACCCTTGAGTTTTTTGTCCTTGCCAAGGTCTCCTTGCAACAAAACAGAGAGATTCTACTGAATTTGGGTCTTCTTGAAAGACAGCTTTGAGTCCAGGAATTGAAGGACAATCCTTGATCTCATGATTCTCTAAGCAAATCATACATGTTTCTACAACTTTTGCATCCATGGGAAATTCCCTTAAAGCATGTTTCTTCCTACATTTCGGACAAAAGATGGCTAAAGCATATGTTTCTGCTTTCTGCTTGTTTTGGATTTTAAGGGTGTCTAGTTGTTCACTAAGGCTCCCTAAGATATCAGTTTTGACCTCATCAAGCATATTACCAGATTTGTTAGCCCTAATAAGAGAAGGATCCCTAGGCCCTTTTCCTGTTTTAGATTTTCCTCTTGAGAGATGGACACATAGTTCTGTTATATCACGAAGTGGAAGTTGAGAAATATCTCCTTTCCCCATCATGTTTAAAATATCTATCCATTCATCTCTAATGGCATTTAATATGAGGGCTTTCAAGGTTTCATCATCTAAGTTGCTCATCTTTTCTCTTTTCATGTTGTATTGAAATATTTCAAGTAAATCTTCCAAGTTTTCGTCTTTTTTTTGCATCATTTTGAATACCTCATCCTTGTGATTGGTGGGCATACAATAGTTCAAGTATCTATCCAAAAATGTTTGTTTCATATCATTCCAAGTCCTAATAGATTGAGTAGCTAATCCCATGAACCATTTCAAAGCAGCTCCCTTCAAAGTTGAAGGAAACAATTTGAGTTTTTGAGAGTCTTCCATATAGTCATAGGTTCGGCACACAACTTCAAACTCAAATAGAAATGTTTCAGGATCCTCACTTCGAAATCCATAAAAGTTAGGGAGAACAGATGGTGAGATATTTTTCATCGTTGTATGAGTTTCCTCATCAACTATAGGGAATCCAAACAAGTTCTCCTTCCCTATTTCTTCCATTATTTCCTTTACCATTGTTGTCTCCATTGTTTCCTCCTCTTCTACCTCTACCTCTACCTCCATCTATTACTTCCTCTACCATGATAGTTTCTTTAGAGTCCTTAAAGTCCTCTAGTTCTTCTATCAAGGGAGGATGAGAGGGAGTCTCTTCCTTTTCTAAATGAGATTTAGTAGGTGGTATAGGAGAATCCTCTAATTCAGCTGCTCCTTGAATTCCAAAAATCTTAAGGCTAGGGCTAGATGGTGTTGAATCTGGTCTATGCCTTGAAGAAGATGGAGTTGTGAAAATCGAACTCTTGGCTTTAGCTATAAACCTTCCTCTAGAATCTCTTACTCTATGCATGTCATTTTTTTTTTAATTTTTAATTTTATTTTTATTTTTTAAAAGTTGGGCTAATAATTCTCTTTCGGATCTTCCAGGTCACACTAGGTGCAAGAAGAGAGCTTACTTAAGAAATTACTAAACCAATAACTCTCTTTTCTGATCCTCCAGATCACACTAGGTGCAAGAGGAGAGCATACTTCAAGAAGTTATCAAGTTTTCCCTTCTTTTATTATTATTATTTTTTAAGAAATTGGCTACCTAGTTACACTTCCCCGGCAATGACGCCAACATGTTTGGTCAATTTAGTGTGTCCTAAATTGCTACATTAATTTATCAATCCGGGATTCGTAAGCTGATGAAGTGCGGTGCACTATATGTGCAAGATAACCTATTTCTTAACTTTTTGTCGTTTTTGGTTTTCTAATGTGAGATGGAAATAAAAACAAGTATGGTTATGATTGTTCAAGGAAATGATATCCTCTATAATGATTTACCAACTTGAAACTTAAAAAAAATAATTTGAAACATACAATGACAAAACTTGAAAGGAAATGAAAATGTGCTGCTAGTCTAATGAATCAAAACAGTGAACTATTGAGCATGGAAACCGAACTATCCTTGCTGCTGTCTAAACACAAAAGAAAACTATGCTGAAAGAAATCCAAAAGTTGCAACAAAGTAAATCTAAATCAAATTACATCAACCTATCTTCTGATCCCTCATCATTAGTCCAGCTATGATTTTTGGAGGTAACCATAAACAACTTGAGTAACCTGATATCTAACTTGCAGAAAGTAAACTAATATCAAACTACACATTCATAATTCAATCCCTCACCATCAGTCCAGCTGTGGCTTTCGGAGGCAACTGAAGATGCTATGAGAAATTTAATATATCTAACTTGCAGAAAGGAAACTAATATCAAACTACACATCCATAATTCAATCCCTCACCATCAGTCCAGCTGTGGCTTTCGGAGGCAACTGAAGATGTTATGAGCAATTTAATATATCTAACTTGCAGAAAGAAAACTAATATCAAACTACACATTTCATAATACAATCCCTCACCATCAGTCCAGCTGTGGCTTTCGGAGGCAACTGAAGATGTTATGAGCAGTTTAATATATCTAAATTTAACTACTAAAGCAAATAAGCAAAACTGAATTAAACAAAGCAGTACTGAAATTAAACAGAAACTAAGAAAAACAAATTAGCAGCAGAACAATGTTAATTCCATGTCATTAGTCAAAAAGTTATGCAAATGCTCGGGCTGCCTATTTATAACCTGAAACAAAAACACTGATCAGTTATCAATAATATAAAACATGAAAGACAGAAGTAAAATGGAAAGCATGAAAGATTATAAACAGAAATGAAGCATATATACCATGAAAGATGCAATGTATAAACATGTGAATGGATTATGGCACAATGAGCTTTAAAGAAATAAAAACAAGAACTATACAATAATGCACAGAACCTTGGCGAGTGTAGGGGCCCTCTACACCAGCCTTGGCAATAATCTTCAAGTACGAATTACGTTTGGAAACAAAGTCTTCTTATATTAAAATGCAGTCATAACAGAAAGGTGATATTACGGCACAGTGGCAACGTAATCACATTACAGAGTAGACTAATCGAGACTAATAGAGACTAATCTATATGCGTATACAAACGCGTTATTTATAACAGAGGAAATATAACTGATTCCTAAAGTTTATGCTGATGGAGAACACGTAGACCATTACGTCCACAGATCTAGGATCATGGCCATATTGAAGAGTAAATCTATGAGGAGTGGATGTTTTAATTCGGCTATGGAGCCGTGTACAGATGTTGATTTGTCCCTCGCAACTCAGAAACGGCCATATGAATCTTCACGTGACACGAAACATAGTCCTGTCACCGTGGGACTCTACGGTTGACTTCCATTTGGACACCTTTGACCGCAACCTCCTTAGATGAATTTGCTCGAGCCAATAGGACACGATCCATGTCCACATCATTTCTGACTTGCCCATGTGGCTCGTTTTTCCTGAAGACACCTGTAACATAGAGTTTCACAAAATGGCTGCGGAAAGTTGCAGCAGCTGCGGAAAGTGGCAAGATTCCGCAGCTAAATGAGAAAAATCTAAATCAAACAGAAGACACAAAAATATAGTTAAAAACCATGTTAGATGCTCTTTTGCAATTAATCTACAATGATATTGACAACTTGGGAGGTTCAGGTGGATGAAAAAGGTATAGAAAAGTGTATGGAAAAGATGCAGATTTGAGACTCAACAATGGAGCATAGATTTTATGACGTGTAACCCGCATTCGGCCGGGGGGCATGCATATATAATCATCGCTGTCGACTACTTTACTAAGTGGGCTGAAGCGATGCCTACACTAACCGCCGACGGTAAGACAACTGCCCAGTTTATTTTCAACCACATTATCACACGTTTCGGGGTCCCTCAGGCCATTTTTACCGATCATGGCACCCATTTCCGAGATTATATGATGGTCGAGCTGACATCAAGATTGGGCTTACAACATGATAGCTCAACGCCATATTACCCCCAGGCAAATGGCCAGGTTGAGGCTGTGAACAAGGTTTTGGTCACAATGCTTCAACGAACAGTTGGTATTCATAAGTCCAATTGGCACCTCCAATTGTTCTCAGCTCTATAGGCCTACCGGATGTCAGCAAAGAGTGTAATCAGATTCACACCATTCCAATTGGTGTATGGTTTGGAAGCAACTCTTCCGGTTGAGTGTGAAATTCCTTCCTTAAATTTGGCTGTGGAACTTTTGCCTGATACTTCTCCTGAAGAAGAGCGTCTCTTGTATTTGGAACGGTTGGGTGAAACTCGCCGCTTGGCTGCTTTAGTCATTGAGGCACAAAAGAAGCAGGTCAAAGCTCACTTTGATCAATCAGTTTCTCGACGTTCCTTTGTCGAAGGAGACCTTGTCCTCCTATACGACCAAGCACACGACAAACTTGGAGCAGGAAAGTTCCAACCCATGTGGCATGGGCCCTACATAGTAAAACAAATATTGAAAAATGGGGCTTATGAGCTCATTGATTATGAAGGAATTCCGTTGGCGCAGCCTAGAAATGGGTTGTACCTTAAAAAATACTACGCTTGAAGTTATTTTTGGTGTCGTGTGTGTACATAGGTGTGTGTATTCATTTGTGTGCATGTGTGGTGTGATGTGCGATGTAAGCATCTTTCTGCTGATCGGGTCTTCCTGATTGTGAAGATGTCTATTACTCCGTTTGTGGGTTTCGCAGATGGTGCCTCCCACAGTACCAGGAATCTGTCCTCGGCAGCCTGGGTAATCTATGATCCTGCTGGTGAATTGGTTTACCTGCAAGGTGTGTGTCTGGGTCCTGCTACAAATAATATCGCGGAATATAGTGCCGTGTTGGAATTATTAACCAAGGCTGTGGACCTCGGCATCTGGGAATTACTTATGTATGTAGATTCGCAACTTGTAGTATTACAACTTAATGGTCACTATTCAGTTAGAAACCCATCTATTTTACGTCTGTATCTGCGTATTCATTTACTGGAGAGGAATTTTGATTATATTACATATAAACACATACCCAGACATATGAATACATTAACAGATGCAGTAGCTAATATGGTTTTAGATAGACATTTGCGCAATTTATAAAACAAAAACATCATCATATGTAAAGAGATCCATCCAGAAATAGGTATATATATATATGTGTGTGTGTGTGTGTGTCGAAATTTTTACATAGCATGCATCACATAAGATCAAAAAATATACATGTTCATCTTAATACAGCCGGAGACGACATGTCTCTCAAAAAATATATAGGAAAAGCCCTAATTTCTAATCTACATGGTGCTCGTGGTAACAAGCCACTGCACGCACTAAGCATCTTAGTAGTCGGTGGAGGCGACTGGGCACCCCCATAGTGTGTCGCTAGTATGCTAGCAGAACATCTGCTAGCCGTGCATAGTCCGGGATCCCCCGGGCGATGCCCTCCAAGTTCTAAATCAGTTCACCTCCCTCGCCACCCTCAGCCTGAGGGTCATGATCGGAATGGGTTCTCCGCGTAATGGGTGACATGCCCACGGGCCTCTATGGGCCGACGTTTGCATACACATAAAAACTATTACTAGAATGAACATGTATTACCAAAAAAATCATAAATACATAAAATAAAAAAGAGAGTATCATACCCAACTCCTCATCCCAATCCTCCCCCTCCGAGAGCGGAAGATCGGGATCTCCGGTGAAACCAGTCCCAGCGTAGGGCCAGTCCTTGACCACGATTAGCTTTCGCCGCAACCACCCAAAAAATTCAGGCCTCCAAGACATCTGTTGGCCTCCTCCTGACCTGGGCATAAGTACTGCCCAGCGAGACATCCTTGGCTCTCGTGGTACTGGCTCAGCAACTATGGCCCCTTGGCCCTGGAAGATAGGTAGTCACTCCAGGATGAACAACACCAAAATGGAACTGTAGCCAAACTGCTTTAGTTTGACTTGCTTACATCTTGTCAGCTGCCTCTTGATATTGGTTGTCACCATTGTATCCCAATCAAATAGTGTATGACTCATACACTCAGAGGCTAGTATGAGTTGGGCTTTGGTTGCTTCATGCGGTGCCTGCGATCCTGCAGCCCGCGTAATGGTGTGTAGCACTACTCTGTGTGCTAGATCCTAGACAGTGTGGGTGTCCACCTTCCCGCTTCCTGATCCGGTTCGCGTCCCTGGGAACACCCTCGCCATTACTTGCTCCATATTTTCACCAGAAGGTCTGTTGCCTATCAAAATAGGTACTGGGCCTCTGCGCGACAACCCAGTGATAAAATACACGTCGGAAACCTCAAGTTCCAACACTTGGTCCCGAAGTTTAAAAACTTCCTCGTTTTCGTCCCATATGCTAACCAAGTATTGTAGTAGCTCAGGTTGAGCTCATAAACATGGAGTAATAAAGAATTTCTTGAGTCCACAGTTCTTCAGTGCATTCATACAGGCTTCATTCTCCATAACCATTTCATCTTCCTCCCCATGTTCCCTCTCCTTCCATTGGATAACCATTGTGCTTGTATATCTGCATCAAAACAATCAAAAATTCTTTGTTAGATCTCTGGTACATTCAAAAATCCACATGGGTAGCTCACATTTTTAAATTTCTAAGCGTAAAATTGAGTTGCGCCATTGGTGCGCCCCCTTTGTGAAGAAATGTCCATTGGTGCGGGTCCGTTCCCGATACCCGCGCCAATGGAGCGAAGGGGCCCTCCATAAGTCTAATACACAATGGAAATCATTAAAAATTGAATTAAAATAGAGCTTAATGGAACGCCTTTTACCTGGAACAAACGAGGAGCTGAATGACATCTCGGATCAGTTGCAATCACCGTCGCAAGTTTGCACACAAACGGACCATTGTTGCTCTCCAAGTGAGGTAAAAAGTAAAAGTAAATTTGTTTTACCATTTGAAGCCTATTTATAACTTTTTAAGTCAAAATTAGGTTTTAAATGTCATTTTTCCCAATATTTTAATATATTTTGTCAAAAATGGATTTTACACTTGCTTCTATGTGCAGCGACAAGTTTTTTGCACGACTTGGACAGTGATATGAGTTGTATTTTATACTTTTTCGGACTCGGTAAAAACACGAAAAAGTCATTTTGGAGTCATCTTTCAGCTCTTTTTTGACTCTCTAAACATGAAAAGATTGCCGAGTACCTTGTCGTTTTCAATCTCGTTAAAGTGGACATGAAATGACATCTACCTAGTATATGTTTACCCCTTTTTCGGGCTGGGATAGATTACTTACGAAAAAGGAATACCCTAGCCTATTGCGACTAGGAGGTTTTCTCATATATTGTTTTCTACCTTTTCAGGTCTGAGGAACTATTTACGAAAAGGGACCGTTGGAGTTTACTTTTCCACTGTCTTTTCAAACTCTCTAAACATGAAAAGACGCCGAGTTCTTCCTTTGTCAGACTCATTAAACCTTGATGACATTGGATTCAGTCATAATGACGATATCCGAGTTCCTCCTTCCTAGGGCTCGTAAAATGTACTAGGATGGGCTTATATAGCAAGCATATGGTATCATCTTCAAGCTTGTGTAAAAATAAAGAGGTACTCACTAGAAATGGTGGGGAAAATGGAACTAACATCATTGCCATGTCGGCAGTATGTCGCTCTTGAACATGGCACTTGTCTGCATTCATGTCAGGTTGGGGACATCTCATCTCATTTTCCACTTGCCTCCATGGGTTTGGGTGATCCCTTTTGACCCCTCATCGGTTCTTTGTCCTGTCATCATGACCTCTGATCTGTTGATGTCAAATACTTCCAAACTCACTGTCGTGCCGCCATATGTTCAAGAGAAGTTGACCTCTGCAAATTTCAACCTTCCTCTGATTCTCATCTGATCTTGATTCACAAAGACATTATGTTCCTCTGCCTCGTCTCGATGATGTGGGAAACACTATGGCCCACCTTCGATCAAGGTCACTTCCTGTCGACTTCAGCTCATTGTCCAGGAAGCTAATCTAGAGGCTCCCTTCTGGTACCTTGGAGCCTGCATGCCTCAATGGCAGGTTCTTCGCATTCGGCGTGAGGTTTTCATCATTGGCATCTGATCGAGTGATTCTACGGGTGTTCGACACCATCTCATTGATTTACATGCCATATATTGTACTTGTAGAACCTTGAGGGCCATTGTCATTATTGGTGGTACCTCTCGCGTCTGTTAACAGCTTTCATCATTTGCTGGTAATCAGGCAATGTTCTTGCATGTTCGACTTTAGCTCACATATTCGCATGCTTGAACTTGTACTTTGTTCGGGTCGAGATGGAGCACAAGACCCTGGATTCCTGTTTGTTATAATTTAGGTTGCGATTTTGTGGATTATTATGATTAGTTACATGACTCACTGATTGGATGGCTGCGACCATACCTGAGTCTATTTATCGATCCTCACTAGATGGCTGCGCTCATACCTTGGATCTGGATTATTGTATACTCTCTTATGGATGGCTGTGCCCATACCACATATATATCATGTATCTGAGATATTAGTTGTATTTCTCTACGCAGGTTTTCCAACGGTGGTGTTTTCAGTTGGACACGTTCTCGTAAAGCATTTCACCCCTCTCTCTCTTTCGGGCCTCATGCTTTAGGGGGCATCTGTTACACAACAATTTTTCACTGTCCCTGCAATTCCCCATCCCGCACATTGGAGGGCTCATTCCGTGACCTTTGAGCAGTGACATAACTTGAAAACACTTTCATGACATCCCCCTGAACATGTACTTTCATTGCCCTGAAGACAAATCCTTGTGAAAAACCCTAAAAATATCCTTTTCATCCTTGGCGTGACTAGCCTGTGTTATACCCACGCAAATGGGAGAAATTCTTCAATGAGGGCACGCCCGTTGGCACTCTGTCTCATAGTCACACTCGCGCCAGGCTTAATAAAGGGTGTTTTTAAAAAATAAATGGCAGAAGATTGACTTTAACCAACACCTAAACTGGTCTCTAAATTGAGTTGGGACGTTTGGCTCTGGATTTCCATGTAGAGGAAGTAGTTTTCCACCTCCCATGCAAGCTTCCTTGAGGATAGGGCCAATCCCATGATTGTAGGGATCCCAACTCCTCTTCCTCCATCTATATAAGCTTGCCATTTCCCTTTGCAAGCTAATCTCCAAGATCCTTCATAGCGTAAAGAATGCTGCAAGAGCTTTGATAGTCCTCACAGTGCCAAATCCATAGCAAGGAGATTGACGATCGAAGAGAGAGGCTTGTCCCTATTCCCGACAAGCTTTACCGAGACGTATTCCGCTGACGACCCGTCGAAGGATGATTTCAACGTCAGAGCCAGGTTGTATAATCCTTTGTTTCATTAATATAAGCGACTACGATTATAGTTCCACTCGTATTGTTCATGCTTGTTTATGAGTTGTGTCCTCTCTGATTGACACATAATTGCAATTATATGGTTTTACGCTCGTATGTTCGTTGTGTTTCTTGTATGTGCAGGTGTTCGATTGTGTCAAGTGGTGGAATTGTGACCTATCGGAGCAAGGGATCGAGAGCACTATCCTCTCCGCAACGACAACAGCGTTGGACCTGAGGCAGGCATTCTATCGTGCTTTGATTTTTGCAATTAGGAGCTTGCATTGTAGCGTGTTTGATTGTTGCTAGACTCGATCTGGGCTAGTAGGGATCGCCTCTGTCCGCAGAGGGGATTTACCTCCTCAACAACATGCAAGACATGTTCTTATCTTGTTTTTCTGAAAACGAGTATATCATCTAAATACACAATCACAAAGTCATCAAAAAATGGATGTAAGATATTATCCATAACACGTATGAAATTTGGCAGTGCATTACACAAACCAAATGACATAACTAAGCACTCAAAGAGTCCTTGTTTGGTTTTGAATGCAGTCTTCCATATACCAGTTTCTACAATTATTACTTGATGATATCCACTTTGTAAATCTAAATTAGTGAAAAACTTTGCTTCTTTCAGCTGATCTAACAAATCATCTATCCTTGGGAGTGGGTATCGATTCTTTACTGTTATCTTGTTCAAATCTCTGAAGTCGACACACATGCACCAAGTCCCATCTTTCTTCAGAATCAAGACTATGGGTGAACTGCATGGCGAAGTGCTTCGCCTTATGAGTGCCTTTTCCAAAAAGTGCTTGATTTTTATCTTTATTTCAACATTCTCCATTATCGACATGCGATACATGTCGTTGTTTGGAAGAGGACAATCTTATTGTAACTGAATCTCATGTGAATCTCCCTTTTAGGAGGCAATCCTATTGGCTCCTAAAACATCTCATGAAGTGCATCAACTACATCATATAAATATTATTTCAACTTAGGATCACAATCTTCAAATGACTCATGATTAACATCAGATTTAGGCTTAAACATTGGAAGAACAAAATTCTTACTTGAATTCACCATCCTCTTTACCTGTCCAACATTTACCATTACAATATTTGTCCTCTTGCGATGTGCTCTAACAATGTACTCCTTTCCATATTTGAATAAATGGTATTTGATCTCATGATGATGGAAGATAGCTTTCCTGTCATAAAAGTAAGGACTTCCCAACACAACACCTGTAATATCAAGCGGAACCACATCTAATTCAATGGTGTCAACAAAATGTGCAGTTATTGCAAAGTGCAATATGCACTTCTTTGAAACCTATAAATTTTAATCCTTTACAAATCCACCCAAGTGGATATGGTTTTGGATGTGGAATTGTCTCAAGATTAAGTTTATTGACCAAGTATTGAGAGATTAAGTTTGCTTGTGATCTACTGTCAAATAGTGTGTCAATCTTGGTATGTTTGGATATGACCCTCACATGAAACAATTCAATTCTCTCTTCTTCATTTGGAGCTTGTATGTGATAGTTTGAAGTACTAGTACTGGGTTTTGCTTCAATTTATTTCCCCTTCATGTTCCTCAATCCCATGGCTGTAATTTTAGTTTCATAACCTGAATCATCTACTAAGTCATGTTGAGTTGTAGCTGCAGTTTTCTGCTTCCCTTTGTTATTGTTATACTTGGGTCTCTTTTCAGGATGTAATTTCCAATCATTTTTCTCTTCATGGCCTTCTCTTGAAAAATGTTTACAAACCACTTTCTCTCCCTCTTTCTTGACAGATGCATTCTTTTTTTCTTTTCCTTTTGAGTTATTCTCTTTGTTTTTCCCCTTAAAATTTTTGTTTCTACCCTCTTCAAAATTATTTTTCCCTCTAGCTTCTAGACGTGTGGCTTGAACACATACCTCATCAAGACTTGTAGGATTAAACATGAGGATAATATGTTTAAGGTAGCTATGTAAGACCCATATGTACTTGAGAAAAGTATCTTGACTCTACAAATCTACCCTTAATAAGAGAGCTCTTCTCCTAAATTTTCGAGTGTAGTCTTATATATTTTGTCCTTTCAATTGTCTAAAATTTTCCTAGTTCATTATGAATTTGTGAACTTTAAGCATGAAAACATAGATGAATTTTTCCAGTTTTAACCATGAAACATAGATGAATTTGTGAAATTTAAGCATGAAAATAAGCCTAAAAAAACACTAAACAACAGTGTATAACAGAGAAATACAATCACACATAAGTTTTACACAGTAGGCATGATGAAGCGGTTCACCCCTCCTAGGCTACATCTGCTGGTCCAGCTCCCAATGGCATGTCCCTCTTTGTCATTATGATCAAAATTGAAAATTACATGTGTTTACAAGGCTCTAATGGTTGTTTTCTCTACACCAGTGGGCCCATAATGCTCAACTTAGTCTAGGTATACTCTTGTTTCATCCAAATTGGTAGAAAATTGACCTCCCAATGCATTTTTCCCAATATCAGCTAGAAAAGCTCCACCAAAAGTGGGGACTGCACTTAACTGTGACTAAATTTAGTAAAATCCCTAAATTTTAGGGCGCACTCCAATTTCCGCCAGAAAGACCGTTTGATTTAATGTTAAATGGTTTGGGCGGGGTGGTCACATGCCAACCCCCCACCATTAACTTCGCGTTAACCGTTTGTATTAACTCCGGATATAAAAGGGAAACAGAACCATAACTCCACATTCCACAAAACCATCGCATTAACAACCGTGAAACTGTGCATGTGGACACAACATCTATCGCTGAAGGTTACGGTTTTTAAAACAGTCAAAATGAAATTTTTATGTCACAACGACATGTGACCGCAACCATCAGAAACCACCAGGATAAGTATGTTGTAGCTGTCGTTTAAAGTTTGATGTTGTAGTTAAACTTTGGTCCATGTGACCAGCAACCACAGGGCCGCAAGTAGTCCCCTCTCCCAACTATGAAAACATATCATAATAAATTGATGCGGAATACTATAATGGTAATAAAAATTGGATAGGCGAGATGGTCAGAGGCTATGTAGGCAGACTGGAGGTCGCAAGGTCGACCCCCCCTGACTCCACCAAAATTTTTCTAGAACCTCTTGAGGACACGTGGTAGCCTCTGGGCTTGCCACATGTATCTCATCCAATGGTATATATTAAAATGTACAACTCCATCAACGGTCAGAAACACATTTCATACAATCAAATCAATGGTTAGAAACACATCTCGTACCTGTATGCTAACTGGGCATCCTAGTTATAAAAATTTAGCTGTTTGGGAAAACGAACAGAATGTGATATCTTCCTCATATGAAATTGGTTTGTCGAACTGTTTGCGGCTCCCAAATCACAACGATGAGACCTTTCTGGTTGCTCAGGTTTGGTACAGTTTCGAGAAATTTCAATTTTGAGCATAACACTTGATATCCTGATCACCTGGTTGAACTACCCAACTCATAACATCTCCTATAATATGATTACTTTGGCTATAAAACTTATGTATCTAAGAAATACAATGATGGTTGGGAAAAAATAGAAAAATGGAGCATCAAGAAGAAATTTTGGTTGTTGAAGCAGAATATGAGCACATCTCTCAAAATTTTTCTAATGCCTCCTTCCCTGTAGAATTAGCTCATAAATGACCACTCTGGAATCTAGAAAACTCCAAATTATAAAAAAGGAAGAAGAGGCTTGGAGATTTAAAAGTAGGGAAACATGGATTAAGAATGGGGATGGTAACACTAAATTTTTCCACAATTATGTTAATAATAGAAGGAACATCAACTCCATTTGGGAACTCAAGACTAAAGAGGGAAATATTGCCTCTTATTCAAATGAGTTAAAGGATGCAACCTCTTCATACTTATTCTCTCTCTTTAAAGGCTCAGGTACTTTTGATATCAACACTTAGCTTCACCTCATAAAAAATTACCAGTGTTTTTCATCCATGAGGATGTTGTACAAAACGGTTGTCATGTCACTCTAGATGAAATCAAAGAGGTATTGAAACATTTATCCAAAGATAAAAGTTTGGGTCCTAATGGCTGGACAATTGAACTATTCCTTTCATTCATTGACATTACGAGGATTGATCTATGCTCAATGGTGGAGGAGTCTATAGAATCAGGGAACGTTACAATGAAAATCAACGTTACGAATATTACTTTGATCCCAAAATGCTTGAATCCTAAGTCCTTCCTTGACTTCAGACCAATTTCCTTGTGTAATCTGGCATATAAATTAATCACTAAGGTCATCTCTAACATGATCAAGTGGTTTCTAACCAAGAATATGTCTAGTAATCAATTTCTCTTCCTTGTTGATAGGCATATCCTTGATGCCATATATATTTCTTAAGAAGCCATACATTCTATTAAAACAAAAAACCAAAAAGACCGTGTGCTAAAGATGGGCCTCAACAAAGAATTAGACTCCTCCTCCTTCAAATTGGGCTGAGTTTGGATGTTACAAATTGGATCATGGGTTGTGTATCATGAGCCAATTCCTCGATTTTAATCAATGGTCCACCCTCCAGAAATTTCATTAGATCCCAAGGACTCAAGCAAGGATGTTTGTTGTCACCTCTATTGTTTTTGTTGGTGATTGAAGGATTGAGCCCGCTAGTGTTGAAGGATAAGAAGGAAGGAAATATAAAGGGTATAAAAATATCACATAAGTTATATATCACACACCTCTTGTTTGTGGATGATGTGTTGCTCCTTGGAATGGGTACGGTAGAGGAATGACAAGAATTTCACTGAGCTATGAAACTTTTCTACAATATGTTTGGAATGGAAATCAATCTGAGCAAATATTCCTTTCATAAATTCTCTATTAACCCAAATATCCTCTTCGACATCCAAAATTTGTTTCCCTTGCAGACTTCCTCTTTGGACAATGGAATTAAGTATCTTGACTATTTTCTAAAACCAAATGACTACCATAAAGGGGAATGGATGTGGTTGATCAGAAGAGTACAGAAAAAAATAAACTTATGGTGCTACAATTGGTTGTCTTTGGGAGGCATGATTATACTAGCTAAATCTGTATTGGATAATATTCATGTCTATTTGTCGTCTTTAGCAAAGATTCCCCTTGAAATTCTTACCTCCATCAAAGAGTTAATGTCTAGATTCCCCTAGGCTGGGAAAAACAACAAAGAGGGGATTCATCTTATTAATTGGTCCTCTCTATCTATTCCAAAAAGTCTTGGAGGATGGGGGTTCAAAAATATAAATTAGTTTGCAAAAGCCTTGCCCCATGAAAACTCTATGGGGAGGATTGTTTGGTGAGGCCCTTTAGAGCCAAGTTGTTAAAGGAAAATATTTAAACAAGTTGTCGGTGGTTGACCAGATTAGAGGACAGCAGGGAAAATTTATCAAAAGAGGCTCCATAGTCTGGAAAGCACTCATGGCCTCTTTCCCCACCCTTTTCAACTCATTATTGGAAAGCTGGGGACAAAAATCAAATTGTTCTTGGCACGTATCCATTTATAGGAAGTACACGATTATACAAACTATCCTCTGAATTGATCAAATGCTTATATTCCAAGGATGTTTTCTAATTTTCCAATGTCAAAAGAGTGGATTCATCCATGACCTCCTTAAATTATTGGAAAACCTCTACAAAGGTTAGACTGGTGAGTTCATTAGCTATGGAATGGAATTCATTCACAAATGAGATAAATGTTAATCGAGTGAGAGGAAACAATTTAAAAGACATGTTGGTCTCGAGGTGGGATTCCTCATCCAGAAAGGTAAACACTCATTTTTTATATGAAGTGATTGCATTCTCTGAGGTTGTTACGAACTATATATGGTGGAATAAGCTCATTTGGAAATTGTTGGCACTTCGTAATTTGTAAGATTGGAAAGAAAAAACGACAAACGACAACATCAAACCACTTTGGAGTCTAGGACCTAGCCTTCCTAGACTAAAAGAGGGCTCTCTCTGTTTTATGATTTAACTTGATAATTATAAGTGCTGATATTAGGGTAGTTATAGAAATTATGAGGGTTTTTTGTCTGATTGATTGTGTGGTTGGACAGATAGAGCTGTGAAACTAATCCATTAGGTTATGGAGTCATAAAAGGCAGAATTGTGCATCAAATTTTCAAGGGCATTCACAGGGAAAGCTAACTATGCAGATTGGATCTTACTGGCATTGTGAATATGAGATGGGAGAAAGTAGTGGGTTCAGAAATAGCTAAAGAGAAATGAAGAATTCTTTAACTATACTTCAGAAGAAAAAATTAAGATAACAAACACAGACAGAATTAAGGTGCTCTCTCAGCAAATGTTAATCTAAATTTTTTGTTTTGAAATCAGATAAATTGATGCACAACATGAAAAGACAGAGGAAAAACATTAACACAGAGGAAAAACATCACCATTAACATAGCTCAAGAATCCTATGAACAGTCTCTTATTATTGATGCCCATCTCAAACAGTTATAGTGCTCCAATACTTCTTATAATGCAAGTTTCAGCAGGGTCCAATTTTCCAACCCCTCATACTACTAAGGCATGCAGTATTTATCTAAAGAGTAAGTCAGTTGCCCTACCTTAATTGGAAACCTTTCATTGATTAAAATATAGATAAAATGGAAAAGTGTGGCCATGCAAGGCCTGAACAAAAATCTCTAACAAAAGCACTGCTTGTAGAATTAATTTTGGGTAGCTCTTCATGGATCCAAAAGCTTCGATGGCTCTTTGTAAGATCAAACAATCAACATAGAGGTGGATGTGATGGTCACGAATAGGCAACCAATGGTGTCTCTGACCTCTAGCCCTCCTTTTCAGAAAACTGGCATTTGGTAATTAAATCTGGTGCAGTGTTGGCCATTTTTCATTGATTGGTGATGGCACTGATGTGTTCTACTGCCTTTTCGTCTTCTGCTGGTACACCATAACAGTTCTGCATGAACGCCCTTTTCCCAAATTGAACTCCTTTTTTTTCACTCCTTGTCGGGGCTTATTCTACCATAATTCCTTCATACTATGTTTTGGCCTATTTCTTTATAAAACAATGTACAAACTACATCTGCCTGGACTTGAAAATATTTAGGCCTTTGCTCTGAAATACATCGCATCCACACCAACATCGCACTTCACAACTTTTAATGTTAAACAATAAAATTATCCTATATGATATTTGATGTGCGGTATGCAGGCCAGGTCCACGTCATCGTGCCACATCACTTACCACATCACTGCCACTGTTATCACTGGAAAATCGAACAAGCAAAGATGACATTATTAAATGTCATGAAGAAGGATTTACAGGGCTGAGAGACATTATAAAATCTGAAGTATTTAAAAATATCTAAGGTCTAAGAGGAAAAATCAAATTGCACACAAAAGGAACCAATTAAATGTGCCTTTGCGCGCACTATTCTTCGATAAGCGCGCCTTTGTACAACTTTTCCTCAAAAAGCCACGTGGTCCTGAGAGTGGCATAAGTAATTCTTTGGGACCACAAGGCACACTCCAGGACATTGGGCCCACACTTGAGGCTACCTAAGGACAATTTCCCAAGCCTCCTTAGGACCTCAAGGGAGAACACAATGGAATAAATGTGGCACACAATGGAATTACCCTCCTCTCTTGGGTCACCATCCACAAAGTATCAAGAGAGGGAAGGAGGATTTGAGTTCTATAAAAGGCCACCAAGAGATGAAAAATTTGAGAACACATTGTTATGCTGGCCATAATTTCCCCAAGCAATACCAGCAGTGTGTAATCTAGAGCAGAGATAGAGGGGACTTAGTTGTTGGCCATCCAACAACTCTAGTCCACCATAGTAGAGAGAGGGAGACTTTGCGCCAAGGCAGTTCAGAAGTAAAGACATCCTTGCATCGGGACTTGGAACTCCATAGTTCTAAGTGCCCCTTGGCAAGTCGATAAAAGTTTCATCCTTCATTCCTACCAGCACTCAATAAGAGGGGATGTAAGCACTGCCTTTTGGATTATTGAAGTTGTTTGACTCTATTCAGAGCTTTTGTTTTATTTGTTTTAGTTTATTTTTTATGTTTGAATATGCATGCTATTTCTCTATCTAGTATGTTTATATTCTAGCATGTTCCACTAAATTTCTTGACTCCATCTATTTTATGCTTGTGAACAAGAACTTAAGAGGTAAAAAAAACCCCTCTTAAGCAGGTGTGATTTGGTACATTCATTTTCCAAACACACTAACATAGGATTGGCAACTCTTTCTTTCTTTGCTGAGGAGTTGGGCTGGAACTGCCCCCTTTCTCTCCTTCACTGCCTGATTCATCCTTAGGGACAGGTTGAAGCTGAAGAGCTCCCAAAAATTACTTTGTAGGAACTTGCATGGATTTTTTGCAGACAGACGCGCCCCAGTGCGCGCATTCAGACGTGACCTACGCATAGCCTTCACACTTGTTTCAGCCTTTTCCGTGCAGAAACTAGAAGTAGGATTTTTTCTACTATTTCCATCTTTTTCTTGCTTGTAAAGTTACTGGCAGCCCATAATACATCTCCCAGCACTGGTTGAGGTGCCCCACAACTTGTTAAAGCTCACTTTTAGCTGCTTTTAGTAGTTTAGGTGTTAGTTTTATTTCAAGTTGATTTTCACAAAGTTAACACATAGTTTAAGTAGGAGGCACATTAACTTACATTCCAAAATAATTAATGTTTTTCGAATTTAGGTACCAAAACACCTAGTTAATTAGCCAAAGTAAGTGGCCCAAGTCCGCGCATGCTTAGCTAAATCTCTTTCATTTTTTTTGTGTATAGTTTAGTTCAATTTTTGCACTAGGATTTTAGGACCAGGATCGAATTGTCAGTAGAAGAGCAAGTAATCTCTGCTACCTTTGCACCTTCGGGTGATCCTAGGCAAGCATATGAACACTCCCTTTTGATAACTCACCATCTCCCTATAGTTGATCATTTAGATTAACCAAGAAAAATTGAAAGCGGCCCATATCCGCACATGTTTTTATTTTGAGCAAGGAACAAAAAAATATAGTTTAAATAAGGGATTTTGAAAAGGATCATCACATATCCACACGTTCAAACTATGTGCTTGTTCACCTTTTGTTCACACACATCCACACCCTAAGTAAAGTAAATAAACATAAAAATAACTTAACAAAACTCACTAAATTCTCCCCATAGGGGCCACAAAAGAATTTATAGTATAAGTTAGGCCCAAGGGGGTAGGCTTCCAATAAGCCGCCTTGGTTAGTATTAATCTTGAAACATAGAATTTGATTGTTTAGGGAACTTTCAAACCCATCTATCAGCCCACGGAAAAGAAAACCCAAGCACGGCAGAGACCCGATTCAGAGGGGGTTGGGCTTAGGCCCAATGCGTGCGGTATCATTCGGGGCTACCTGACTCGTCTGATACTTGGTGCTGGTAGCTAAACTACCAAGAAGCCCAAGATTCAAAAACTCACGTGGGAAGATGGTGCTTAGTGGCCAAAATTAGGGCATCCTTCCCTATAGGTGACAGTGCAGGCAAGCACTAGATCGTCTACCCTTACCTTGGTGGATTTTCTTTGGTTGACTGGGGGCATTGCCAGTTTTTTCCAGATGTTGTGCCACCATTTGCAAGATATATTCTTAAGGCCCAATTAGATTTGAGCGTGTGAGGATGATTAGGTCTTCTAGGATTTGAGTATCATGCGAAAACAACAAAAAAACCATATTTTTTGATTGACTGATCACATTGGATTAGTCTAAAGGGAAAATTTATTTTATTTTTCGCTTTTTTTATGTATGCAATCTATTTTTTTCTTTGGTTATAATCTCTATCCTCTCAAATATTTCCAAAACCATACCTAGTCGACACCAAAATGGATCCAATTGGACCTCGTCTATCTAGATGCCTTTTGGACCTCCCCAACAACATCCATTTACAAACCAAGGACCGCAATACGTCCAATCTCCAGCAAAGACACACCCATGCAGAATAATTCATAAGTGAACTTTGTGCAAACCTCCCAAAACCAACTGCGCCAACCATACAACGAGGAGAATCCAAATTATCCTCATAACACAGTTAATAAAAAAGGGAAAAACAAGCCTAAAGGAAATCCTGGACAAGGGGACAACAACCAATAATTCCCTTTGCGATCTCAAGTTGGAGGCAACTCTAACCGAAATCAAAACCAGGAGCCAAGCAACCCCCAAAGGCAGAACAAGAGACCAATTCTTCGGACGAACCACTCTTGTTCAATTAGTGGTGAGTACGGCCATTACACTCACCATTGTCCTGAACTCCATGAGCTGAAGAAGCTACAGAGTAACCATGGACAAGGGGGATCCTCCCAACAAAAAGCAGCCGTGCAAGAGCCTGTCCCCCATCAAGGGAAAATTAGCACACATCAACAAAATCCCAACGATTCCTGAAAAAACAACCATGAAATCTACATGACTGGCAAGGAAATGTTTTTTCAGACAGGGAATCAAAATGTAAAATTCCTAAATTAGCATGCATCTAATGGGAATATTAGTTTTTCTCTTAACATCTAGTTAGATGAATAAATGGGTAAGGAGGCCCATAAGTATCTTAAGTAGGCATAAAATCCCTCTTAATGTGAAAATGGATCATGCTAGTAACCAATTCAAGCATCCTCATGTGTGAACAAAGTCTAAAATATGTGGACAAGGTCAAGTTTGACCAAGTCAACATCATTAATTTTGGATGAGTGGATCATCAATAAATATAGCTCAATGTGAATGCAGATCAGTTTAGCTAGTTAGAATAACGACACCTTGGGTGTGAAAGGAGAAAATGCATGAAGATCAAGTTAAGATTGACCAAATAAAATAGCGCTGTAAATAGAAGAGTGGGACTCTTGGAGACAACGTAATTTTGGAAGAGGACCCTTTGCATGGAAGTAACCTCATGAATGGGTGGGACCCATGGTGAGGAAGCTCATCAAATATATAATGGAGGGAATGGCAGCCATATGGGGCATGATTGAAGATATGTTTGATGATTGGGTCTATTTAGAATGATTTGCATGCTTCAGTTGTTTATTTAATTTTGTTGCACTGTTTAGTGCAAGGGTTTTCTCATGCGGGAATTCCCCACTCTTTCTTAGAGATCTTGTTTAAGAAATATGAGAGGAGTTTTCTGGATTTCATTTCCACTATCCAACACTTGGCCAAGAAGTCACCTACATCCACAATGCAGTCTCTTGGAGGATCTGTATTATTGTACATGGTGTTGCAGTGGGAGGGTTTAAACCCTTGTTTTATGAGCTAGTTTCCCAGGAGGAGGATCAACCTTTTTCCCGGAAAGCTAGTAGAAGGAGCTACATCCATTTATTTTCATAATCAACCATATGTATCTAGTGCTTTAGCCATTCTGTGTGATTCAACCATAGATCTGCAACATTTACTTTTTGTACTTCATGTTTATCAAGAAACATTTAATTACACAAAATTACGATACCCCACCAGACACCAATGCATGAGGGGCTAGTACAAGTGCACCAACAACACCTTTGACCATATCAAAGATGCCTATTGAACCTTTTCCAAAAATGGCTAAAGGACCAACTAGGCAAGCATGAAACTATTCGAAAGCAACCCATAACTATAGCATCATGGATGATCTCTCTCTATCACTCGCCGATATGTCAGTTTTGGAGGTATTACAATAATTCCCAAAGTAGCGGAAAGCCTTACTTTATGCATTAGGTGCCATTGACCCTGCAGATTTGTGCTTGACGGCTTGTGATTTAGATAAATCCACCCCTAGGCTTCCTTCAATGGTTGCATTTTAGATACCGTTGTCGGTCCAAAACATCACCATTCACCGATGTATCATTGACGGGGGTGAATCCACATGAATCATGTGAAAGAACATATGGTAGAAGTTAGGGTCCCCCAAACTAAAACCATCAGACATCACGCTTAGAGCATACGATGGTCGCCCTTCAGCCCCCATCGGTCTTTACTAAAATGTTCTGGTATGCTTAGCCGGCAAGACGGTCCTTATAGAAATTGAAGTCTTGGACGCCCAATTCGACTACAATATACTCCTTGGTCAGATTTATATGTACTCAATGTCAGCCATCACCTCCTCCATCTTCCGAACTATGATGTTCCCCCATGAGGACCAAATCGTTATTGTCGACCAGTTGACACATAGCGAAAAGTAGCCCTTAAAAAATACTGATTTCATTCTACCATATGTAGACACATCTGCTGATGCTCTTACACGGTGCTAGGAATATGGCCCCGACCAGTTCAAACCGTCATCCATCCTAGGTTCATTCCTAGGAGATCCCACTGTTATACCTGAGTCATCACCTGATGTCACAGGGGCTCCAGTGTGCATGATTTCCTCGTCAAGCACCGAAGCTAGTCAAGACACATAGACAGGTAGTAATGACACCGAGTCCTCAGCCACGGAAACCTCTCTAGCCTACACTACCTCCCAAACTCCTTTCCTATTCCCCCTAGCTGGTTTCGTGTCGCAGCAGGTCATGGTCACGGTGGTCCAACCAAACTTATCGTTTTCAATATTAGTTTGGTACCTAGTCCCACCTACTCCTATGGGAGTCGTGCACATCACCTCTATAGGGTTAATCCCTATCAATCCTGATCTGGCCCCAACCATTCAAGAGACTATCGCAAACATCCCTTCAAAGGAAATTCCCATCGCAAAATTGATGATTACGACTAAGAAAACCGAGAGAAGAGGAAAGAAGGTGGAGAGTGCCACCACGCAATGGGAATCACCATGCTACGCCATATGTGATGTAGTATGACACCCTACCCACATATGCCAAGAGCTGGACAAATTAAAACCACTCCTTAGCTTTGCGGTAGAGATTGCGGCACCAAGTTCCTATAAAAGGAACCTGCCACCAAAAGTCAAGGAAAAGCATTGCATACTAATCATGCATGTGCTATCTGCAACAATTATGGACACTATACCCATCATTTCCCAGAGATCCCACGATATAGGGATGCCTTACACGCCATCGACCAATAATATCAAGATGATCCTGCCACCCAGTCATATGGAGATTAACCTTGCGTCATTATATACCTACAGGAGGAAGAGCAGTCACCAGAAAGACAACCATTTATCTCTCCTCCCCCCAAGCCACCATACCCCTACCAGGGATAGGGGAGCCTGGTTTCCTCATCCTCTTGAGTTACCACGCACGTCGATTAATGTAGATGGTTGATCGAGTCTTTGGCCCAAGGTCACCTAAGAAATAGTAATTTGTAACACTATGATCAACACTCCATAATGCCCAAAGGTAGTGCCACACATTTGCACCTCTGAGAATTTTTTTTTTCAGTTTGCCCTACCTCATGAGTTGTAGCTTTAAACTATATATGTTTAATACCTCTTAGTTTTTTCCCAAACTTGATGTTCATTACACCTCATACATCACCCTAAGGATCCATTAACCTTGCTAAATTGGCCCTGCAACACACTCTGTTTCATAATTTAGACACCCTTGACTTCATTTGACTCCATAGCCCAATGGCTTTGACATACTCTCACTCCACCTATTCGACTTGACCATCTTACCCAACCAAAAAAATCAACAAACCCTACACCTAACAACTAGCCTAAAATCAAAACCCTAGAGACTAAAGAACACATCGTTTGCACCCAATAGAGAGATCCTTCTCTGATTCCAGGAAGGCTAGGTTCTTGGACTCTAAAGACTAGCTCCATGTTACCCTGTCATTCGGTCTACCAATATTCTAAATCACATGATCCTAACATTCAACACTTCCCCTCTTTGATACTCTTGTCCTCTTGTCAAGAATTGTATCCTCTTTGAGCTCATTCAAAAATTTTCCGGCGAGAAATCTTCAATTGAAGGTAGCTGAACATCATTTCCTTGATCATCGATCAAAGGTGGCTCAAAGAAACATTTGTTTTCAACAAAAATACTTGCATACATGACTGAAATTTGCATGTGTAGAAATGAATGTATGGCTTACTGGGTCAATAAGTCAAACCACTTCTTACCAATCCACTTCCATGGCGATTTTTGCTGCTGAAAATGTTCTTCTTATGAAACATCTATATTCACATCAATGATGGAATATTTGGTTCCAGTTTCGCGAGTATTTTTATTCTCTTGCTTCAAATGCTTGAGATGATTGGTTGGATGCAATGTCCAACATTATGCAATAATATGTCCATTCTTCTGGCAATGTGTGCAAGTATTTTGCATCTTTTTCTCAAGTTGCCTTCACTTCGACTATTTCCTGTATGCCTTCATCCTCTTCCAACATTTTGAAACTTCATGGTTACACAAACCATAGTAGGAAAAACAACTCTTTCTTCCTCTCATGCATGCAGATTTTCCATGCTTAATATAAACATAATCAACTTGACCATGGGAATAATTATACCACAAATGTTTCTTTGCATGTCCATCTTTTTTACCTTCATGAGGAGATGAACTTGAAGAGGTTCCAGGTCTCTTTTGAAGACCAACATCATTGTTCATTTCTTGATAGCTGTCAGAACTCTCTTGCTCACTATAACCTGCATGTCTACAAAAATTTTGCTACAACATAGGCTTCAAACAATGGCATTCAAATTGAAAACAAACTTGACATGTTTGTGGGTTTGAACTTGCAACAAAAGTTCTTCTTGGAGTTGTCTCTAAATCCTTCATGGCTGTAGAGTTTTCACCATAAGTTTGAACATAGCCTAGACCAAACTTCTTACACCTTTCCTCAACCATAATAGGCTCTATCATGCCTTGTGCATGTTTACCTAGACCCTTGCCTTCATAACCCATTTTTAACATCAATTTTGACCCTATACCTCTAGTGTACTATTCAAATGAACGTAGACATCTATCTGAAGAGGAAATTGAAGAAAAATTTGAGTGATTTACCTCTGCTTCAAGAATGTATTTGGTTAAGGCCTCTTTGGCATGGTGGAGCTGCATCTCTATCTCATGCAGTCTTTGAAGAAGTCCTTCTTTCTCTTGCTTCATAGAAACCAATTTCTCATGAATTATAGTAATTTCCCTTACATCTTCATACATACTTTGCACCATATCCTTCAAGATGTAGAAGTCCTGCTTCATCTCTTTATCAAAGAGTTTTGAAAATGAGGAGGAGTTTAAAACCTCACTCGATGAAGATTTCATAATTATGTAAATGAATTAAAGAAATTAAAAAATAATTTAGAAATCTTCAAAAATAATTGACAAATATTCTTAACAATATGTCTGTAGATTCAAGCTCTTTTCTACAGCTTGTATCTCTTCTTCAAGCAACCTCTTTTTGCAAACAATCCCTCTGGTGCTTCAAGAGTTACCTTGAGGTCCTTTGGGTAAGGAAAATAATTTCTTCATTCTTCCTTCTTGTCCTCTTCTGGAATTAGCTAACAATATCTCCCCTTCACCTCTAGCAAACTCAAACTTGTAAGCATCAGTCAATTTGCAAACAATTAAATTCTTTGCACTATTAAACACCTTACAAGTCAAAAAAGCAAGTAAGCAACCTTGTGCTATATCAAGCAAGAAACCTAGTGCTATGATACCACATGATCTGAAATGGGTGTATGACCTATTATGATATGCAAGAACCTCCCACTCAGTTAAAAAAATTAAGATCTTGCTTATACTTGATAATGCGAAATTGAATTCTTGATTAAGGTGTATGTGCTTTAAACTGTTTTAATGCTTTTAGTGTGAGGAATTAAACATTTGTTTTTTCTAATAATAAGCATGTACAAAAAC
Organism: Pinus albicaulis; assembly: GCA_034641835.2. NCBI lineage: Eukaryota > Viridiplantae > Streptophyta > Pinopsida > Pinales > Pinaceae > Pinus > Pinus albicaulis. The sequence continues at coordinate 1,607,280,369 of CM076570.1, read as the reverse complement.
CATAAAGTGCAGAAAATAAGCATCAACACATAACACAAAATTTAATAAAGGAGTTCACCCATATGTCTTGGGCTATGTCTCCTTGAGCCTTTGTCAATTAACTTGGATCTTTGGGATTATGATGGAATATTTCTTTTACAAGTCTCCCAATAAAATCCAATGGTTATTTGAAATGAAAAAATGGGTTTATAATACCATCATACCCATGGAATGGTTTCTATATCCCTGGAGATGGACCTAGGCTCCCTTTGAATTGACCTCTACTGTTGGTGCCCTTAAGCTTCCCCGAGCTTATCTGTGGCACAAAAACCCTTAGAAGTCCTTTTATGTCCCTAAATTTTTTTCTAATGTCTCCATCATATATCATACATCCAAAATGGACTGTTCATTTTCTCCAAATGAGCTTTGTCTCCCCAATCTAGGCCTCCAACTCCTATTGGCCCTAGGTTGCCCGAAACTTACCTGTGGCTTCTTTGACTCTAGAAGTCTCCTAAATGCTATGAAAATCCTTCCATTGGATTCATAATGTCTAAAATAGTTAGAATATACTAATCAATCTCTGAAATTGGCCTCTGGATGCTCCGGTTTAGCCTCCAACAACTGGTGGCACCCTATGTCTCTAGGCTCACTGAAAAATTCTATGAAGCATATCGGCCTTCATAAGTCTTCAAAAACTTCTAAAAATACTTCCAATGGATTCATAATGTCCTAAATACTCAAAATATACTATTTGTTTTCTAATAATGGTCACTGGTTTCTATGGATATGCCTGATTCTCCTGCTGGCCCCAACTGGCCTTAATGGCCCCTTGAAGTTCTTTGAAGCAAAATCATGCTCATAAGTCCTCTTATTGCTCCAAAACCTCAAAAATTTCTCTGGAATGTCTGAAACATCCAAAAATTACTATTTTTTTTCCTGATAATGGCCTTTAGCTACCCTGGCTAGGCCTCATTCTGCTGTTGGCCCCTAAAACTTCTCTGAAGCAAAATCACGCTTAGAAGTTCTTTGATGGCTCTAAAAACCTCACCAATAGCTCCAAAATTTCTAAGAAAGTTGAAATTTACTACTCTCATAATGGTCGAAAAATGAGTCTCCAACTCATTTGTCCAGTTTCACCTAAAACAGCTCCACTAAATGTGGAGAACTTCACCTTAATTGGAGATAAACTAGCGGATACCGCCACTTTGGGCGCACTTCCAAAATTTTTACTAGAACTAACCGTGGAAATTTTTTTAATGGTTGGTGGTTGGGCACATGCCCCAAAATCGCACAGTTAACAAACCGTAACTGTCGGCGGAAACCACGACCACAACTGTGGTTGGATAAGGGTTGAACCCCGGTGGTTAGGCGTTGACTGCGTGAAAAGTGTTATCGTTTGTTGCCATGTGACAACATAACGGAAACCGGTGGATAGAAGACTGTTAGAGGTTACATTTTACATTAGCATTCCAAAATGTTATGTGACCACAACTCTGGGAATGCTGGCAGTTTGGGACCGCCGACGACCCCCCAACCCCCGTATACAATTTCATCAAACTTGAAATAGAAGCTGCGTTCTATGAGGTTAAGAAACAAAACGTAGGGCGGGTGGTAAGACCTATGCATGCCTGGTGGGAGGTCGCAAGGTCGACTCCTGTAGACCCGCAAAAATTTTATAACACAGTTCAAAGGTCATGTGGCAGCCTCAGTGCTAGCCACATGGCAGCTTCCAATTGGTCCACAAAAAACTACGTACAATCAACTGCCAAATAAAAGGGTTCCACTTGTCATCCCTTAAATGGCTTAGAAGGAATATTTTGGGGAATATTATAAGGAATATTCTAGGAATATTCTTTTTTTATGACTGTACAAATGCCCAGTCAACCCTGGTCAACTATCGAAATTTGTAGTTTACTGGACTTTTCAAAACGCGATAACTTCTTCATATGGTGTCGGTTTTTCGAACCGTTCACGATGCCAGAATCAAGAAGATGAGATATATCTAGGCGCTTAGGCTCAACACACTTTTTAACAATTTGAAATTTTAGCTATCACTTAGGTCCTTGATCCAAATCTGATCAATGGTGCTAATTTTCTAGAAGTTCCCATTCTCAAGGAAATTATTTTTGGATTGACCCAAAGATGATGTAGCATTGATTACCCATAATTGTTTTTTTTTTTACTAGTTTTTTAGCATATAGGACTGTTATAGACACCCCCATAGTATATTGATCATTGATTGTCATAAAAAAAACATGTGTAATCTATTCATTTCAATCAGACCTACTTCCAAGAATTATGTCACCTTCCTTTTTGTCCCTGTAGCTATCTAGACCAATGGTGGAACCGTGGATTCTCATGATTATTTTTTTAGAGGATACAAGCATCAACAACTTGGACCATAAAATAACTAAGGTTAGATCCATGGTCAATCAAAATATAAATAGATCGTTGAGTAGTTTTACCTTCTACTTCAACGACTTATGCCTAATGGTATACGTGTTGATTCTCCCCACCTACATAAATTTGAGGCATCTCTCATACTACATCATCAATGGTCATATATTATTGTACTTAATAAATAATCTTGTTATCATATTTCCTTTAGGAACAATCTCAGAGTCATTTCCCTTCTCCATACCCTCCAACACTTCAAAGGCCTCCTTTTTCTAATTTCTTCTATGTCTTTAGTCAACTTATTCCCAATTTGCATAGGGTAGTTCTATTGGAATTTGCTATTGAATGGGTAGCCCACCTTCGAACCCTTTCCTAAGGTATTCTATTTCCATGATCTAAATTTCTTCTTCTTTGAGGTAGGATTATCCTGCTTCTTCAAAGGATTATGTAGGTCTAATCAGTGTCTTGATTACTCATGATAAATCCTTATAGCATTGAGGAAACCCACTTAGAAAGTGTTTAATTTTTATTTTCTCATCCTTGATACATCTAACATAGCATAGTAGTTCCAAATATATATCAACATAATCTTCCATAGTCAATTGTACTAGCTTCCAGCTACGGAACTCCATGATCTTCCCATCCTAATATCTTTTAGAAAATTAATTCATCTTAAAGTATTTCTTGTATTATTTCCAAGTGATATTATTTTCTTTGATTCCTCTTGTGCTCTTGAGGTCTTCCATATTGAATTTCCATGATCTTGGGTCTAGGATAGAATCTTAAAATATTTGACACTAGCAAACCAAGAATCTCAACAAATCTACTTTGCAGAACAAAATATAAATAATGGTAAATCAAACATTCACAAGTATAAACAATTTTTTTACAAAATATTGTACAAATATGTTCAATAACCCAATATTCATTATATTAAACCAAATAAATACTACAACAGTCTAGGGCTCCCATACAAGGGATAATGACCCTCATTTATCCATAAAAACAAGAATACAAGATACCATGACAATCTCGCTGCAACCTCTATGTCGTATCTCGTCTTGCTATTCCTTCACTCTCGTTCTGCTCTCGAGTGCCTCTTAGTCCATCAGGAGGCAACACATAGAGTTTCTAGGAGGGCTGCCACCTATCACTGCTGCAAGTCGCTTCTGCTACAATCAACACGAGCTAATACAATATTCTCTTCTAGAATGGCCAATCCCTTAGCTCCAATTTTCCAATCTAGCATTCCACTAGTCCATCAGTGTACTGCACATTAGGCTCATTATCTTCACCCAACCTTTAGTTGTCACACTCCCTTTAGGACAACTTTTCAAGGGCTACTTTGGGCTACCAACACGCTTCCATCCACCAATCCAGTGGCACCAAATTCGATCACTGTAGGATCTGCTCCTAGAATAGGAGTTCATCCATCAAGACAAGCCTTACAATGGGATCCCACATGTTGCAACTAGATCTGTCCACACTAAGACTCCATCCGTAGCATCAAAACAAATACAACTTCAACAATACATACCATTTTCTTATGTATGTTTAACTGCAATATATTATGGTCTTGGTTAGAGCCAATGATTTAGTACTTTAGCTCCTCTTTTCTCCACTAAAATATCCTTGACTAATGTGGCTTTGTTTCCCTTTCCTTATACTCTACTTCATTGCTTCCTTGTACTACTTCTTAGCCATTAACAACCCTCACAACTCCTTGTTCTAGGGACATCAGGGCTTGCGACTTACTTCTATCTTCTACTTGGGATGCGGCCTCATGAACAGAGGTATTTTCCACACAAAACCACCCTATAAATATTCTAGAACTCCCTCACTTCAAGAAGCCACCTCCTACTCTTGATTCAGACCAAAAGTTGACAAAATAACCCACACAATATGCCAAAAAATGATCTCAATATTTTTGGCAATAGTGACATCTCGTATTTCGATGATTCTCAAAGCTTTGGATTGTCCTTTCCATCCTCTATCATCTCCATCCATCACATCTCCAAAATTCTCCATGGTTTTGTCTGTTAGACTCCTATACCAATAGGTTTCATCTTTCATGATTGTCTTGATTGAATTATGGAATATGTTCAAACCTTCTTTCTTGAGCAAAGGTGTTCCATATTCTTGAAAAACCAAAAAATCAAAAAATTTAAAAAATGTAAAGAGGGTATACCCTAAAAGACAGATCAAAGGGTAAAAAGAATAAACTGGTCAAAAAAGAGAAAGAAATGAACCCCAAGCAAAAAATAGACCAAGGAAAGTGTGCAAATCCAAATGCCACTACCATTTCATTTTTGTAATAAAAACAATTGTGTGCAGCTTGTCAAACTTTTGCCACAATTCGTGAATAAGTCAAACTGTTTAAACTTGGCTTATTCATATTTCAATTTCATGTTATAGAATAGAGAATAAATATCTGTCCAAACAGTTTAATCTTGGCAGATAAGTAGCTAGATAGAGTGAATAAAAGGTGCTCAACAATTTAATCTGAGCCCTTGGATGTAATAAGGGTATAAATAGATAGATTTATCATGTAAAAAGAAAAAGATTGAAAAGGGTTTGCAAGTCTAAATGCACCCTAATAAAGAAGAGAAAATGGTAGTGTTAAGTAGATAGGGTAGGTAGATGGTGCTGCAAAGTGTTATCTGATGAATGATGCTGCTACATGTTTTTGATCCTTTACTTTCATCGTAAGTACTGAAGCAGGAAATACATTGAAAAATCACAGCAAGCAAAAGTCAAATTCATTAACTTCCCTTATCATTTTCCCCTCAAAAAGTTTTACTAATTTTCCCCAAAAGTACTAAGGTAATTGGAGATCAAAGGGGCTCAAGGCATTTCCTTGACTTCTGGAGGGACCGGACCCTCGGCCTAATGATCAAAAAGACCTAAGTACTAGAGATAATTCATCATTGTTATCTTCCATTTTTAACTTTCTCCTAAGAAAAATCACATTTTACTTAGGGAACTGATGCATAATTTCATAAAAATCCCTCAAGATAAAATTGCTATTCTAAGAAGTGTTGGAGATAAAATGTTGCAATTTACTTCACAAGTGATCACTTTCTTAGATATGTAAAAATATTTTGAGTTTCCTTGTCCTTTGCCATATTAACATTTAACTCTATTATATTAAATCCCTAGTGAAATACCCTTTCCTAAGTATATAACTCCCTTTTTATATATACCCCAAAAACCCCTTTATTATAATATTTTAACCAAAGTAGTTATCTCCCGAAAATTCATTAAAACCCGCTTCTACAACCCCTTTGGTTAAAATTATCAATATACCTTAATCCCGCCCCTATGGTGAATTAATTGTATTAATTAAATTACCATATAATAAAAATATATATATAAAAACTTTAAACATGCGATGTGTGTGTTTAAACGCAAAAATATGAATAAAACTTCGACAGAGTCTTGCGCCACCGTGGTCCGTCCACGTGGCATTCCACCTAGCCAACTCCGCCGCAACCCCTTTCTTTGCATACGGGATTAATTAAGTCGCCTGGACTAATTAATAACTATTTCCGCCAGTTAAAAAGCCCCCGGAGCGATTAAAAACATTTAAATTTGTTTAAAAGTACGACGGGACCCACATGAAACCTCCGCCCATCTTCCCATCACCCCAGCCGTTGGATCAGCCTCCCGCAGATCAACGGCCCGCGTTGATCCCGCTGCCCATCCCTTGTCAGCAATTTAACCAGCGGGGGATGAGTGGTTTCTGAATAGTCAACCATCCACGTGGCGATCCTCCTGTGGAATCGCTGCCCTTCCGATATAAACCACCCTTGACCAAAAGCGGTGCGGGCGCTTACCGCTTACCGCCCAACCATGCATACGTCACCCCGTACGTCAATGACGTCATTCCTCAGAAAAATAAAAACTCTTTTAACTTGTGAATAAAGCCATTTTTCCGTGTTTTTCCTGTTATTTTCGTTGTTTGAAAACGACAGTCCTCTCCGCGGAGATTTTTGAATTTCCACTATAATTGACCGATTTACTCCAAGATTTCGCTGCGCCCGTGTTCAAGTACAATCCCACCATCACCTGTTACCCATTAAAGAACCAACCTCCTTCAAAAAACAGGTATTTATCCTTTTCCGCCCCGACTGCAAGTAAACTCTGTTTTCCTTGTTTTTCGCTGAAATCAGTGTTTAAATCTTAGTCCTAAGATCATTCCCTGAGTTTTAAACTATGAATTGTTCCCCCCCGAACATGCAAATTGACCTATTTCTCCCGTGAATTCACTAAATTCCTCACCATTAGCCAAATTTCCATTTTGAATCCACAAGAACCAAAATGGAAGCTCCTGTGGCTTTAAACGTTGTCCCATTGAACGCCCCTCATAGAGACCTGGATTTCATTAACAAATTGTTTGATTTTAGCAGGTTACCATCAGAATATGGATTTGGACCAACAATTTCAATACTAGTTGACAAAATTGTTTACTCCAAATTCTCAGATTTTAATTCAATATCTTCATTCAAAAAACAGTTTGTATACAAAGTCAGAGAGAGATTAGAGTGATGAAATGTGCTCAGTGAATGGTAAAAGTGAAATGAGAAATTACAGGGATAGGAAAAGCATAACAGTTAAAGAGTATCAGTGGTTAAAGTGTATCAGGTAAAAGTCAGAGTGAAAGTTAAAATGAAGTTACAGAGCAATCAAAGGTAAAACAGTAAAAGTAATCACAGAGGCAGTAAAATGATAAAAAGAGATGAAAATACTTTCACCAACATTGAAGTTTATCTAAAGTGAAAGTAAAACAGTCAAAGGAACAAAAAAGTGAAAAGATGAAAAATACAACAAGAAGGAACATTTTTGCAGAAATTGCATAGTTTAGTCATAGCTTTGCAGAAACTATTGTGATCAATCCAAGATTAATTTTGAAAAACTGAAGGAGGTTTATGTTCTTAAGAGGATTATCTACAAAAACCTCTCTCACTTTTCTAACAGCTATTATGGTTTTGGAAATATTAAACAATGTTGGAAAGCATTTTTTGCAGAAAATTCCTGTTAAGTCATTATTTTGCAGAGAATATTGTGGCCAATTAGAAATACATTTTACAAAACTGAAGGAGGTTTTTGTTCCTAAGGGACCCATATACAAAAACCTATCTCACGTTTTTCACAGTGATTTCAGAATGAGAGATACATGCACATCTTTAGAGACTATTTTTCAGACTCTGTAAAACTCTGTTTTACACATATTTTTTACAGAGAATATTATGTACAGCGGGAGAGGAATATTTGGAAACTGAAAGAGGTTTTCTCACCAACATATTAATCCAAAATAACCTCTTTCACTTTTTACATATCTATTACGGATTGAGAAATACGAAGATATCATTGGACCCCAAGTTTGCAGAATTGTTGGAGCAGATTGCACAAAGAAAGGAAGCAGTTAGTGACTTGGATGCCTCATCATCAACTAAGATTTGGATCAAATTCGGATTCTCCTCTTTGTCATCACCTATCCATCAAAAATAGTGCCAAATAGTTTGAGTGTCCTTTACTTTAGTTCTATTTATGTAAATAGTTGGAGAGATTTGTGAACCAATTTTGATATTTGTTTCAAGATATTTTAGTTTAGAATTTGTATAAATACTCCACTCTTGGAAGCATTTGGGGTGGATTCTATTACTTTGCTGTAACATTGAGATTTTCGTAATAAAAGCATTTTGGAGAAGTTTATTCGTGGCTTACTGGATGACGATTTGAAGCTTCAGGACTTTTTGCAGGATTCATGTGTTGGACGGCAGTTCAATAAGTCTTTCTACTCTTTGTCTTAAATTTTATATCAGTTTATAATATCATTATGTCCATTTCTGAATAATTTACATAAAGGATTGAATCAGAATTTACTTAATTGTACTCTGATTTCAGATGTGATTGTTCTTACTGTTTTCCTCTAAATTGGTTATAAGCATGAATTCTTAAATGCTCTTGCTTTGCTAATTTAAACATTGTTGATTACTATAATAAAGAATTCTTCATTGCTCTTTGTTTGTAGTCATCTCACTTCTTTCTTTTGAACATGGTGAAAGATTCTTAGCTGCCTTTCATCCCTTCAAAATCATCCCATCCACTTTAAATTTTAAGGATTGTTCTCTGCCTAGCTATCTTGCCCTGTAAAGCCATCTTGTGCGTAGAATAGAAATCCAGTAAAGCCATCCTTTGACTCCATAGCCCAATGGACTGAAAACTTTCAACCTTGCCCTTAGTTTGTGGATTCCACCATTTACAAACAAACTCTTGGATCTATAACTAGCCTAAAACCTTCTAAGAATAAAGATAAATCATAAAGAGAGAGCCCTCTCTGGATGCAGATTGGCTAGATTCTGCATCTAAAAGGTTGGTTTGTGGTTACCTCGGGTATACTTTCCTCTTACACAACTTCTAGGAAAACCTGAGTGATAACATAGTGGCGACTCCGCTGGGAATCTGAATCATTTTACTATTGTTTGATTTATAAGTTATAGACAGAGTCTGAAGATCAGCCAGGTAGCTTTTGAAATGCTTTTGCTCTGCAACTGCATAGTAAATAAATGCTGCTTCAGTCTATCTCTGGTTTAGCTTATAAACTGAACCTTAGTTTCAAACATTCAATCAGATTCTCTAGTTTAATAAATCTTTGAGAAAATTTTAATTAAAAATCTTAAATTTCTTGAAGAGTTTGTAGAAGTTGTTTTGAAAATTTACTCAAAGTTTCGTTTCCTTAAGAATTAACTTTTTCTTCAAAATTTGTTTTACAGGTTTAGATCTGATCTATGATGGTGGACAGGGATCAGACACACAAAGGTTAAAATTATCCACCTGGCGACTCCAAATCAATTTCAGAATCAAGACTCCTTTGGAGAATGAACCTCGAAAGGACAATATGGAAAGATCGAGGCTTTCAACTTGGATCTTAATCCAAGACATTATGTTCTTTCTCATTAAAGAAATTTTTTCAATGTATATTGTATTTTATAGAAGATCTTAGATTAGTTTTGGTTATTTTCCTTTGAAATTTATTAAGTAATAATTCTCATCTCTTTGAGCGACTTTCTTGTAGATCTAATGATGATCATTTCCAATTAAGAAGCCTCAAATAATAAAGACTGCTCTTACAATCCCTGTACATATCCCTGTGCCATATAAAGTTCCAGATAGATATAAGCCCCTTATTTTACCTCCTATACTCCATGATTTTCCTAAAAAATACTATAAGTATCTTCCTAGATTTGATGGAGAGAATGGCATCACTGCCCAAAAACATATTCAAGGTTTTGAAAATTATTTGGATTTATTTGAGATTGATGAAGATGATGTTAAAATCAGACTTTTTTCTCTTTCCTTGCAAAATAGAATAAAAATTTTGTTCAAAAATCTGCCTAATGCTGGCATCTCAAATTTCCAACAGTTTATCAAACTTTTCCTTGATAGATGGATAATCAAAGTTAATCATTTTGTGATCATGGAAGAATATAATCAATTAAAAAGGCATTCAAATGAAACGATACAACAATTTTCTGACAGATTTAATCAAGTTTATTATTCAATGCCAGAAAATATTAGACCTCCTCATGATGCAGCTCTCTTGCATTATCCAAGTGCCTTTGATTCAGAAATAGAATTTCGGTTAAGAGAAAGAGATCCAAAAACACTTGTACAGATGCAAAATATTGCAGTTGATGTGGAAGTTAATCTCCAAATCAAACAGGAAAAGTTGAAAGTAGAAGAAGAGGAAAGGAAAAACATCGCAGAGGTAAAACTCAACCTTTTGGTAAGAAAACTAGATGAAATAACACGGGAGATCACTATGAAAGAAGAATTTTTTATTCAAAATCACCATGAAGAAATAGAAGAGGTTGATAGCCATGAACAAATTCCTCTTAATTCAAATTATCATAAATCAGAAAATGAATTTGCAAATCAATATGAGGAAGAGGAATCTGTTGTTCTAATGTGTATGTTTGATGACATTCCTTATTTTGATGATTTTCCTAAGTATGATCATTATGATGATAATTATGTTCTCCAAAGTCAAGCTAACTTTACAGAGATATCAGAAGCTAGTTTGGAGGATGAAGAAATGCAGTTTCAGCAGATTGAAGACAGTGATCAGCCAATACAGATCAGCCATGAGAGTGAGGAAGGAAAAGCAGAAAATGTGGAAATAAGTGAAGATTCTTTACCTCTTTGTTTTGCTTCATTTCAGTTCATTAGAGAAAACTATCATGCCATCAATAATCAGCAATCTTTAGGAATTGTGATTGACAACAAAGAAGATAATGAAACTATTGATCAAGATTTTTCAGTTTCACAATTGCAGTTATCAGTTCCCATTGAAATAAATGATCAAATGACACACGAAAGTTCCATACCACTATTTTTTGAACCATTTCAGCTTTTAAAGGAAATGTGGTATAACATATTTAAAGAAAAGAATGGGAAACTTGTTGAAGTTTATGAAGTCCCATGGAATTTTATATGTCATAGGTTCCAGCAATTTTCCCAAGATTTTCAGGATCCAATAGCAGATATGTTGAATATTGAAGGCATTCAAAGCATTCCTCTATTAACTAACTATAATTTTCAGAATCAAGATGATAAAGGATTCAACACTCAAACATTACAATCAGTAGGAATATTATCACAAATCTTATCTGAAAGATTACAGGGAGATAAAGATGAAAATAGCATTTCATATTCATGGTATGGAGGCCATCCAGAACAGATGTACAATTTTTTAGATCAGTTAAACATCAGTGTATATATTTTGGAAGATCCTTTTGTACAGTTTCTAGAGTCAACAAAGGAAATCAAGTGTTTTCTTATCCTCTCATTTGTTGACAAGTTTCTAATAGGTTGCAGAAGTACAATTTTGATAATCAACAAGAAAATGCAACAAAATCTATCAAAGTACATAATGCTTGAATGGTTGCATTGGCTATTTCATTTTACCTAACTAGTAGTTGAACAGTAGATTGAGTAGGTAGATGAGTGGTAATAAGCTCAGAATTGTGAGCATTTTTTTTAGTTTTTCAATTTTCAGCTAGTTTTTCATTAAGTTGGTTTGAAAATTTTTGTGTGTTGTTTTATTTTTAGATTAGATTTCAGGTTGCAGAAAAAGGATGATATTCAATTCTAGATTTTCAGCCACAGCTAATGCATAAGTTTTAATTGGATGGTGACTTCTTGAAGTTGAAGCCCGAAGTGAAGGACCTAAGCTTCAAAAGTTTCACTATCATAGGTACAATAAAGCTACCAGAAGAAGGAAGATTTCATACTTTCAGTTTGAAGACATTTTGAGGCAACTGACCTGCTGTTCTTGACTTTTCACAAGGAAAAGTCATCCCCATGTGGAGCCAGTGTTAGACTCCTATACCAATAGGTTTAATCTTTCATGATTGTCTTGATTGAATTATGGAATATTTTCAAACCTTCTTTCTTGAGCAAAGGTGTTCCATATTCTTGAAAAACCAAAAAATCAAAAAATTTAAAAAATGTAAAGAGGGTATACCCTAAAAGACAGATCAAAGGGTAAAAAGAATAAACTGGTCAAAAAAGAGAAAGAAATGAACCCCAAGCAAAAAATAGACCAAGGAAAGTGTGCAAATCCAAATGCCACTACCATTTCATTTTTGTAATAAAAACAATTGTGTGCAGCTTGTCAAACTTTTGCCACAATTTGTGAATAAGTCAAACTGTTTAAACTTGGCTTATTCATATTTCAATTTCATGTTATAGAATAGAGAATAAATATCTGTCCAAACAGTTTAATCTTGGCAGATAAGTAGCTAGGTAGAGTGAATAAAAAGTGCTCAACAGTTTAATCTGAGCCCTTGGATGTAATAAGGGTAGAAATAGATAGATTTATCATGTAAAAAGAAAAAGATTGAAAAGGGTTTGCAAGTCTAAATGCACCCTAATAAAGAAGACAAAATGGTAGTGCTAAGTAGATAGGGTAGGTAGATGGTGCTGCAAAGTGTTATCTGATGAATGGTGCTGCTACATGTTGGTTAATCATTTACTTTCATCACAAGTACTGAAGCATGAAATACACCGGAAAATCACAGCAAGCAAAAGTCAAATTCATTAACTTCCCTTATCATTTTCCCCTCAAAAGTTTTACTAATTTTCCCCAAAGTACTAAGGTGATTGGAGATCAAAGGGGCTCAAGGCATTTCCTTGACTTCTGGAGGGACCGGACCCTCGGCCTAATGATCAAAAAGACCTAAGCACTTGAAATAATTCATCATTGTTATCTTCCATCTTTAACCTTTTCCTAAGTAAAATCCTATTTTACTTAGGAAACTGATGCAAAATTCCATAAAAATCCCTCAAGATAAAATTGCTATTCTAAGAAGTGTTGGAGATAAAATGTTGCAATTTACTTCACTAGTGATCACTTTCTTAGATATGTAAAAATATTTTGAGTTTCCTTGTCCTCTGCCATATTAACATTTAACTCTATTATATTAAATCCCTAGTGAAATACCCTTTCCTAAGTATATAACTCCCTTTTTTATAAATATCCCAAAAACCCTTATATTATATAGTTTAACCAAAGTAATTATTTTCCCAAAATTCAGTAAAAAACCCCCCCTTTATAAACCCTTTGGTTAAATATATCCTTATAATATAAATCCCGCCCCTATGGTGAAATAATTGTATTAATTAAATCATCATATAATAAAAAAAATATATAAAAACTTTAGACATACAATATGTATGTTTAATACCAAAACATATCAATAAAACTTTGCGAAAGTCTTGCGCCACCGTGGTCCGTCCACGTGGCATTCCACCTAGCCAACTCCGCCGCAACCCCTTTCTTTTGCATACGGGATTAATTAAGTCGCCTGGACTAATTAATAACTATTTCCGCCAGTTAAAAAGCCCCCGGAGCGATTAAAAACATTTAAAAGTGTTTAAAAGTACGACGGGGCCCACATGAAACCTCCGCCCATCTTCCCATCGCCCCAGCCGTTGGATCAGCCTCCCGCAGATCAACGGCCCGCGTTGATCCCGCTGCCCATCCCTTGTCAGCAATTTAACCAGCGTGGGATGAGTGGTTTCTGAATAGTCAACCATCCACGTGGCGATCCTCCTGTGGAATCGCTGCCCTTCCGATATAAACCACCCTTGACCAAAAGCGGTGCGGGCGCTTACCGCTTACCGCCCAACCATGCATACGTCACCCCGTACGTCAATGACGTCATTCCTCAGAAAAATAAAAACTCTTTTAACTTGTGAATAAAGCCATTTTTCCGTGTTTTTCCTGTTATTTTCGTTGTTTGAAAACGACAGTCCTCTCCGCGGAGATTTTTGAATTTCCACTATAATTGACCGATTTACTCCAAGATTTCGCTGCGCCCGTGTTCAAGTACAATCCCACCATCACCTGTTACCCATTAAAGAACCAACCTCCTTCAAAAAACAGGTATTTATCCTTTTCCGCCCCGACTGCAAGTAAACTCTGTTTTCCTTGTTTTTCGCTGAAATCAGTGTTTAAATCTTAGTCCTAAGATCATTCCCTGAGTTTTAAACTATGAATTGTTCCCCCCCGAACATGCAAATTGACCTATTTCTCCCGTGAATTCACTAAATTCCTCACCATTAGCCAAATTTCCATTTTGAATCCACAAGAACCAAAATGGAAGCTCCTGTGGCTTTAAACGTTGTCCCATTGAACGCCCCTCATAGAGACCTGGATTTCATTAACAAATTGTTTGATTTTAGCAGGTTACCATCAGAATATGGATTTGGACCAACAATTTCAATACTAGTTGACAAAATTGTTTACTCCAAATTCTCAGATTTTAATTCAATATCTTCATTCAACAAACAGTTTGTATACAAAGTCAGAGAGAGATTAGAGTGATGAAATGTGCTCAGTGAATGGTAAAAGTGAAATGAGAAATTACAGGGATAGGAAAAGCACAACAGTTAAAGAGTATCAGTGGTTAAAGTGTATCAGGTAAAAGTCAGAGTGCAAGTTAAAATGAAGTTACAGAGCAGTCAAAGGTAAAACAGTAAAAGTAATTACAGAGGCAGTAAAATGGTAAAAAGAGATGAAAATACTTTCACCAACATTGAATTTTATCTAAAGTGAAAGTAAAACAGTCAAAGGAACAAAAAAGTGAAAAGATGAAAAATACAACAAGAAGGAACATTTTTGCAGAAATTGCATAGTTTAGTCATAGCTTTGCAGAAACTATTGTGATCAATCCAAGATGCATTTTGAAAAACTGAAGGAGGTTTATGTTCTTAAGAGGATTATCTACAAAAACCTCTCTCACTTTTCTAACAGCTATTATGGTTTTGGAAATATTAAACAATGTTGGAAAGCATTTTTTGCAGAAAATTCCTGTTAAGTCATTATTTTGCAGAGAATATTGTGGCCAATTAGAAATACATTTTACAAAACTGAAGGAGGTTTTTGTTCCTAAGGGACCCATATACAAAAACCTATCTCACGTTTTGCACAGTGATTTCAGAATGAGAGATACATGCACATCTTTAGAGGCTATTTTTCAGACTCTGTAAAACTCTGTTTTACACATATTTTTTACAGAGAATATTATGTACAGCTGGAGAGGAATTTTGGGAAACTGAAAGAGGTTTATCTCACCAACATATTAATCCACAATAACCTCTTTCACTTTTTACATATCTATTACGGATTGAGAAATAAGAAGATATCATTGGACCCTAAGTTTGCAGAATTGTTGGAGCAGATTGCACAAAGAAAGGAAGCAGTTAGTGACTTGGATGCCTCATCATCAACTAAGATTTGGATCAAATTCGAATTATCCTCTTTGTAATCACCTATCCATAAAAAATAGTGCCAAATAGATGCATTAGTTTGAGTGTCCTTTAATTAAGTTCTATTTATGTAAATAGTTGGAGAGATTTGTGAACCAATTTTGATATTTGTTTCAAGATATTTTTGTTTAGAATTTGTATAAATACTCCACTCTTGGAAGCATTTGGGGGTGGATTCTATTACTTTGCTGTAACATTGAGATTTTTGGAATAAAATCATTTTGGAGAAGTTTATTCGTGGCTTACTGGATGACGATTTGAAGCTTCGGGACTTTTTGCAGGATTCATGTGTTGGACGGCAGTTCAATAAGTCTTTCTACTCTTTGTCTTAAATTTTATATCAGTTTATAATATCATTATGTCCATTTCTGAATAATTTACATAAAGGATTGAATCAGAATTTACTTAATGGTACTCTGATTTCAGATGTGATTGTTCTTAATGTTTTCCTCTAAATTGGTTATAAGCATGAATTCTTAAATGCTCTTGCTTTGCTAATTTAAACATTGTTGATTACTATAATAAAGAATTCTTCATTGCTCTTTGTTTGTAGTCATCTCACTTCTTTCTTTTTGAACATGGTGAAAGATTCTTAACTGCCTTTCATCCCTTCAAAATCATCCCATCCACTTTAAATTTTAAGGATTGTTCTCTGTCTAGCTATCTTGCCCTGTAAAGCCATCTTGTGCGTAGAATAGAAATCCAGTAAAGCCATCCTTTGACTCCATAGCCCAATGGACTGAAAACTTTCAACCTTGCCCTTAGTTTGTGGATTCCACCATTTTCCAAAACAAACTCTTGGATCTATAACTAGCCTAAAACCTTCTAAGAACAAAGATAAATCATAAAGAGAGAGCCCTCTCTGGATGCAGATTGGCTAGATTCTGCATCTAAAAGGTTGGTTTGTGGTTACCTCGGGTATACTTTCCTCTTACACAACTTCTAGGAAAACCTGAGTGATAACATTGTCCCAAACATAGATGGGTGAAAAACCCCAACCTTGGGTTCCATCCCCACAAGTGACTCTTGTGGTGCTCCAACCTCCAAACCCTGAATCTTAGGGTTTGAAGTACCTCCCAATATACCAAAAATCAACACTCCCTCTTAGCAACGAAGGTACTTCCAAGACTAGGAAGTAACTAATCATCATCATCACTACTCACAACGCTCGCCTCACTCTTGGCGCTCACAACTACAACAACTCTATAGCGTGAACTACACCTTTCTTGGAAGTGTCATTATCACTTGAAGCTTCCTGCTTCTTCTTCTTTTACCGTATCACTTTCCAATCCCTCCATGATTCCTTCTTGGTAGTTTTAGGAGCACCCTTGATCCCTAATGACCATGCACTCTTCTTGGGCTACAGAGTCTCCCTCTGAACCTGCAAGCTTCCTCTAGGAATAGACTCCCTCTAAGCCTTTCTAACCTAGAAATTATTCTTTGGAGCTTGTACCTACTCCTATAAAGCCTACACCTACATCTGCATCTCTAGAACCTGCACCTGCTCCTCCTGCTTCTTCTTCCCATGATTCATAAGCTTGCTCGTAAACCTGTATAGACGATTCTCTCTAACTCCAAGCACAATACCTGTAGAGCTAGAGCCTCTAGGTTTGAGTATTTCCTTCCCATCTTGGAATAAGACCTTAAACCCATTCTTATCAATTATTCAGAAAAATATCATGCTATATCTGAGTCCTGGTACAAAAAGTACATCATGGACCCGCATCACTCGCCTTATCTCCATCTTGAATGGCACAAATCCTAATCCTCGGATCTCCTTATGACTCTTGTCGCCAAACACAATTTGCAAATTTGAGTTCCATTAGGCTAGATTCTCAAAAATATCTCGTGAGCCTGTCATATGTTTCATCACACTCTATCCACATAACATCCATCCTCATCGATAATACCCTGTGATAAATGAGATATCATATAAAATTCCCCTCCTCCAATCTCATGGTGAGAGTATCTATCTCAACAAAAGTGGAAAAAATGATGACCTGCTTCCCTTTCTTCTTCTCTTCATCTCCCTTCTTCTTCGTCATATATATCGACGAAAAATGACCCATCTTGCCAAATATGAAACACTTGACTTTACTTAAGTCCTTCTTCTTCTTACCCTTCATTTGTGCTACAAGTTCCATGTCATCATCTAAATATCTCTTCTTTGGATGAATATCCTCGTCTTGCAACTCCTCCTGAATGAAGTCATCCCACAGACTATTCCAGTCTGGAAACTTCTCTTTGATGAAGGGCTTCCATTCCTCGGTGAACCATTTCAAAGAAATCCTCACTATATCATTCTCTAAAATAGTCAAACCAACGAAAACAAGCTCATGTTTGACATGAGAGAATCTCATCAAATACGAAATCACCCCTTCACTCTACATCATCTTGGTGGAATTCAACTTATCCTCCAATACCAGTACCCAGTTTTTGTTATTATTCTAGAATAAATTCTAAAGATCTGTCCACATGTCATGTGTGGTGTTCATCCCAGAAAAATGAATTATTAGGGGATCCTTCACACCATCAAGGATGATCAATCTCACCCTCATATCCAAATCCCCATACAATTCCAGATCCTTTGGGTTAGTTGGATTTTTTATGGCCTTATCAGCAAAATCCCAGATCTTGTTGACCTACAATACCAACTTGATCATTTCCTTTGATGGAATATAGTTGGACAACCTCTCCAACCTGTCCTCATGCCAGAGACCAACTTGAAAAGTGTACATTGCAGTAAACCCTTGACCTACAATGTGACCAACTCCCTCTTAAGTTGTACTTCACTGTGCACTGTGATGATTCACTTTCTTGAAAAGTAGCTTAGACATGCTCTGATACATGTTGAATTTCCATGATCTTGGGTCTTAGATAGAATCTTAAAATCTTTGACGCTACTTTTCACAACGAAATATAAATAGCAGTAAATCACACATGTAAAATTATAGAATTTTTTTTACAAAATATTATACAAATATGTACAATAACCAAATATTCGTTATATTAAACCAATTTAATAATACAACAACATAGGGCTCCCATACAAGGGATAATGGCCCTTAATTATACACAAGTATAAGAATACAAGATACCATGACAATCTTTCTACAACCACTATATCGTATCTCATTCTATCAGTCATTTGCTCATGTTCTTCTCTCTAGTGCCTCTTAGTCCATCAAGAGATGACACATAAAGTCTCTAGGAGGGCTTCCACCTATCAATGTTGCAAGTCGCTCCTACTACAAAGAAAATGGGCTGATCCAATCTACTCTTCTGGGCTCGTTAATCCCTGAGCTCCAATCTTCCAATCTAACAATCCACTAGTCCATCAATGTAATGAAAATTAGGCTCATCATCTTCACCCAAAATTCAATTATCACATTCCCTTTAGGACACCTTATCAAGGGCTACTTTGGAATGCCAACACGTTTCCCTCCACCATTCCAATGGAACCCAATTCGATCACTATAGGATATGCTCCTAGAATAGGCTTTCATGCATGAAGACAAGCCTTCCAATTGTCTCCCATAGGTTGCAACTAAATTTACCCACACTAGGGCTCCGTCTATAGCATCAAAAAAACTACAAATTCACCAATACATACCTTGTTCTTAGGTTTTTTTAACCGTAATAGATTCTGATCCTGGTTAGGGATGATGACTCACTACTTCAACTCATCTTTTCTCCACCAAAATCTCCTTAACTGTTGCATATTTTTTTCCCTTGAGTTCTGTGCTAATTCACTACTTTCTTGGACTGCTTCTCAACCCTTAACACCTGTCATGGCTCCTTGTTCTAGGGACAGTAGGGCCTGTGGCCTACTTCTGTCTACTATCTGGGTTGCAGCCTCATGAACAAAGGTAGTTTCCACACAAAACTACCCGATAAATAGTCTATAACTCCCTCACTTCAAGATGTTGCCTCCTGCTCTTGATTTATACCAACACTTGACAAAATAACCCACACAATATTCCTAGAAATGATCTCCAAATTTGCATTTGTCCTACTACAACATCTTGGCCCTGTTCTGGATGCAAACTCAGTCCAAAACAATCTTCAATTCCACACCCTTTCCTCCTCTTGAGCTCGACCTATCTCAGAGATGTATTAATGATGTTTGATGCACTTGGATGATTAAATAACTTCACATCACCTTATATTTATACACATAAGAAGGGATCCATGAATATACTTGTATTTTGGACAAATCACTTCAAGCATACATGACTTGAATGCCTAAAACATCCATTGTCAACTTCATAAATTCATAACTAATCAAGGACATCTTGGTTTTTGATGATTCTCGAAGCATTGGATTCTCATCACCATCCTCTATCATCTCAATCCACCACATGTCCAGAACTCTCCATGTTTTTTGGTGACCCTTGTGGTTCTCCAACCTCCAAACCCTGAACTGCGAAGAGTGGTATTATTAGCCAGCATGTTGACGTCTATGTGTTTTTAGCAGTTCCATCATAAATAGAACCCATTTCTACCCCATTATACCACTCATTAATCTAGGAGGAGTCATGTTTCAGTTATTTTAAGACCCCCAAAATATGAAATATTGTCGAGCACTTGGCTTTTCGAGCTTGTAAAAGTAAATTCAAAGACGTCTACTCAGTATAAGTTTAACCCTTTTCTGGACTGAGAGAAACTAACTGTTGGAATGGGGTCTCCTACAAGAGCTCCGAATATGGTCCATTTTTGTATATTTTTTATTATATTTAGTCTAACGCTGGGGTTTTGGGGTGGATCAAAGCCCCTCATGCATTGTAAGTGGGTCAAGGGTAGACCAAGAGTCCGCAAACAACAGTTTGCAGACCATTGGATGCTTAGGCTAAAATAGTATAAGTAGTTGAACCTTTTTGAGTTGTAAGACAAACTTGGAATAGAGATTGATGCTAAGTGCGAACTGTTAGATTTGGGATTGGGTTATTGGTTTAGGAATCCTGTTGGCTGTTTGCGCAAAGATCCTTTGTCCGGTTGTGTGCAGACCCTGCTGGCTATGTGCGCAGGTGGGTTTTGGGGGTATGTAAGAGAATTTTTGATAAGTAATATATGCGAAGTATTGTGGATATCTGATGCTATTTGATCTATCTGGTTATGGTTATTGAGGAATCAAATTATATGTGATTCTGTTACGAGCTGCGAATGATATGTTTTTATGAGCTGCGAATTACCTATGTTATGATAATTGTATCTACGATCTGATTAAGTCTGCTACAAATATTTTGTTTATTCTCATACTTGACTGTTTGCACGTGGATGCGAGCCTGTTATATAAATATGCTAAAATTGTACTTCTGTTAATCATTGAAAGTCCTGCGAATGACCTCTGATTGCGTAGATCTGATAGTTGCCGAACAGTTCGACTTACCTGCTCTCTCTCAGGGTGTAGAAACCTGGTTCCAAAACCCACCCATACTACTTCGGGTGAGACTTTGGCCTGCGCAAGCAGGTCACTGTCGAAAGGGATAGTAGTATAGGGGTTTGTTGGAAAACCTTAACCTCTGAACCTGGGTCAGAACCCCTCAAGCCAAAAAATAGTTTCGTTTCCAAGACTGGGAGAATTTTGAGAGGAGGATCGGGTAATGCCAAGCTGTACTAGAAACCTAAAATAAAAGAAATTGATGAATGGTTCGAACATAAAGTTTTGGAATTTTCAGTGACAGAAAACTACAATAAGAGGTTGACCACCGAAGAGTGGAAAAATAGGTATATTTTCACAGAGATCTACGAGATATTCTTTGTAACAATTGCGATCAAGCTCCAAGAGTGGCTCGCAATGTTGGTCGAATTTTAGAAGTGTTGGAAGGACGAGTGGGTCACACAGTGGACCCCAGGTTTGATCCAATAGTTAGAGAAGGTTGATAACACCATCACTCGCACCGTTGATCACTGGGTGGACAACATGCTAGGAGGATTCATGACGGAATTTTCCATCAATCAATTTGTCTTCTACTTCAAAGCAAAGCAGAGATTCTTCAAAGGATTTAGGGGTAAGTTTCTGAAGACTTTACCATTGCTGTTAAGATATTACTGTGCGAAAAAAATTATTATGTGTAGCCACATTGAGTGAATGAATATTGATCCAGACGGAAGTACGATGTGAAGCGGCAAATACTATTGGACCAACCTAGAAGGAGGTAGATATGTCTATAGCCCGGTAAGAGAAGCAGTTGCGTAGAGTTCTCCTGCCACACCACTTTCAAAATAGTGTAGGGGTAAGAATTCACCTACACCTCCACCACCAGAAGAGGACATGGCTGCGCACATGAAATTTCCTACCTTTAAGGGTGTGGGAGATGAGGACATGGAGCAGTTCTGGTTTGTCACAGAATCGGTATGGACTACGCAGAACGTAGCTAGTGACGCGGTGAAGAGGGCACAACTGTCCTTTTCCTTCGAAGGAAGAGCTTTGGATTGGTACATGGGATACATCAGAAAACATGCAAACTCAACCATCGAAGAGGTCAAGGACACCTTAAAACAACAGTTCAAGAAGCCTAAGTCCTATTCTCAAATAGTGGTCGATCTAAAGGATTTCAAGCAAGGGCCTTTTGAATCTGTATGGGAGGTCGATCAGGGGCTAAAGAAGGTGATCATGGAAGGAGGATTTCAGTATGACGATATATAGCACACAGAGTGGTTCATTTCTAGGTTGCTACCTCACCTGCACATACCTATGGGTCACCAAACTTTTGAATCACCAGAAAAATCCCTGGAGGTCACTATGAAGTTAGAAGCTGTGCATAGAGACGATGCCCAACTTGGTGTCTAGTAGATCCAAGGATAACTGGAGGCAATTCACATGGAGATCCATAACTTGCTGAAGGAGCGAGGCGTAGAGGCTAGCCCAGAAAGATGGTGCATACGTTGCCTGCCCGCTGTTAACAGACTACATGCAGGCTGGGGGACGTAGTCTACTATGCCCTAGGGAATTTGCAGGACCAAGTGGGTCGGCACTATGGTGCGATGATTGCCGCATTGCAAGGCTGCACGACACGAACCATTGTCCCCTCCTGGCTGCGTACATCCCAGAAGTAAAATAGCAATGGTGCATGTTTTGCAGGTCGGTCGGACATGATGAACAAAACTGCCGGACGTATGATTTGATGATCGATTGGGGGAACCTTTATAGGGTACAATTGGATCCATCCTCGCTAAGATCCCTCTCGAGCACAGGTGGATCCCCAACAAGGGGCAGGGGAGGTGAAAGAGGTGGAAGCGCAGGTCGGGGACGAGGGCAACTCATCTGTTATAACTGTGGAGAGGTTGGGCACTTTGCCAGGGACTGTCCAAACCCCACAAGACAGACCTACCAGTATTTCAGGTAGCTGGACCATGCTATTGAAGACTGTCTAGTCTTGATAGTGAAGATGCAGGAAAATCAGCCAACACCTATACATAATGTGCAAAAGGTTAAGGCCAAACTACGAGACAAAGATCCAAGCATAAATGTAGTAACACACAGTGGGATGGCCACCGAGGGGCCTGGGAAGAAAACTTCAAACGAGCCTTTGATCCAACCTATTAGCCACCTATAAATTCTGTCATACTCAATGGTGGCTAAGCTTGTCTTTTAAACCTTCAAGAGATAGTTCCCTTTGAAAACTTATCATCTTTTGAAGTTTTATGATGATTATTACCCTTTGAGTTAATCTTCACTGTTGTTTCACTATTAGCCCTAAAGTACCTGCTGTTTACTAAGAGAAAGACTTCTTAAAAACTCCATTCTTCATTCATTCACTTTATCATTTGACTCCTATGAGATTCCATTTTTCACCCTTAAAACATTCTAAAGTCCCTCCATCAACCTTCATTTTAACCTTCAAAGCATCAAAACCTTTTTAAAACCTTATATTTCCCCCTTATTTGGTTTTAAATTCCCTTCTTTCATCTATCAGAACCCTCATTTGGCCTTTAAAATCCTTTTTTTAAGCCTAAAAATGGTCTTTGGTACTATTAAGGTGTTAAGCCCTCGAGAGAAGGCTATAACCTTAAGCTCTTCCCTCATATGACCTAAAGCCCCACAATCAGGTGCTAAAAGGCCTAACAACCCCGTCATAATGTTACCCTCCATTTAAATCCTCATTCCCGACGTTGTGGCCTTGAGCGAATTTCGATCATTGATCTCTAAAAATCAACGGCCATCGGGCCCCCATATTTCTGCCCATTCACCTACCTTTCCCTTTATCGCTTTCAAAACCTCCTCATTCTCTTTTAATCCTGACCGTCCATCAGAAAGATTTGACGATCGGAATTAAACCCGATAACCCAGTTTTGTTGGGGCCTACCATCCACCATATATAAAGCCCGCCCAATCTAATTATGACGCCTGGCCCCCACTACATTCCTCGTCCACGCAACTTTCCCATTGCGCTCATTCCGCATCATTGGATATGGAGCCTTCGATCCAATGGTTGACAATGCGTATCGAAAAATTTTTGTGCCTAAAGTTTAACGCTAATTTTTTTTGCGAAATAGGTGGTTTTCAATTTCCACGTGTCGAGCGATCAATGGAATCGTGTTCCAAAAGCTAATACTGCCTACCCCCAAAATGCTACGCGAAAACTGCTTCCAGCTTTCCAAAACCACCTTTGTTCATTCTCGCGCCAAATTCAAAATTTCGAACCCTATTTTGCCTTTGCCAGAGTTTCTTCCTCCTACCGCTGCATTTTCCCATTCGCACAGCTCCAAACCGCCTCCATAAACCCTCTAAATAAGTTTTAAACCAAATATTCGCAGGATTTAAATTAACTTTTGTTTGTTTTATGTAATTTTAATGGGTTACAAGGTTAAAACTCTCCCACAAGCAATTACAGTGTTATGGGCCGAGGATGACGATCCTCATAGCCCTGAATACAAATTAATAAGATCAGGGGTTTAAATTTGATGGTTTGAAAGGGTTGATAAATCATGTTCATCGGCTTTCTAAACAAATTCTCCAACAAACCCTCTGCACACTTGCAAACAACAAACACAGTGAACATTAGGTGATTAAAGAGTATTAGCATTAAAAACAGAGGATCAAAGCAAAGACAGAAGATTAAATATGTTAATCAAAGCTTAAAGGAATCAAGGCAGGAACTCTGGAATCAAAGGCCCAATCCACAAATCAGATTCAGAAGACCTCGAATGCCACATCAGAGGGGCTAATTGAATCCCTAGCTACCAAAATTTCCACCTGCAGCCTCTCTGCCTCAAAGGAATACCCGGATCAAATCTCAATCAGTAACATTAAGGCTAAAGACTGCTAACAGTTATTGCAAACAAAAGAACATATTTTAAACTGTCATAAAAGTTATTGTAAAGATAAGAAAGTGCCTTAAAGTCAAAATTTTTACCCACTAAGCCTAAAAACTAGAAATAGAGTAAATAATACTGAGTTGTAATTCAATGCATTCCTACCTTATGCCTTGCATGGTTTTCAAGGCTGGAAGTTGCATTTAGTATGAAATTAATGATACTCAGCCCTAGAACTCTTCCACCTCCTCATTTCTTTTATAAATACTTCTGAAGAAGATGAGAAGTTGGTTGGTTGGTTGGTCACTAGTTGTAACACTGAAACTCTTTGAAATAATACATAGTCTATTGAATTTGAAGAAGAAATTGAAGTCTTGGAAGCTTGATGATGTTTTGACTTGCTTGTTCATGAGAAGGCTCTATCACTGGATCCCTGAGCTTGGCTGTTGGTGATGTATTCCGAACTGTCTGTTGTTTTTCCTATTTTCATTATGTTTCATAAATTCTTACTACAGTAGGATGAAAAGTTTAGGCTAAGAAATGACTCCTGGAAGCACCTTAGACCTATTTATCCTTCACTGTTTTATGTTTTATTCTGCTGAGGTATTTTAGAGTCTTTAATATTTCTCTTTAGTCCTCATGCTTGTTTATTTCTCTAATAGTTCATATAGTTGGTTCCAGCATGATTTATGGTTTTCCCTGCTTGTCTGCTGCCATTTGAAAACTGTTTTTGAAGTCTCCCTTTGAAGTACCATTGTTTACAATTAGCCAAGGAGGTCTGTTTTGATCATACCCTTTTTCCCTACTTGAAAAATTGTTTTAAAGGTCTTTATAGTTGTGATCATAGATGTGTTAGGTGTTCCCTCTTCTATGACTGCAATTATCAGTGAATCTTTTATGTTTTCTAATTCCTTTGAAATAAAATCTTTGAGGAAATAGGATGTGCTCCCAAATCTTAGATTTCATTTTGAAAGTTGTCTTGAAGTCATTATTTGCTTAAAGTGTGATTTGTAGAATTCATGGTTAGCCCTGTCTATCAAATACCTCTTTCTGTTCAAATTATGTTTTTAAGTTCCCTTTGTTGAGAATTCAATTTCTCTTTCCAAATCATTAATGTCCATCTCATTCCCAAAACTAAAGGATCCTGTGGCCAAGTTATATTTTCCCTTTGATATCCCATATCCATTGATGAGCTTGTCATAAACCTCTTATTGACTCCATTTCCCAATGAATCTAACACTTCTTATTTCTATCTATACTACTTAGACCTTTCATTTCTTGCTATACCAATTCAACCAAACAAACAAACAAACCAAACAAACACTTGCACTTCATAACTAGTCTAAAATCAATACTTAAAAGCAAACAAGATATACCTTTGCAAACAAATAATTTGAGAGATCCATCTCTAAGAACAGGAGGACTAGATCCTGGAACTATAAAGATTGGTTCTGATGTTGTCTTGTCTTTTGGTTAGCCAATCTATCAAAACTCAGGAACCCCAACACAACCAACAGTTAGCAAACAGGAAGGGTTGGATCTAAAAAGGAGAAAGAACCATTTATCGCAACTTGCAAGGACTTTTCCGAGGCAGAGGCATCTACTTCATAGCTGCCTGAGGAACTCAAGACAGATGAGGAGGCCAAACGATTTTTACAAGCATGTATGAAGCTGCTGCATAACCCGAGGGTTGTGGAAAATCTTCAGACATTGATAGATAGCTGCACAACGCGACCTATCCTACCTCCAGAAATCAAGGATGTACATAAAATCTATGGGTATAAGAAACACATCGACAGAGAGATGTGGTTGACTGCGCATATAGGTGATTATGAGATGGATAAGGTTATTTTGGACCTAGGGTCGGATGTGAATATATTTCCTAAACAAACTTGACATCACATGGGGGAACCTAAGTTGGAATGGTCCACTATCAAGATGTGTATGGCCAATCAACATAAGATCATTCCATTAGGAATAATAGCAAATATTGTGGTGGATATCGTAGGGGTTAAGGTCCAGGATGACTTTGAAGTAATTCAGGTTGTCGAAGATGTGGACCCCTACCCTGTGCTACTAGGCTTGGATTGGGCCATCGATATGGGAGGCATCATTAACCTAAAGAAGAGAAGCATGGTATTCGAGAATAATGGTACAAGGGTAATATTGCCATTAGATCCGGAAGAGGGTGAACGATACACAGAACCAGTGCATGACGAAGAGGATGTACATCACATCTATAAGTTGACTACGCGAGATGAAGACTGGATCAACCCCACGGAGGAGGGGGTACTTTGCTGGGAAAAGGACAACAAATGTTTCTCTGACTCTGATGGGGAGATGGAGAATTGGCAAAACTGGTTACATGATGTCTCTACACTAAGATGTCTTCCGATCACGAAGAACTTTTACTGCATCTCCTCCGAGGTAAGATCTACCTTATTTCGATGGTTCTGGTAATGTTAGGGACTTTCTGTGGGAATTTGAAGCCGAGGTTCCCAGGGAACGAAGGTTATGGGTCCTTAACCTAGCAATGCATGTAACCCCTGCACGATGGTGGGAGACGCATAAGGAAGCATTCCCAGCAAGGGAGGATTGTCGGGGCAGGATGCTCTTGCGATTTGAGACCCCAGCGGAGGTACATGTCAAGCTGTTCCTTGGCCCGAGGGATCCACATGAACACGTGGTTGCATGGATGGAGGCGTGAGATTACTAAAATATAGGGGAGTGGGTTCACTTATTCATTCACGTGTTGGGTCCAATCCCCACTGCCTGGTACCTAGATGCGGAGCTACATCAGCACACCTGCCACTGGGAAACATTGAAGAAAGACTTTATCGAAACATTTGGATTGATAGGCGGTTCCGAGGCACTTGACGAAGCTATGTGGGACATAGATACATTCGTGTTTGGAAAGAACAACTCTTCTACAGTATTCAGAACGCTGACATGGGAAACGCAGTTGTAGGATATTGTCAACTGTCGCAGCTTGGCAAGTGAGGAAGGTGAAGATGATTCGTGGTCTATCTCTATCCCGGAGTCAAAAGGGGAGCACTCTGTTGAAGGACTTCCAATAAGGGAATTGGATGACACTAAGCCTCTCAAATTGTGGGAAGTAAACAATGGGACGAAATAGCACCCTAAATTGGCTAATATCGGGGACTATTGGGATGAGAATACAGTAGGTAAAGTGGTTGAATTACTTACAGAATATAAGGAATTGTTCCCTACAAAATTTTCCAAGCTAAAGGGGATCACGGGGGACTTAGGGTCATGCATATCACTCTCAAACCCGATGTGTGGCCCATAACGCAGTGACCTTATAGGTTGAACCCCAAATATAAGCAGAAGGTCAAGGAGGAGCTCGATAAAATGCTTGCTGCAGGGATCATTGAACCTGTTGCACAATCAGACTGGGTCAGTCCAATGGTGGTTTAGGAGAAAAAAAACAAAAGGAGATATTTGGATCTGTGTGGACCTACACAAATTAAATGATGCTTGTGTTCATGATCCATTCCCAACGTCATTCTCAAACGAAATCTTAGACAACGTGGGAGGATAGGAAGCATACTCTTTCATGGGCGGGTTCTCAGGATACCATCAGATACGAATCACACTTGAGGACCGCAGCAAAACCATGTTTGCCACAGAGTGGGGATATTTTCAGTATACTGTCATGCCTTTTGGACTCAAAAACACCCCTGCGATCTTCTCACAGGTCGTTGTCGCAGTGTTCAAAGAATTCACTCACAATTTCCTTGAGATGTATTTCGATGATTGGAATGTCTTCGGCCTGGTCAAGGCACATGTCCCAAACCTACGCATGATGCTGGATGCCTGCTGGAAACACTATATTTCCCTAAATATCAAGAAGTGTATCTTTTGTGTACCCTTCGGAATCTTGCTCGGCCACATAGTTTGTCGGTAAGGACTAATGGTAGATCCTGCCAAAATCACAGTTATCATAAATTTTCCAGTACCAACCACGGAGAAATAACTGCGCTGGATCCTTGGACACACGGACTACTACAAGAAATTCATTCAAGGATATGCGCTGATTACTACCCCTATGGAAAAATTTCTCAAGAAGGATGTTTCATTCTTTTGGAATGACGAATTCGAAAAGAGCTTCGAGCTACTAAAGGAAAATATAGTCTCGACACCTATTCTCATATTTCAGGATTGGGAGAAGGTATTTCAAGTTCATGTCGATGCATCAGGCATTGCTGTCAGGGCTATCCTTACGTAGCTAGGGTAAAGAGATATTGACCATTCGGTTGCCTTTGCAAGTAGAAATCTCTCTCGAGCGAAATGCAACTACTCCACCACCGAGCGGGAGGGATTGGCCATGGTTTACGCGTTGCAGAAATATCGACATTACTTGCTAAGAGGTCACTTCAAAATGTTCACAGACCATCCAGCTTTAAAATACCTGGTCAATAAGCCTATGTTGGGGGGAAAAATATGCCGGTGGCTACTGCTATTTTAGGAGTATGACTTTGAAATCATAGTCAAGCCGGGCAAGTTGAATGTTGGGCCAGACCACTTGTCCCGAATAGAGAGTGGCGAGGAGCCAACCGACCTAGAAGCCAACTTTCTTGATGCGTAGCTATTTGCTATCAGGGTAGTTGATGCACACTTTGCTAATATCATTCAGTTCTTGACTACTAGGACGACACCTGCAGAGTACTCTGTACAGCAGAAAAAAGAGTTAGTCACCCGGGCAATAGACTTTACCATCATCGCAGGACACTTATATAAGATGGGGGCAGATGAAGTATTGTAGTGATATGTTTTGGAGCATGAAAGGCAGGCTGTCTTGACCGACACTCATGACGGAGTAGCAGGAGGTCACTATGCAAGGAAAGCAACGATGCAGAAGATCTTGAGGGTTGGGTTATGGTGGCCAACCCTGCGTACTGACGCCCATAACTATTGTAAGGCTTGTGATATGTGCCAATGAATAGGGAGGCTATCCTGAAGAGATGAAATGGCCCTTCAACCACAAATGGCCCTACAAGAATTTGATAAGTGGGATATCGAATTCATCAGGCCTATCAAACCCCTAGGAAAAAATACGGGTGCGTGCTACATTATTACGGCCACCGACTATGTAACCAGGTGGGTGGAAGCAAAATTAGTATAGGATTGTACCACGGATATAGCTGTGCATTTCATCTTTGAACAAATCCTGACCAAGTTTGGATGTCGGAAGATTCTCATGAGTGACAGAGGTACACACTTTGTTAATGAAACAATCCAAGCTTTGACTGAGGAATTCTAGATCCATCATGAGAAGAGCACACCATATCACCCCTAGGCCGACGACATGGTTGAAGCTTTTAATAAAATCTTGGAGCACGCACTGACCAAGGTATGCAATGTTGATCGCAGTGATAGGGGCGTACACATTGCATCGGTCCTCTGGGCCTATCGAATAACCTGCAAGAAGTTAACAAGAAAAACCCCATTCAGGATGGTTTATGGTAAAGAAGCCGTTATTCACATGGAGTATATTGTTCCTATTATGAGTATCACAACATTTACAAACATGGTAGAACCAAACATCATGGAAGAGTGATTAGTGCAGCTTATGGCTTTGGAGGAAGATCGGTTTATTGCAAATTTCCATCAGCAAGTCCAGAAGGCCCGCGATAAAGCCTGGCATGACCGACAGATTCACCAAAAGAATTTCATGAAAGGCCAATTGGTCCTCTTGTACGATAGCCCATTTGAAAATCGTCCTGGGAAGTTTCGGCAACATTGGCTTGGTCCCTACACAGTTAAGGAGATCACGGATGGCGGAGTGGTTAGGCTTGCTACCTTACGTGGAGATATGATCCCTATCTATATCAATGGTAGCCAGCTCAAACTGTATCGGATCAAATGAATCTATGGCTGGAGTAGCCATACAGGCACAGGTGGAGACCCCACTACCACAAGTGACTCGGGACGAGTCACAAGATTGTGTTGGGGGACTGTTGGAACAGGGTCTCCTACAAGAGATGTGAATATGGTCCATTTTTGTATATTTTTTAATTATATTTAGTCTAACGCAGGGGTTTTGGGGTGGGTCAAAGCCCCTCATGCATTGTAAGTGGGTCAAGGGTAGACCAAGAGTCCACAAACCATGGTTTTCAGACCATTGGATGCGTAGGCTAAAATAGTATAAGTAGTTGAACCTTTTTGAGTTGTAAGACATACTTGGAATAGAGATTGATGCTAAGTGTGAATTGTTAGATCTTGGAATTGGGTTATTGGGTTAGGAATCCTGCTGGCTATGTGCGAAGAGATCCTTTGTCCAGCTGTGTGGGGACCCTACTGGCTATGTGCGCAGGTGGGTTTTGGGGGTATATAAGAGAATTTTTGATAAGTAATATATGTGAAGTATTATGGATATCTGATGTTGTTTGATCTATTTGGTTATGGTTATTGGGGACTCGAATTATATGTGATTTTGTTACGAGCTGTGAATGATATGTGTTTATGAGCTGCAAATTATCTGTGTTATGATAACTGTATCTACGATTTGATTAAGTCTGCTGTGAATATATTGCTTATTCTTATACTTGGCTGTCCACACGTGGATGCAAGCTTGTTATATAAATCTGGTAAAAATATACTCTGGTTAATCATTGAAAGTCCCGTGAACGATCTCTGACTGCGTAGATATGATAGTTTCCAAACAGTTCGACTTACCTGCTCTCTCTCTCTCAAGGTGCGGAAACCTGGTTCCAACACCCACCCATACTGATTCGGGTGAGACTTTGGCCTGCGCAAGCAGGTCATTGCCAAAAGGGCCAGTAGTATAGGGGTTTGTTGGCAAACCTTAACCTCCGAACCTGGGTCAGGACCCCTCAAGCCAACACTAATTATGAAAAATGAATACCTTAGTTGAACATGGATAAGAGGTTCTCTTGATTATTGTTGTCTACCTTTTCAAACTCAAGGGAATATCTACGAAAAGGGATATGAAGAGTTTTCTTTTTTGCATGATTTTCAAACTCTCTTAAAATGAAAAACATGTTGATTTTTACCTTCGTTGGACACATTAAAAAATCAAATAGTGATGGACTTGTCAAATATGACAAGGCAAAATCACTCCTTCTTGGAATTCTTTATCATTATATTTACATTCATTGATGTTAACACTGGAAAGTCATAGAGGAAAAAGACATTAAAAAATGTCAAGAAGAAGGTATAGATAAAGATTTACAGGGAAGAAATACATTAGAGGAGCTAAAATTTAAATTTTCTTAAGGTCAGAAGGCAAAATTTTTGGACTGTGCATAGCAAGCACTCGATCTGAGCATGCTTTGAAAATTTTCCTTCGATAGCCATGCAGTTCATGGCTATCCCTTCAATAACCATGCAGTCCTGGGGATGTAGAATGTCACCATCCAAGACTACTTGAAACACTTGGAGAAAATGATTCTCTCTCAACCTAACCAAGTACAATCGCCTTTGAGCCACCTTGAGGCTTTAGTGAAACACACAATGGAATCATACCCCCACTCTTGTGTCACCATCCATCTTGAACCAAGAGAGGGAGGGAAAATGTTGAGTAACCAGCTCCAAAAATAGAAGAAATGAGATATCAATGCCTTAGAAATAAGCCACTTCGAGGGGGCAACCTCCAATACATTACATGAATGAACAATTCTTGGATGATACAATTCATAAAACCTCCTTTCTATATATAGTAGTCCATGGGGCCACAATGTAATCCTAGTGGGCCACAATGTAATCCTAGCCGACCTAAAAATAATAATTTAAGGGCACAATAATAACAAAATGGGGGTTACAAGGGTATAATAATAATAATAAGGGGTTTACACTAACAATAATAAGGGGCTATACTTGTGATATAGGGACCTAACATGCCCCTCTCCTTCAAAAAAAGTGTTGTCCTCAACACTTGAGTAGCTCTGGGTGCTTCTGTATAAAATTCTCATCCTCCCATGTAGAATCTTCAGTGGGTAAGTTCTTCCACTTGATGAGATACTCTGAAATTGATCGATTTCGTAGTTGTCGAGTTCTTGTTTCCGTGACCGCTTCCAGTTCCAATATGATTTTTCCTTCCTCATCAAGTTCTGGCAATATTGTTTGAACTGGAAGATTTTCACCTATAACCTTCTTTAAGCATGAAACATGGAAAATCGGATGCACTCGTGAAGAAGCAGGAAGCTCCAATTTGTATGCCATAGTACCAATCTTTTGCAACACCTTGTAAGGACCATAGTACTTTGGCGATAATTTATTATCCTTCTTAGCTTGCTTGAGGGACATTTGTTTGTATGGTTGTAGTCGTAAAAATACCCAATATCCTACATCAAAACTTCTCTCGCTGCGATGTTGATCTGCCTGTTGTTTCATTCGATTTTGTGCCAAATTCAGGTTATCCTTTAAGAGTCGGAGAACTTCTTGCTGATGCTCGATGTGATCTTCCACTGCTTGAACCTTCGAATTTTCCCTTAAAGATGATGTGATGGATGGTGGATGATATCCATAAAGTGCCACAAATGGGGTCATTTTTGTTGCAGTATGGAAGGAAGTGTTATACCACCATTCAGCAAGAGGTAACCACTTGACCCATTGTGTTTGTTTATCAGATACAAAACAACGAAGATATCCTTCCAAACATTTATTTACTATCTCCGTTTGACCATCAGATTGCGGATGATAAGATGAGCTATGAGCTAATTGAGTACCCAAACAAGAAAATAACTCCGTCCAAAAATTTCCAGTAAAAATGGGATCTCTGTCGCTCACAATAACCCTGGGGCTTCCATGTAGCTTTTGAATTCTGTCCATAAATGTAGTAGCAACTGTACTTGCTTTAAATGGATGAGATAATGCACAAAAGTGTGCATACTTGGTAAGTCTATCAACTACCACCATGATGACACTCTTTCCTTCTGACTTAGGTAAACTTGTGATAAAATCCATTGAAATCTCCTCCCAACGTTGACTTGGAATGGATAAAGGTTGTAGAAGTCCTGGGGTCTTAATTGTTTCCACTTTATTCTGCTGGCAAACCAAACATTCCGCCACAAACTTTCGAATATCGGATTTAAGGCCATCCCAAAAAAATTCTTTCTTCACCCTGTGGTAAGTTTTTAAAAATCCTGAGTGTCCTCCTAAAGGAGAAGTGTGCAATTCCAGAAGAATCTTTTGTTTTAGTTGGGAATTCTTACAAAGATATAAGCCATCTTTGTACCATAAGGAATCATTTTTCCAACTAAATGTATCAGATGTACTAGGATCTTGCTGCAACTTTTGAATGAGTGTCCATACATCTTTGTCCTTCTTCCATTCATCTCTTGCTTCAATTATCCAATCTGGTTGGATAATAGAAATGGCACAAAGCAATGCTTCCACCTCTTCATTCTTTCTTGAGAGTGCATCTGCAACAACATTTAGCTTCTCTTTTTGTAGATTATTTCAAAGTCATAACCCAACATCTTTGTGACCCATTTTTGCTGCTCTTCTGAAGATAGTCTTTGTTCCAAAAAGTGTTTAAGACTATCATGATCAGTTTTTACCTTGAAGTGTCTTCCATTAGGTAAGTTGGCCATTTCTTTAGTGCATGCAGTATTGCTAACATTTCCTTCTCATAAATAGGTTTCTGTAAATACTTTCCTTTGATTGGACGACTTTCAAAAGCAATGGGTCTTCCTTCCTGCATTAAAACTGCACCAATTCCATTTCCTGAGGCATCACATTCCACAATAAAGGTTTTGTGAAGTCTGGCGTAGCTAAGACCGGTGCTAGGCACATTGCCTCTTTAAGATGTTCAAAGGCCTTAGTTGCTTCAGGAGTCCATGAGAATGCATCTTTCTTCAATAATGTTGTTAGAGGTGCTGCTATTCTCCCATAATTCTTAACAAACTTGCGATAATACCCTGTTAACCCTAGAAATCCTCGCAACTGCTTTATGGTTGTGGGAAATTTCCATTCCTTAATGGCTTTAATTTTGTTAGGGTCTACTTTAACACCCTCGTGAGATACAATGTGACCCAGATATTCCACCTCTTGTACTCCAAAGAAACATTTGGATTTTTTTGCATATAATTGTTTCTCCTGCAATAGTTTGAGCACCCCGTCAACATGTTCAACATGATCCTTCCAAGACCTGTTGTAGATTAGTATATCATCAAAAAATACTAGCACAAATTTTCTAAGGAAGGGTTTGGAAATGGAATTCATCAACCCTTGAAATGTAGAAGGTGCATTGGTAAGGCCAAAAGGCATGACCAAAAATTCATAATGACCCTCATGAGTTCGAAATGTTGTTTTTGGAATATCTTCAGTCTTCATTCTAATTTGATGATATCCCGAACGAAGATCCAACTTGGTAAAATAAATTGCTCCATGTAATTCATCCAATAATTCATCAATCACAGGAATTGGAAATTTGTCTTTAATGGTGAGCTTATTGAGCTCCCTATAATCCGGACACATTCGCCATGATCCATCCTTCTTGTGTACCAATACTACAGGAGCAGAGAAAGAACTTTGACCGGGTTGAATTATACCCGCCTCTAACATTTCTGCAATCATACGTTCAATTTCGCTCTTTTGGAAGTAAGGATATCTATAAGGCCTGATGTTTGGAGGAACACTTCCTGGAATCAAATGAATAGCATGACCATGATCACTAATAGGTGGGAGTCCTTTGGGAGTTTCAAACACCTTGGAATGATTGTCTAAGACTTGTTGGAGATCTGCAGAAATAGATGATTTTGATGTCGGAACTTCTAGTGAGCATAATTGTGCAATTACGCCTGGTTGTTCTTTCTTTAGAAGCTTTGTCATGACATTAGAGCTTATTATCCTTCCCGGCTTCCCTTCAATACCCCGTAATTCGACTTCCTTTCCTTCTGAAAAATTTTTCAAGAAAAGTTCTTGAAAATTAAAAGCTACTGTCCCCAAAGATTGTAACCATTGTACTCCTAGTACAACATCAGCACCTCCCATAGGAATGGAAAGCATTGGACTAGTCAATACATATTCCCCATGGTTAGCTTGATATTATGGCATTTTCCAGAGCAATTTATAGTTCCTCCATTTGCAACCATCACTTGACATTCTGGTGCTGGGTATAGGAAACAATTTAATTCCTTGGCTACCTTATAATGAATAAAATTATGGGTGCTACCTGAATCAATCAACACTATTGCCCTTTTCTTCTTTATATGTCCTTCTATCTTGAGAGTTTGAGGAGTGGTAATTCCTGCCAGTGCATTGCACGATATGGTCGGATTCATTTCTTCCTCTTCTAGGGGTGGTTCCTGGTGTATATCCTCTTCTTGTTCATTTTCTTCTTCTTCTTCACAATCTATGTAAAATAATTTCTTCTCGGCACACTTATGTCCTTTAGTGTATTTGCTATCACAACTGTAGCAAAGCCCTTTTGCTCTTTTTTCTTCCAATTGTTGTGGTGTCAACCTTGTAGGTTGTGGAAATCTAGGCGTAGCAACACTTCCTTCTTTATAGAATTGAGTGGCAGGCTTCCTTGTCGCCATAATTTTACATTCAACTTTTCTTGCCAACCTGAATGCCTTCTCCAATGAATCAGGTTCCAAAACGCGAACTTCATGTTGGATGTTATCCTTTAAAGTGCCTAGGAAGAGATCATTCCTGTGTTCCTCTGTAAGATCAGTTACCCTTATATTCAATTTTTGGAAGTCCTCAATGTGCTGCCCCACTAAACCCTTTTGTTTGAGATTTATCAATTGGGTAAAGAAGGTATTGCTCTTTGTATCCTCATAATGTGCTATCATTTCCTCCGTAAAAATTGACCAAGTGACAATTTTGTTACGGGAGCAAAGCCATTGATACCATACAAATGTATTTTGTTCTAAATGTAAAGTTGCAATGCGTACCTTTTGTGTGTTTTGCACGTTATGGAGATCAAATATTGCTCCATCTGTAGTATCCATGTTACAGGATCCTTTCCATCAAACTTCCTCATATCCATTTTTGGAATATGGTGGTTCTTCCTGCCTACATTCGAGTTTATGAAATCATGATTAAAATTTATTTTGTTCTCATCAGGAGGTTCTTCTCCTATATTTCCACCATTAGGAATCATTTCTGGTTTTAAGCTTGTCATCAAGCCTTCCATGTATGCTTTTATATCACTCTTCATGTTTTCCATGTTGTCTTTTATGTCATCCATCTTAGCTTCCACGCCATCCATCTTGGCTTCCACGCCTTTCTTCAAACCGTCCATCTTCAATTCCATGCCTTCCATCTTAGCTTCCATGCCTTTCTTCAAACCTTCCATCTTCACTTCCACGCCTTTCTTCAAAACTTCCATTTCATTTTTTGTTTCTTTTTGCGAGAGTGAAATTTGTTGCACTTGCTCTTGTAATTTTGATAGATCATGTTGTAATTCTTCATCTTCATGAGTCATAGTAGAGCCTTCTGAAGGCTTAATGGGTGTTGAATTATTTTTAGGGGCCATTTTAGAATCCAATATTGATATTTATTCTACAAGCTTCCCTTGGAATCAATTCGACTTGATTCTTCAAACAAGACTTATGAAATTCGGAAAAAAAATACACAC
Source organism: Pinus albicaulis (assembly GCA_034641835.2). Taxonomy (NCBI): domain Eukaryota; kingdom Viridiplantae; phylum Streptophyta; class Pinopsida; order Pinales; family Pinaceae; genus Pinus; species Pinus albicaulis. The sequence goes on along the minus strand of CM076570.1, from coordinate 1,607,243,324 downwards.
CTTTTACTAGCTTTTAGGAGCTCGCTATTGAAATTTAATTATCTATGTAATTGAAAATATTCAATATCTGAAATTCAGCCCTGTAGTAGCCCTCTGAAGCGTCTTTCAAATTCCACAGGTCTGACATGATTTGGATTCTCCAAGACAAATTTGTGTCCAATCTCCCACAATGACCTAATTCTGGACTGGTTCAGTAGAGCGAACTTGTACGACTTGCCACGTGTCACCGTTTTGTCCTTTGTCTCTGAAATTGATAGCAAAGAAACTGCAGGCCGTGTCATTTTGACCACTTTTGACGGCACTCCAATCCAATCTCCAGAGAGAGAGTTATTGAACTTTTCCCACGATCACCTCTTTGAGATGAAATTCAGGAGCCTGAACAAGCACTACCTTCCACAGATCATATCTCCAAAAATATTGCGAACCAAGCTCTGAATTTTTTTTATGAATTTCCTCAGGATTTCAGCTTCGTACCATATGAATTTTAGATTCTGAACCATGGTAGAAAATAATTTATAGCACAAATGCCACAATGAATTGTTTAGGATCCTGCAAAAATACCTGACTTCCACAGATCATATCTCCGAAAATATTGCGAACCAAGCTCTGAAATTTTTAGACAATCTTCCTCAGGATTTCAGCTTCGTATCCTAAAACTTTCAGCTTCTGAAACTTCGTAGAAAAAAAGTTATAGCGAAAATGCCACGATGACCTGTTTGGAGCAGCGAAACCCTAGAATCCAAAGCTCTGATACCAAATGTTGAGTAACCAGCTCCAAAAATAGAAGAAATGAGATATCAACGCCTTAGAAATAAGCCACTTCGAGGGGGAAACCTCCAATACATTACATGAATGAACAATTCTTGGATGATACTATTCATAAAACCTCCTTTCTATATATAATAGTCCATGGGGCCATAATGTAATCCTAGTGGGCCACAATGTAATCCTAGCCGACCTAACAATAATAATTTAAGGGCACAATAATAACAAAATGGGGGTTACAAGGGTACAATAATAATAATAAGGGGTTTACACTAACAATAATAAGGGGCTATACTTGTGATATAGGGACCTAACAGAAAATTTGAAAATGGTATATAAAATCTAGCCATGGGAAGAGAAATGGGAGACACATTATTATGCTGGCCAAATTGCTCATTAGAAAACCAGCTTGTTTTGTCCAACAAAAAGAATATTGGAAGGATTCAGTTGTTGGCCATCCAATACCTGAATCTAAGAAATAAGAGTTCACCACATGTACGTCGATCAAACATCCTTTGAGAGGGAAGAGAGGCTTGATAAAAAATTGAAGGGAAGAGACCCCCTTGTCTTAGATATTGGAGCTTCGTAGCTCGAAGGATCCGCTACAAGAGATTTAACATTCTATCTTCTATTACTACTAGCACCTAATAAAGGGAGAAAGCTCTCCATTGTTGAGTTATTAGTGTGTTTTCTCTATTGAGCATTTTTCTTGTGCATGCTGTTTTGTTTTTGTTTCATTGTTTATGTAGCATACTATGTTTCCATTTAAATTAGCTTATTACATGTTGAACTTGTTCCATTAACATTTGAAAAACCACTTTGACCTGTGACTTGCATGTAGGTAAGCAACCTCCCTACTAAGAAACGTGTATTTCGTACGCCCATGCGTCGAATACACTTCCACGGGAATGACGACTCCACTAGATTCTTTCTTTTGAGTTAATGGTTGTTGATGCAGGTCCCTCTTTCTGCTCAGCTTGATGTAAAATCACTCCTCAATCCTCTAAGCACCTTCAATCACCCTCAGCGAGAAATATTTCCTAGAGGAGGAGGAATTTTTTACTTATGCCCAACCGCGCGCATTCTATTTAGACAGATGCATGCTTCGTGCCTGCGGGTGGATAAGCTGTGCAGTGGGAAGAAATCCCATTTTTACTTGTATTTCTCAGTTTTTGTAGTTGTAAAGTGTTGGAAACCCATAATAAATTTTCTATCACTATGTTCTGATATTTCATGATTGGTTAGGACTCTTATTTTCTAGAATTTAGCTTAGCAAATAAGTAGTTTTTATTTTAGTTTTTATTTTTGTAAATCACACATAGTTTAAGTAGGAAAATGTAACTGGCCTTCAATCCACATATGTTGTCTCAAAAAATGATTTTCTCATAAAATTATACATAACACATAGGATAATTAGCATAAAATTAAGTGGCCCATATATCCACTGTTGGAAATACTGAGAGGGGGGGCGGGGGGGGGCATGGTGAATCAATATTCCTTTCAATTAAAGCATTAGTTAATCTTCAATTATTATCAGTGTTTGTACAATGATAGCAGAAAAAAAGAGGAACACAAATGCACACAGTTTCTAAGGTGGAAACCCACTCCGAGACAAAAAGCACCTTATTCTTTTCTAATAACTCTTTAATATTAAACTCCAATTGAAAATAAAGCTCCAACTTCCTAGAATCTAGAAAAGAATTCTTCTCCAGCTCCCACTGGATGGGCGCTCCATTGCCTGAGATTCTTCAGTAGTCAACTGAACGGATGCCCAAACACCCAATGAGCTACAACTCACCCTAGCACCACCCTACCACCCTATAGAAGAATAAAAGAAGAATGGACTCCCGTACTAGGGAAAATGGTTCACTTTACAATGATATAGAATGATGCAGAAGAAGAAGATATACTAGACCATAACCCCAACTTTGACACAACCACCTAATGATGATCCTAGACCTCCCAACACCGCCTCTTCAACCCTTGGCAGATACTAGTACAATTTGTACAATAATGTATTTATAGTGACTAAGTACAATGATACCTTTACAATGATTGTATGTAGTGCTGCCCACTTGAAGACTTCATATGATGAACTTCTTGCTGCTGTTATGCACCTTGGTTGCTTCTCTTGTCATGCTACCCTCTACTGCACCTTGATTTGCTTTGCTGCCGTAGAAAGTTTGGTCCTTTGCAACCCTTGACAACACATGATCTATATTTTTCTTGCCTTCTAGGAGCTCGAAATTGAATCTGGTGTATCTCTGTCGATTCTATAGTAGTCCTTTGAGTCATATTTCCAATGCCACAGGTCTGACCCAATTTGGATTCTTCAAGAGATATTTATACCCAATCTCTCACAATGCCTTAATTATGGACTGTCTTAGCAGAGCGCACTTGTACGTCATGCCACGTGTCACTGTTTCTTCATTTGGCTTTAAAATTGATAGAGTGAAAATTATAGACTGTGCACTATCTACCAATTTTTATGGAATTCCAATCTGATACTCAGAGAGAAATTTATGACGAATTTACCAAGGTCACTTCTTTGAGATGAATTTCAGGAGCCTGCAAAAACCCTGACTTCCACAGATCATATCTCCAAAAATATTGCACACCTTGATCTGAAATTTTTACAGAAGCTTCCTCAGGATTTCGGCTTCACCTCATAAAAATTTCAGCTTTTGAACCTTCATATAAAAATAGTTAGAGTGAAAATTCCACGATGACCTGTTTTAGATGGCGAAATCCCTTGCCTAAGGAGGAAATGAAGATCACAATTTATATAAATGCTTAGGTTGAGGGGCTTCAACAAGTGAATGTGGGAGGGATTTTAGGAGCTTAAAAAATATTAATTATGAATTTTCAATGACCCATGCCCCAACCCCATTGGGTTTTAGCCCACTAACTGGGGGTACAAACTTCAAATATGAATATCTCTCAAACCGTGAAGAATTACATGGCGTGCCATATATCAACGGAAACATCTCAACAAGTAGAAACCATCAAAAGAATTATTGACCCAGAATATATTAATTTGGTAGGTCAAAATTTCCATACAATATTGGGTTAACCCCTGGTGCTACTTGGGTTGACATCAATGACAACGGCTGATCAACAATCTCCCCCTTTGGCATTGATGGCAACACAAGTACTCCCCCTGCGATCATGACACCTCTTCCTACAAAATTCTCTCCCCCTTTGACATCAATGGCAAAGGGTAACTCCCCCTGAAACACAACCATCCTACGGACCTATACACACTTCCACTCCCCCTGACACACAACTGTCCTGTAGACCTGTAATATACTTCCACACCCCCTTTATATTCTGAAAAAAGGAAAATCTAATGAGAACTTGGGAGAATCCCAAGCTTCTGGCGCAGATATTTCAATGCTGGAAAATATTTAATATGTGATTCTTTTGGTGCTGCTTGGAATATTTCTACTTGTCCAACTGCTTGCATAACATCTGGTCGGGAGGCTGTTACATATAGAAGAATACTAATCATAGATCTGTACAACCTTTGATCCACATCCTTAGATGAGTCGTATGTGCTCAATTTGAAACCTGTTACCATTGGAGTAAGGATGGGTTTGCAATATTCCATTTTAAATTTCTTGAGCATTTCCTTGATGTACTTGGCTTGACATATAAATATTCCTTTCTCTTGCTAAGATATTTGAAGCCCTAAGAAGTATGTCAGCTCACCAAGTAAAGACATCTCGAAATCACTTTGCACCTTTGTAGCAAACTTCTTACTTAGTCGATCATCCTTGCTACCAATTATTATATCATCCTCTTTAGCTATTAGACATGCTTTAGTTGCTTCATCCAAAACATATATGTCATTTGGAGCTCGACTTGTTGTAGCCACAATTTCACCATACACGCCTTTCCTGATTTCACATTTCGTGGAGTTGAATAGTATTGTGTGTCCTTGATCACACATTTGTCCAACACTGAGAAGATTGTGATTCATGTTTTCAACCAATAGAACATTCTTGGCTAGAGCATCTTTGCTTCTGAGAGTGACAGTACCTGATCCTATAACATTTGAAGATCCATCATTTCCAAAGGACACGGTTCCATCCTTCTTCTCTTTCGGAGATACAAATTTATTTCTATCTCCAGTCATATGCGTTGAGCAACCGCTATCAACATACCACACATCTTTGTTCTTTTGAGCCTTGAGAGCGAGAGCACAATTATCATTCTTCTTCTTCTTCCATGTTCGTTCATTTTGTGGCTTCGAAGATTCTTCTGGAGGATTTTCAAGTCTGCAGTCTTTGGCTATGTGTCCAAAGTTTCGACATTTGTAACATTTAATATTATTTCTTAAATGTTCAAATCTATTGATGTTTTTCTGAGCCCTAGGAGGTTCATATTTGACAGATATACTAGAATTGTATTCATTCCTAGGGTACGTGCGACATTCTACAGCTTTATGTCCAAATTTTCCACATGAATAATAGTAGCCATAAAAAATATGTTGGTACCTGGATGGAAATTTTCATCGAGGAATTGTCTTCCGAGGCTATTCTTGCGAATCTTGTCCAATGAAGTCTACATGCATGTCAGATCTCATAGGTTCATTGTATTTTGTTGTAGAAGGTCCTGCTTCTTCTTCTTTGTAACCGATGCCAGTTTTGTCATTGTAAGATCGTTGATTGTTGATGAGTTCTTCCAATACCCTTGAGCTGTTGGCATAGTTTTGGATAGTTTTTCCTTTCTTCACTTCCTCACGCAGCGAGACTACTTGGGCTTCTAATTCTTCCCTTTCTTGGTTGCTTTCTTCCAACTTCTTTTGAAGTGACTCTTCAATGCATTTGTGTTCTTCAACTTCAATTTTGAGACCTTGAACTTGTTCTTCAAGAGTTTTGGAATGGATCTTCTCTGCCTTGAGATCTTTTATAAGCTTGATTGCTTCCTCATAAAATTCTTCTATGGTCCATCCTTCTTCTTCGTTGTTTGATACCTCTTGTTTATTGTGCTTGGCCATAAACAATACTCTCTCATTGGCTTCTTCTTCACTGTCATTGTCTTCATCGAATGATGAGCTATCTTCTTTAGAGAGAAAGTTCCTTTTGGATCCTTGCTTGTTGAATTTCTTAAAGCCTTTCTTTCCTTTTGAGTTGCCATTACTTCTATTTGGAAATTTTGCTGCAAAATTCCCAACCTCATTACAGCTGAAACATATCAATGGAAGTTTACCTTTGATTGTCCCTTACCAATTTTTAGTTTTCCTGTGAAGTAAGCATATTCTTCATCTGAAAGACCTTCTCCATCATCTCCCTTTTCTTCACACTTGTAGGTGCATGTCTTTTCAATTGAAGGTTGTTTATCCTTATTGGTTTTCTTAGATGCAACGAATGCAGTTTCTAGATGCGAAGTACCCTTTTCTTCATCAAGTCTCATTTCATATGCTATGAGAACTCCATGTAATTCCTCTTTGCTAAGTTTGTCTAGATTTGCACTGTATTATAAGACCGATACCTTTGGGTTGAATCTCCCTGGTAACGTTTTAATAATATTCTGTATAATAGTCTTCTCATCAACTGGCTCTCCCAATCCTTCCAGAGTATTGGTTACTTCATCAACGTATTAGAAGTATGCAGCAATGTTGCAATCTTATTTCATTCTGAGTTGCTCAAATTTTTCTCTATAGATTTGAAGCTTTGCTTCTTTGACATTTGAGTCACTTGCATATATTTTCTCAAGCTTGTACCATACATTTTTGGTAGTTTTACAACCCAACACCTTATGATAAGCAGATTCAGTAAGTCCACTGATAATAATATTATTTGCTTTTGTATCTGTTGAGTCTCAAATCTGCATTTTTCTTATACATCTTCCTAGACCTTTTTCATTCACCTGAACCTTCCAAGTTGTCAATATCATTGTATATTAATTGCAAAAGAGCATCTAAAATGGTTTTTAACTATATTTGTGTCTGCTGTTTGATTTAGATTTTTGCTCATTTAGCTACGGAATCTTGCCACTTTCCACAGCTGCTGCAACTTTCCGCAGCCATTTTGTGAAAGTCTATGTTGCAGGTGTCTTCAGGTAAAACGAGCCACATGGGCAAGTCAGAAATGATGTGGACATGGATCGTGTCCTATTGGCTCGAGCAAATTCATTTAATGAGGTTGTGGTCAAAGGTGGCCAAGTGGAAGTCAACCGTAGAGTCCCACGGTGACAGGACTCTATTTCTCATCACGTGAGGATTTGCATGACCGTTTCTAACTTATGGGAGACACATCAACACCTGTACACGGCTCCATAAGCCGAATCCAACATCCACTCCTCATAGATTTACTCCTCACTGCGGCCATGATGCTGGATCCCTGGACGTGATGATTTACGTGTCTCCATCAACACAAACTTTAGGGAATTAGTTATATTACCTTTGTTATAAATAACGCGTTTGCATACGCATATTAGATTAGTCTCCATTAGCCTCCAGATAGCTCTGTAATGTAATTACGTTGCCACTGTGCCGTAATATCACCTCTCTGTTATGATTGCATTTTAATATATAAGAAGACTCTGTTTCCAAGCGTAATTCGTACTTGAAGGCTGTTGCCAAGGCTGGTGCAGAGGGCCCCTGCACACGCTGAGGTTTTGTGCATTATTGTATAGTTCTTGTTTTATTTCTTTAAGCTCATTGTGCCATAAGTCATTCATGTGTTTATACATTACATCTTTCATGGTATTTATGCTTCATCTCTGTTTATAATATTTCATGCTTTACATCTTACTTCTATCCATAATCTTTCATGTTTTATGTTGTTGTTAACTGATCAGTGTTCCTGTTTCAGATTACAAATAGGCAGCCTGGGCGTTTGCATAACCATTTGACTAATGACATGGAATTAATATTGTTCTGCTGCTAATTTACTTTTCTTAGTTTCTGTTTAATTTCAGTACTGCTTTGTTTATTTCAGTCTTGCTCATTTGCTTCAGTAGTTAGATTTATATATATTAAATTGCTCATGACATCTTCAGTTACCTCCGAAAGCCATAGCTGGACTAATGGCGAGGGATTGAATTATGAAAGTGTATTTTAATATTAGTTTACTTTCTGCAAGTTAGAAATATTAAATTGCTCATGACATTTTCAGTTACCTCCGAAAGCCATAGCTGGACTAATGGCGAGGGATTGAATTATGAATGTGTAGTTTGATATTAGTTTACTTTCTGCAAGTTAGATATCAGGTTACTTAAGTTGTTTATGGTTACCTCCGAAAACCATAGCTGGACTAATGGTGAGGGATCAGAAGATAAGTTGATGTAATTTGATTTAGATTTACTTTGTTGCAACTTTTGGATTTCTTTAAGAATAGTTTCTTTTGTGTTTGAACAGTAGCAAGGATAATGAGTTTCATGATCAGTAGTTCATTGTTTGTTTGACTAGAGTAGTGATGCAATTTCATTTTCTTTGAAGAATTAATTTTGTCATTCTGTACTTTAAAATTCTTTTGAAGTTTGGAAAATCATTAGAAAGACATTGTTGTCTTGAATATTTGTCTCCATACTTGTTTTTCAGAATTTCATAAAAAATCCAAAAACGACCAAAAAGTAAGAGATAGGTTATCTTGTACATATAGTGCGCCACACTTCATCAGCTTACGAATCCCGGATTGATAAATTAATGTAGCAATTTAGGACACACTAAATTGACCAAACAATATCATTTACCAAATTCTTCTTACCTTGTTCATCCGTGGTTGATGTAAATCCATTTTTAACAGTGTCCCATACTTCGTAACCTTGCGCCAAGAGATAGACCTCCATTCTTCCTTTCCAGAGTGCATAATTATTTTCATTGAATAGAGGTACAACATTCTTGGTATGCTCCATGACCTCCTTCCAGCTGTTAAACTGCTATTGAAGGAACCAAGCTCTGATACCAATTGTTGGAAATACTTGGAGGGGGGGGTGAATCAGTATTCCTTTCAATTAGAGAATTAGTTAATCTTCAATTATTATCAGTGTTTGACATACAATGATAGCAGCAAACAAGAGGAACACAAATGCACATATTTTTTAAGGTGGAAACCCACTCCGGGACAAAAACCACCTAATGCATTTCTAATAATTCTTTAATATTCAACTCCAATTGAAAATAAAGCTCCAAATTCCTAGAATCAAGAAAAGCATTCTTCTCCAGCTCCCACTGGATGGACGCTCCAATGCCCGAGATTCTTCAGTAGTCAACTGAATGAATGCCCCAACACCCAATGAGCTACAACTCACCCTAGCACCACCCTACCACCCTATAGAACAATAAAAGAAGAAGGGACTCCCGTTCCAGGGAAAATGGTCCACTTTACAATGATATAGAATGATGTAGAAGAAGAAGATATACTAGACCATAACCCCAAATTTGACACAACCACCTAATGATGATCCTAGACCTCCCAACACTACCTCTTCAACCCTTGGCAGATACTAGTACAATTTGTACAATAATGTATTTATAGTGACTAAGTACAATGATACCTTTACAATGATTGTATGCAGTGCTGCCCACTTGAAAAATTCATATGATGAACTTCTTGTAGCTGTTATGCATCATGGTTGCTGCTTCTTTCATGCTACCCTCTGCTGCACCTTGCTTTGCTTTACTACCGTAGAAAGTCTGGTCCTTTGCAACCCTTGACAACACATGATCTATCTTTTTCTTGCCTTCTAGGAGCTCGATATTGAATCTGGTGTATCTCTGTTGTTTCAGATCCTCAATATTTTATTTTCGGTCCTATAGTAGTCCTATGTGTCATCTTTCCAATGCCATAGGTCTGACCAACTTTGGATTATTGAAGGGAGAGTTATACCCAATCTCGCACAATGCCCTAATTATGGACTATTTCAGCAGAGCGCACTTTTACGGCATGCCACGTGTCATTGTTTCTTCATTTGGCTCTGAAATTGATAGAGAGAAAATTAAAGACTGTGCACTATCAACCAATTTTTATGGAATTCTAATCTGATACTCAGAGAGAAAGTTATGATGAATTTACCAAGGTCACTTCTTTGAGATGAATTTCAGGAGCCTGCCAAAACCCTGACTTCCATAGATCATATCTCCAAAAATATTGCGCGCCTTGATCTGAAATTTTTACAGAAGCTTTTTGAGGATTTTGGCTTCTCCTCATAACAATTTCAGCTTCTGAACCTTCGTATAAAAAAATTTAGAGTGAAAATTCCATGATGACCTATTTCATATGGTGAAATCCCTTGCCTAAGGAGGAAATGAAGATCACAATTTATATAAATGCTTAGGTTGAGAGGGGCTTCAAAAAGTGAACGTGGAAGGGATTTTAGAAGCTTAAAAAATATTAATTATGACTTTTCAATGACCCACGCCCCAACCCCATGGGGTTTTAGCCCACTAACTAGGGGTACAAACTTCAAACATTAATATCTCTCAAACCGTGAAGAATTACATGGCATGCCATATATCAACGGAAACATCTCGAAAAGTAGAAACCATCAAAAGAATTATTGAAACCCAGAATATATTAATTTGGTAGGTCAAAATTCCCATGCAATATTGGGTTAGCCCCTGGTGCTGCTTTGGTTGACATCAGTGACAACCGCTGATCAACATCCACATATCTTTAGCTAGTTCAAGTTTTTCAATTTTTGCATTAGATTAGCTCAATTTTACATTAGGAATTAGGATCGGGACCAAACATTTCAAAAGAAAGCATGTAATATTTTCCATCCTTGCACCTTAGGGTGAGCCTAGGTATGCATATGAATGCTTTCTGAAGAAAATTTTCCATCTCCCTATAGTGCAAACTTAGTATAACTAGGCAAGGTGTAAACAACCCATAATCCACACATCATTTATTTTTTCAAGGAACAATCACACGTAGGGTAACTAGAAAAGGATTGTAAAGGATCAATGCATATCCACATCTCATAACACTTGTGATTGTACAATCCAAAGAACACACAAGGCATTGGTAAGCATTAGACCAAAAGGCACCCAGTTTGTTGGGACCTTTATCCTCTTCTTACAATTACTTCATCGAGGCACATCCTAAGAAAATTGATACTCTCTAAAAATAATCACTAATTTAACTCACTAAATTCTCCCCACAGGGGCTGCAAAAGAAATTATATTTCATGTTAGGACCATCAGGGGTAGGCATTCAATATGTCGTCGTGGTCATTATACATTTTGAAACATAAATGTTGACTTTTTAGGGAGCTTCAAATCCGTCTATCTGCCCATGAAACAAATACCTGAGTGTTACCAGAGACCCGTTTCAGAGGGGGTTAAGCTTAGGCCCAGTGCCTGTCGTACTCTTTGGGGCTACTTGACTCATCTAGTGCTCGGTATTGGTAGCTGAATACCAAGAAGCACAAGGCTCGAACACTCACATTGGATGACGTTACTTTAGTGGCCAAAACTAAGGCATCCTTCCCTATAGGTGACGGTGCAGGCAACACTTGATCCTTTTACCATTACCTTGGTCGATTCTTTGGCTGCTGGGAGGCGTCGCCAATTATTTCGAGACGTTATTCCTAGTACCCATCAGGAGACATATTTGCAAGGCCTAGTTACATTGAGAGTGTAAGGATGACTATGTATATCTAGGATTTTGAGTATCGTATGCAAAACAAACAAAACCATATTTTTTTCTTGCTTGATCACTTAACATTAAATTAAATTAAAACTTACCTTTTATTTTTTCGCTTTGTTTAATGCATGTGATCGTATTTGATTTGATAAAAAATTCCCTTCCTCCAACAACCCAAAAGTATCACCAATATTAAGCTAGTCGACACAATTACAGACCCAACATGACCTCGTCGATCTAGGCATTTCTTGGACCTCCCCCCATTAGAGGGAGGAGTGCCAGGTCTTTCGCCATTTAGGTGTCAAAGAAGACACACCACCACCATTATTAGTTCATTCTTTATTGGGGCATATGAATTGGAAACCTCCAAGGGTCACCCAACACCACACCAGTGGAAACCCCAATAGGTTCACCACACTCAAATCCTCCCACAATCCCTAGAGGGCAGAGGAGCGCTACCCCTTTGAGGATTTATAAGAACATTCATCAGGGCACGCCACAGGGTAATATTCCCTAGGCACCCCAACTAAACAATCACACTCAGACACCTCTATTTCCACAATACACAATGGCAGTCAATAGTTAGTTACCCTTCTTAGCATCAATGAATATTATAGATCTAACGAAGTTAACTAATGACCCCATTGCTCATAGCCTTTGCCTCCCATGCCCATGAAGCTCCCTTCAGATATACCAAAATTCGAATGGAAGCAAGCAGAAGACCCAGGAAATCATATTATGACTTTCCACCTGTGGTGTTCGTCCAATAGTATCATTAATGAAACTATTCGAATAAGACTTTTTCAACGCACCCTAATAGGGCTTGCGGCAAAATGGTATGTCGAGTAGCCTTCTGCTTTGCATGGAACCTTTAGTGCCCTCGCTACCACGTTCCTTACTTATTTTCAGCTACCCATTCACCATGATTCATGAATGGAACTGCTGACTCATTTTAGGAAAATGGCAGATGTCCATATATCAGACCATCTCCAAAAATGGCGGTGATGTCACAGTTTGTGAAACTCGACGATAGAGTGTTGCTGGAATTATTTTTGAAAACTCTCACAGCAGAGATCTCAAAAGACGCAGCGACAAAGAAACCTATCACTGAGGAGGATGCCATTAGAAAATCCCAGTAGCTTGAACTCATCTACACCCAGTGAGGATATATTTACAATGTCCTGCCAAATGCCCCGTGCCTACAAAATTATAGAGAGTTACCAAGTGTGTCAAATACTGTAGATAGTTTGATCAGGTCCTTGACTCAATGTCACCTAGGAAGTAGTATCCAGTACCTACGATACTCAAACGATTCTAACCAGGACGTGAAGCAACCTGGCTACCACCAAAGTCAATCTACACGTTTTCAGAATTTGACGAATAGGGTGATACCATACCATCGACAGTAGGGAGGCTCATACCCTCCCTCATAGGGGAACCAATACTCAGCTAGTAATGTTGATGGAAGAGACCCCCAGAAATATTACACCAATCAGGGATAAGGGAACCTATATCCCCCTTTACTCGCACAAAATCCACCACCGCAAAACAATGCATCAGTGAACCTAGTGAAACCATCCTAGGCTCAATATCACTAGTCTTATGACCAATAGAACCACAATAACCCTCCTAACACTGTGAAAAATAAGCCTAGGAATAAGAAAAAGGGAGACTCTGGACGTTGGGGCGGTAATCAACAATGCCCCATGCGATCTTAGTCTGGGGGAAACCCTAATCGAAATCAAAACCAAAAGCCAAATAACAACTCCCAAGGGAAAAACAAGAGATCCAATCTAAGGAAAAATCATTCTTGTGCCATATGCGGTGAATACGACCATTACACTCACCATTGTCCCGAGCTCCCTGAACTAAAAAAACTTCAGGGTAATCCTAGACAAGGGTGACCTACCCAACAACTTGTTGTAATGTAGGAGCCTTTCCCCCACCAAGGAGTGTTTAACACCCAACAACAACAACCACCCTAAAATTATACCAGAGGCAACAACCAAGAAATTTACATGACTCGCAAAGAATTGTTCTTCCAAACAAGGAATAGGAACTATGATACCCCCCTAGACACCAACCCATCAGGTACGAGCAGGAGTGCACCTACTGCACCATTAACCATATCCAAAGTACATATAGAGCCCTGTACGAAAACAGTAAAGGGACCAACCAAGCACGTAGGACATCACTCTAAAGATGCTCATTGCTACAACATAGTTAATGATTTAGAACAATCACCAATTGCTATGTTAGCCTTGGAAGTCCTACAATTGTGCCCAAGACAACAGAAAGCCCTACATTTTTCATTAAGCACAATCGACCCTTCCAATTTGCGCTTAATGGTTTTTGACCTAGACAAAGCAAGCTCAAGGCTTCCTTGTCTTGTTGTGTTCCAAATACCGGTTTCAGTTCATAATATCACCATATACCGATGCATCGTTGATGAAGGAGAATCCACATGCATCATGTCCAAATATGTTTCGAAAAATTTAGGATCAGCTAAATTGAAACCATCTGACATCATGCTTAGAACATACGATGAGCGCCCTTCAGCCCCCCTTAGTCTATATCAAAATTTCCCTATAAACCTTGTCGAAAAGGCAGTACTTATAGACATTGAAGTCCTAGACGCATAACTAGACTACAATATACTCCTTGGGTGGAGTTATATGTACGCCATAATTGCAATCATGTCCTCTGTCTTGCGAGTAATGATGTTCCCCCATGACGATCAGATCATCACCACCAACCAGCTCACATACTATGATAAGAAACCCATGATGGATCTCGATGTTGTGTTACCATATGTAGACACAAATACAGAATTTCTTACACGGTGTACAGAATTTGGCACTGGTCAATTCAAACCATCATCGATTCTAGAATAATTCCAGGGAGATCCCCTTATCATAACAGAGGGATTCCTAGAAATCATGGGGGTACCATTGTGCATGATGCTCTCATCAAACATCGAAACTAGCCCGGACATAGAAACCAACAGTACAGGGACCGAAGCCACTGGCATGACATTCCTACCCTATGCCATTTCAGAAACCCCATTTTTATAGCCCCCACCTAGTTTTGTGTCAAAGCAAGTCTTGGCAACTATAACATTTCCAAATATGGCTTTCGCAATACCTGTCTTGGCATCACTTCTACAGGAATAACCCCCATCACCCTTGAGGAGGCCACTACGGTTAATGAAACAACAGTAGTAGCACCAGCTAATGCGACCAAGAAAAATAACAGAAAAGGGAAGAAAGTTGAAACCCCCAAGTTACCTAAGGCATTATAACCTTGCACATTATACGATATCGTAGGCCATCCTACTAATATTTGCCTGGAGTTAGATGAATTAAAACCTCTTCTACACACCGAAATAAATATCGCGACCTCAAGTTCCCATAAAAGGGAATGGGCCACAAAAAAATAAGGGAAATCATTGCGCACCAACAATGCGTGTACCATATGTGATCATTATGGGCATTATACCCACCATTTCCCAAAGATGCCACAATATAGGGATGCCCTACAAGCCCTAGAGAAATCTTACCAACATGACCCCTCAACTCCACCCATGAAAATGGACAAGGGAGAACCTAAAAACATATTGTACATATGAGGGGAGCTTACATATTGCTCATACATAGTCACCCCAACGGACCAGAGATGGAAAATGGAGGCCACATGGCAAGCCCCAATTTGCGCACTGTGTGATGAGCCTGACCACTTGGTCACACAGTGTCTTGAGTTAAGGGTGTTTAACTATTGGTACCAAGTCCCACACGTTGCCTAAAGAAACTTAGTTCAGCATCGACAATATACGTGTCCTATTTTTGGAGCAACCACCACGTGCACCGTTGTCCCCATATCCATTGATTCTGGCCTATGTTGGATTTCATGCAATGCTTCATTGCAGAAAACCCTAACTTAGCCGACTTGGACACAGAATCCACAAACAGTACTAAAAATCAAGGGATGGAAGCAACAAGGACCATATTGTATGTGTATGAGGAGAGATGGTCACCTGAACGACCACCTGCCCCTGTAATCACCCTCAAGCTCCATTCTAGCTCTGCTCACTCTGTGATGAATGAGATCACTTTATCGTTGACTGTGCAATTCAAGAGTTATTCCAAAGATGATACCCATTCAACTCAGTATACTACGACCACTTACGAGCAATCTAGTATTCGTCCCAAGTGTGTTCCGGTGACCACCACATTCATCGTTGTCCCTACATCCCTCGATTCAATTAGGTGTTAAATTGTTTACGCTAGGACATAACACGCCTCTCCGCATCATATGGATTAGATTCATAATCTGTGGAAAGTCCAACGACTTTAGAAAATGAGGCAACCGCTTTTATTCCCTTCATATCACCAAAAAAATGGCCAACAAGGGGGAAAATTGTCACCCCTAACCACCCTCCACGAATAAACCTACCCTGGGCATTATGCGACACCCAAAACCATTTGGTCACCCAATGCCTGGATTTAAGATCATTCTGCAAATGATATCCAATTAATCTAGCAGTCCAAATGGAGTGGAGAACCAAAGAGAAAAAATCTTGAATGATTTGTCACGACAACCATCACGCTCAACATTGTGCTTACATCCCCTAATTTTGACCTCTGTTAGACACCATACGCTCATTGGTTACTTGATAGCCGGATGTAAATAGTCTAGAACCAAGGAAGCTTGGCATAAGGAAGCTTGGCTCCCATCATTACCAAAACCCTAGGAAGGCTAACGTGATCCATCGTCCTAGCAGGGCCCAAAACCAACCAAGAACAACATGTGTTCTATGCAATAGAAATGACCACCAGGTCAATCAATATCAGGAACTCAAGAAACTCACTGACAGTCTTTGTATTATCACTACCATAACAAAGATCCATCTCTCTAATCAAGAGAAGATCACACACTGCTATTGCAAGATTTTCTCACAATTACACCATACTATGAATTGGGAATACCTCCCAAGGCTACGAGTGGCAAGGGCAGCATTGAGTTTGAACTCCCTAAAAGAGCTGACCAAAATTAAATAATCGGAGATGGAAGAAGCGCAAACCTGCCCCACTTCCCAATCATCTACGAGCATCCACTTCAGGCATAAATAATAGAATTGGTCATCATACCATCTGCTCGATATGCACCTTGACGTCATGCACCATTTGTATAAGTCACAATCATGAAACAAAGTTGTGCCCCTTAATCGAAACATTTTGGCACCTCTACATTCAATGAAACTTCCAAATCCAAGAAAGGGAGAGTACCCTTAGTACGTCACCAGAAGAGCATGAGTTTGCTCTCAAAGAAACCACCACAATGAAAATTATTCAACCATTCAACGTTGATGACACACAACACCATATACGATTCATCTCATCATTGCATGGGAACCATGACTCATGTTGTCTGCTCATATTTCATTGGTGTCGAGACTGATACAACTACCACAATAGTAGTTGTATCATCAACAGTGCAAAATCAACCCGTCTGCACCCTGTCAACCTTGTCTGGTTCCACAACATCAACTATGGAATCATGTTCATGTATGTCGACCAACATTGTTAGGCCTGAGCCAATTCCTCACAGCCTCGCCCAAACCAATTGCCCCTTAGACTTCTTGTTTCATTCATATGAGGATATTCTAGAGGCCATGATGAAACCAGATTGTCCATGGGACTCAATGCATCACTGCTCGTTTTTTCTTTCAGAAAAAACGTTCGGACCTACCAACCCAGAAACCCAAGATATATACGCCATTGAATCTAAAGAATTCCTCCCATTTAGGAAGGTAGATTGGTTCAAAAATCCCAACTCAGTTCTCAATGCTTTTGAAGAAGGTAATATGTCAAATATTTCACCCACCATTAAGGTGAATATCTGAAGAAAACCAGGAAAAATCGATGAAATCTCACTAGGGGTAGCATGCTCCCCAGATGACGTAGTATCTTACAAAAACTTTTTATAAGAGTATAGGGAAATATTCGCATGGGATTACTTGGAAATTCCAAGGCTTAGCCCCACTATTGTAGAACACCACATTGACACATGGCTGGGCATACCACCAGTTCGCCAAAACAACATCAATTACATCCATCTAAGGCAGAAGCAATCAAACAATAAATTGAAAAGCTTCACAAAGATGGGTTCATCTACCCAATTGCTTACATGTCGTGGGTTTCCAACCCTGTTCTAGTCATGGAAAAATAGGGCACCATTCGAGTCTGCACCGATTTCCTATATTTGAATAAATCTTGTTCCAAGGACAACTACCCTACCCCGTTTATCGACCAAGTCATTAATTCTTGCGCCAATCATGAGGCCTTATCCTTCATGGACAGATTCTTAGGGTATAATCAAATACAAATCCAACACATAGATCGGTACAAGATGGAATTCACTACCCCTTGGGTCATGTTCGCATACCAGGTTATGCCTTTCAGTCTTAAAAATGCTAGAGCCACTTTCCAACGGGCCATGAATTATATCTTCCATGACCCGGCCCACTTCATATTAGATTACCTGGATGACCACACCCTATTCCACGATTGCATTCATGCAGTAAAATGATGTGAGTGATGCCAACGCTTCACCCATAAGGCAAGAGCACCTCCTGCTCCTCTGCACTCGGTCATTGAATCTAGTCCCTTTTGCAAATGGGGAATCAAATTTACGACTTGCAACCCTGAGTCCTATAGCAACCACAAATACATTATTATAACCATTGAATATTTCACCAAGTGGGTAGAAGCCATGCCTACCGTTATGACAACACGGTAGAAACCGCAACATGGTTTCTCTTCAACCATATCATCACACAATTCAATGTGCCTGTTGAGTCTCAAAAGTGTCTTCCATATTCATACATATTTCCATTATGTCATAACCATTTAGCTCTTATTTCATAACCATTTGACCTAAAACCCTACATCCAGTAACCATTTTCATAAATATATGGGTTAGGATCCTTGTTTTCCAAAGTTATTTATTTTATGTATTTTAAGTGAATTTATGATTAGAAACTAGAAAATTAACATAGTTTCATATATCTATATATGTGTTATGAGTTTTGTGACGTGTAGGTCAAAAGGAGACTTCTAGAAGACCCTTATGTGGCACTCTAAAGCCAAATTCGAATTTGGTTGGAGAAGATTATGGGATCAAGAGGATATGTGTCTCACTTCCTTGCTGTATTGAAACTCTAAGAGGATATGTGTCTCATTCCTCAAGTTGTGCTAAAACTCTAGAAAGACATGTGTCTTATCATTTCCTATTTTGATTGTAACTCTAGAGATGGAGGGAGAGATTCATGGACTCCCATTAATGAGATGTTTCCTCATATTTTGTATAAATAGGAGAAGCTTTCTCCTATCATAGGTAATGAGGAAGTAATGAAAAAGTAGTAGAAAAGTCTTTTGTAACAAAGTTCAAGATGGAATGGGATGTAGATTTGTGAGTTCTTTTTAATAGAGAAATTCAGTTCTTTGATGCTGTTTTGATTACAACTTTAAGGAGCTGAAGGACTTCACTAAATTGGTAGCAGAGGGCCCCTGCTATCCAAGGAGGCTTTTACATGTTTTCTAGATAAGTTGCTTTCAATTCTGTTTTGTCATATTTCCTTACTTAGATTGCTTTCTGAAATCATAGCTTTTAGCATAATTTTTCATGGCAGCCCGGGTATTTGCACATTTTTTTATGACTAATGACATGGAATCAATATTGTCCTTCTGTTGATTTCTTTTTCTTAGTTTTTGTTTAATTCCAGCACTGTTTTGTTTATTTCAGTCTTGCACATTTGTTTTAGTAGTTAGATTTAGATATTAAGCTGCTCATGTCATTTTCAGTTACCTCCGAAAGCCACAGCTGGACTGATGGTGAGGGATTGAAGTATGAGTGTGTAGTTTGATATTAGTTTACTTTCTGCAAGTTAGATATATTAAATTTCTCATGTCATTTTCAGTTACCTCCGAAAGCCACAGCTGGACTGATGGTGAGGAATTGAAGTATGAGTGTGTAGTTTGATATTAGTTTACTTTCTGCAAGTTAGATATATTAAATTGCTCATGTCATTTTCAGTTACCTCCGAAAGCCACAGCTGGACTGATGGTGAGGGATTGAAGTATGAGTGTGTAGTTTGATATTAGTTTACTCTCTGCAAGTTAGATATATTAAATTGCTCATGTCATTTTTAGTTACCTCCGAAAGCCACAGCTGGACTGATGGTGAGGGATTGAAGTATGAGTGTGTAGTTTGATATTAGTTTCTTTTTCTGCAAATTAGATATCAGATTGCTCAAGTTGTTTATGGTTACCTCCGAAAGCCATAGCTGGACTAATGGTGAGGGATCGGAATATAAGTTGATGTAATTTGATTTAGATTTACTTTGTTGCAATTCTTGGATTTCTTTAAGCATAGTTTCTTTTGTGTTTAGACAGCAGCAAGGATGATTTGGTTTTCATGCTCAATAGTTCACTGTTTGATTATTAGGCTAGCAGCGCATTTTCATTTCCTTTCAAGTTTTGTCATTGTATGTTTCAAATTCCTTTTGAAGTTTGAAGTTTGGTAAATCATTATAAAGGACATCATTGCCTTGAATATTTATAACCATACTTGTCTTTTATAATTTCCATCTCACATGAGGAAACCAACCAAGATCAATAAAAATCCAAAAACGACAAAAAGTAAGAGATAGGTTATCTTGCACATATAGTGCGCCACACTTCGTCAGCTTACGAATCCCTGGTTGATAATTTATGTTAGCAATTTAGGACACACTAAATTGACCAAACATTTTGGCGCCGTTGCCGGGGATGTGTAAC
Source organism: Pinus albicaulis (assembly GCA_034641835.2). NCBI lineage: Eukaryota > Viridiplantae > Streptophyta > Pinopsida > Pinales > Pinaceae > Pinus > Pinus albicaulis. The sequence continues at coordinate 1,607,223,127 of CM076570.1, read as the reverse complement.
TAGGTAGCCTTATTTCTTACATCAAAAAAAATTAATAATTCTTGAGTATGCTCTCCTCCTGCACTTTGTGTGATCTGGAGGATCAGAAAAAGAATTATGTAAAAAAAATTAATAATTCTTGAGTATGCTCTCCTCCTGCACTTTGTGTGATCTGGAGGATCAGAAAAAAAATTGTTATGTGAAAAAAAAAAGGGAGACAAAATAAAACTTCATCATTTCAATTGATTCAACAATTAAAAAAAAAAAAAAAAATCATGAAAAAATTTGATTTCAATAAATTGTTTTGTTTAATAAATATATATGTGTATTTTTTTTATTTTTTTTTGAAAATATAACATACATAATTGTATTAAACAAATCAATTAAAAAAAATAAAAATAAAAATGAAAAAAAAATAAAATAAATTGTTTTGTTACTAAGATATATATGTATATTTTTAAAATTTTTGAAAATATATATAATTTTATTAACAAATCATTTAAAAAAAAAAAAATTCAATAAATTGTTTTGTTTAGTAAATAACATATGTATATTTTTAATTTTTCAAAATTCAACATGTGTAATTTTATTAACAAAAAAAAATAAAAAAAATATATATATATATATAAAAAAAAGAGTGTGAAGTTGCTCAGAATATACGACAAAATGTTTCAACTTCTGCAATATCTCCTGGCTGTGGTCCAATCCGGAACATTTGAGATTCGCCCAGTGCCTGAGAATCTCATTGAGAACATTTGGTTTAGACCAGTCTCCTTCCCACATACTGCTTGAGACCATTGAAGCCCCTCTGCGTCCATGATGCCTGTGCCTTACCCATGAATAGTACCATGTTCGTTTACATCTGAATCTCTGTATATCCATACCAGCATTGGTTCTTGAGAACGTCTTTAAACCTGATTTCTGCCTGCAGAATAAAGTCCCCTTCGACCTCCATATAGGCAAAGTTGCGCTCTCTTTAGAACTCAACTTCAATTGAGTTTGGTAGACCAGAGTTGGAGCTGAGAACATTGATATCATATAATCTGTTTGTGTGGGTATCTGATAGATTGATTCCAAGAGGAACGAGCATTACTCTGCATTTAAACACTGAAAATAAGCTTGAATACTCTGATCCAGAAAGGATTAAGAATCTTGTTAAAAATTATTCACAAACACTTTGAAAGCACGATTTTGCCAGATGGAGATGAATTTTGAAAAACCGAGACATGGGTTTTTTCGCCAATGTGGTCAATTAGATAACCCAGAAATCGTTTTATGAAATTCGTGGCGGTCTGGGAGAATTTCTCAGTTCTTTGAAGGCCATTTTTGCCTGCCGCGTGAGGAAAAACAATTTTTTTCTGAGTGAAGAATTTGAAAACGGCACTCTGCATTGATATCCCGGTTTTCTAAATCTAAGAGGAAGAATTCTAATCAAAATCAAACTCTTATCATGGCATTCAATCCACATTCCACTCATTTTTTAATTCAATTCAATTTCGTTTTCTAAATGTTGGATTTCACATCTCCTTTATCATCTACCCAGCAATTTTTGGTGCTTCAACGACATTATTAAACGCCAACCATTATGATGTTTATTTCAAAGGGATGCCACATCACTATGGGAATTCCAACTGAGGGGGGTGGTCCTGAACGGTTACTGATTGTGATAGTCCTCAAGGATCAAACAGATACAAAAATAAATTTTGAAGAGATGAAAGATTTTATTTTGAAATAGCGATCATGCCTTTTATGTTCTTCAATGCTTACCAGTATATTATTTTTCATCTTATGTGATCTTCACTTACCATTCTATGGTTATTGCAAGGTCACGATTGGTCAATGTATCTGAGTTTGCTTTATTTAGCATCATTTGTTGAAACTTAAAAAAAAAAATTGCATTTCTCTTTTTTTGTTAAAAAAAAAAAAAAATCAATAATTTTGAATCAATGAAATGAATAAGTTATTTGCTCACTTTTTCTGAAGGTATTGATTAATTTTGGACTGATGATGAAGGATGAATGGCTAACTTTTTATTCAAGATTTTTAGCTACAGAAACCGTCGACATTCTGCAGCTGAAGTCCAATTCCGCAGCTGTTCTTCAATTCCGCAGCTGAAGTCCAATTCTGCAGCTGTTCTCCAATTCCGCAGCTGAAAAACCTCATTGTTCAAATCAGCATAATTTTCTCATACAAAATCAGATTTTGATGATTTAAGTATCGTTGGAAAGGTCTCAACAAGATCTATACAATGAGAAATCCATCATTAGAGTTTGAAATGGAAAATAATGAAATAAATTGCTGAAAAGAAGCTACATTCAACTTGAGGCACTAATTCCAAAACATGTATAAATTCTTTTGATTTTTTCCTTTGAGAACTTGTTTCATTAATACAAATTCTTAGTTTTGTGTGTAAATATCATAACTAGAGAGATTGATCACCTCTCTCCCTTTGATAATCTTACATTCCATTGCAGAAGAAGTATTAGTTTTTTTTGCAGGTTCCAGGAGGAAGGACAAATGACTACAAGAGTATGGTGTCTCTCTAAGAAACCAATTTGTTTCATAAGAGGATGATCAACAACAAAGAGGAGGAAATATGCTGATGCAAAATTAGATCCAAACACTTGAAAAACTTTCAGATACTATTGTCTCCATCACATCCATACCTCATAATAAACCATTCACCTCATTTCACTTCATATTTTCCATTTACATTCACATCCACTTTCCATTTTTTTTTGTCCATTCATAACCCACAAATAAAAGCAAGAGGCTCATTCACATGCTTATTGCCCATTGCTATTTCTACTTTCCATTGCCATCTTCCATTTTCATCTTCCATTTCTTGTCATTTTCATTCCGCAAATAAGCCCTGCTTCAATGCAAATTATTGAGTCCATAGTCCTTTGAGTCTAAGTTCTTTGTAAAAACACCTTGAGGCTTGCATGCCTTAATGGCAAGTTCTCATCCTGACAAACAATGGGAATACATTAATGTCTCTTGTTCGTCAGATCTTCTAGGTGACTCGACATCAGCAAAATCATTCGTACCTAGCAAGATGTGTTTGGGGCATCTTGACTCTCATTGTCATCAATGGTGAGAGTTCTCGTGTTGACTAGTGGCATCCATTAATGGCCACTAAGTCAACAATTTCCTACTATGTTCGACATCAGAACATCTTTTCACATAGTAGGAATTATGCCAATGAGTTTTGAAGACACGAAGACTATTATTTTCAGCATTTTGGAGCAGATTCAACAAGTTTTAGTAGGAGCAATAAAAAGTCATCTTATCTCTTTACCCATGACTCCTATTGTTCAGCCACTTGAAGAAGAATATGATCAGAATTTTGCAGCCACCACACATACACAACTCATCCACATTTAAGGTAAGTGAAGGTATGTTGTTTTCTAATTTTTAGTCATGTAATTCATTAGAATGCTAAAATTGTAACTTTGGAAAAATTTCTCACTCCTTTTTCCACATTGTCATATCTTTAGTTGGGGGGGAAAGGACATCATTTCATATCCACATGTCATACACTATCACACATTTTCATTTCATTTCCACCCACATATACTTCCCAACCAACTATTGTTGCAACATGATCCAAAAGATTATATGCCTTGCAAATGATCAATTCATTGATGAAGTAATTGATTCTAAATGTTTTCATGAACTTTGATGCAACAAAGAAAATAAAACATTGTTATACAAGAACCAATGCTTTAAAAAAAAAAAAAAAGTTGTCACACAAGAACCAACCATTGAAAAAAAAAAAAATTGTTGCAATCAAATGTATTATACTTTGCCAAAAAGGAAAATATCAAGAAGCAAAGTTTGGAATGAATCTATATGAGTCAAAACTCATAAAAGATCAACTCATGGACAAATGAATCATTGCAATAGTTGCATGAGGACATGCAACAACTTCAGTTGGGGGGTATGTTGAGTCTCAAAAGTGTCTTCCATATTCATACATATTTCCATTATGGCATAACCATTTAGCTCTTATTTCATAACCATTTGACCTAAAACCCTACATCAAGTAACCATTTTCATAAATATATGGGTTAGGATCCTTGTTTTCCAAAGTTATTTATTTTATGTATTTTAAGTGAATTTATGATTAGAAACTAGAAAATTAACATAGTTTCATATATCTATATGTGTTATGAGTTTTGTGACATGTGTAGGTCAAAAGGAGACTTCTAGAAGACCCTTATGTGGCACTCTAAGGCCAAATTCGAATTTGGTTGGAGAAGATTATGGGATCAAAAGGATATGTGTCTCACTTCCTTGTTGTATTGAAACTCTAGGAGGATATGTGTCTCATTCCTCAAGTTGTGTTAAAACTCTAGAAAAACATGTGTCTTATCATTTCCTATTTTGATTGTAACTCTAGAGATGGAGGGAGAGATTCATGGACTCCCATTAATGAGATGTCTCCTCATATTTTGTATAAATAGGAGAAGCTTTATCCTATCATAGGTAATGAGGAAGTAATGAAAAAGTAGTAGAGAAGTCTTTTGTAACAAAGTTCAAGATGGAATGGGATGTAGATTTGTGAGTTCTTTTTAATAGATGAATTCAGTTCTTTGATGCTGTTTTTGATTACAACTTTAAGGAGCTGAAGGACTTCACCAAATTGGTAGCAGAGGGCCCCTGCTATCCAAGGAGGCTTTTACATGTTTTCTAGATAAGTTTCTTTCAACTCTGTTTTGTCGTATTTCCTTACTTAGATTGCTTTCTGAAATCATAGATTTTAGCATAATTTTTCATGGTAGCCCAGGCATTTGCACATCTTTTTATGACTAATGACATGGAATCAATATTGTCCTTCTGCTGATTTCTTTTTCTTAGTTTTTGTTTAATTCCAGCACTATTTGTTTATTTCAGTCTTGCACATTTACTTTAGTAGTTAGATTTAGATATATTAAATTGCTCATGTCATTTTCAGTTACCTCCGAAAGCCACAGCTGGACTGATGGTGAAGGATTGAAGTATGAGTGTGTAGTTTGATATTAGTTTACTTTCTGCAAGTTAAATATATTAAATTGCTCATGTCATTTTCAGTTACCTCCGAAAGCCACAGCTGGACTGATGGTGAGGGATTGAAGTATGAGTGTGTAGTTTGATATTAGTTTACTTTCTGCAAGTTAGATATATTAAATTGCTCATGTCATTTTCAGTTACCTCCGAAAGCCACAGCTGGACTGATGGTGAGAGATTGAAGTATGAGTGTGTAGTTTGATATTAGTTTACTTTCTGCAAGTTAGATATATTAAATTTCTCATGTCATTTTCAGTTACCTCCGAAAGCCACAGCTGGACTGATGGTGAGGGATTGAAGTATGAGTGTGTAGTTTGATATTAGTTTCTTTTTCTGCAAATTAGATATCAGGTTGCTCAAGTTGTTTATGGTTACCTCCAAAAGCCATAGCTGGACTAATGGTGAGGGATCAGAATATAAGTTGATGTAATTTGATTTAGATTTACTTTGTTGCAATTCTAGATTTTTTTAAGCATAGTTTCTTTTGTGTTTAGACAGCAGCAAGGATAGTTTGGTTTTCATGCTCAATAGTTCACTGTTTGATTTATTAGGCTAGCAACACATTTTCATTTCCTTTCAAGTTTTGTCATTGTATGTTTCAAATTCCTTTTGAAGTTTGAAGTTTGGTAAATCATTATAAAGGACATCATTGCCTTGAATATTCATAACCATACTTGTCTTTTAGAATTTCCATCTCACATTAGGAAACCAACCAAGATCAATAAAAATCAAAAAACGACAAAAAGTAAGAGATAGGTTATCTTGCACATATAGTGCACCACACTTCCTCAGCTTACGAATCCCTGGTTGATAATTTATGTTAGCAATTAGGACACACTAAATTGACCAAACAGTGCCTAAGGAATTAGTCTCTAATCATGGAATGCATTTTGAACATGAAATATTCCAGGATTTTTCTCATCACCTAGGATTCACACATGAATTTGCATCACCATACCACCCCTAGTCCAATGGACAGGTTGAAGCTATTAACAAAGTACTCAAAACAATGTTATAGTGTATGGTTAATAAGCATAAAAGAAACTGGCGCCATATGGTTTTTTCAACCCTGTGGGCATATCGCACGGCGAGTAAAACCTCAACAGGATTCACAAGTTTCCAACTAGTGTACGGAGTGGAGGTCGTGATTCCTATTCAATGTGAAATCTCCAACTTACACACATCTATCAAACTCCTCGATGATACTGAGCATTTAGAGCAACGGCTGGTACAATTAGAACTCATCGACAAAAATCAATGAGAGCCACTCCAAAATAATGAAGCACATAAAAAAATGGTAAAAGCATCATTCAACTGCAACATCACTCCTCGCTTATTTTTAGAGGGGGAGTTAGTCCTCTTCTACGATGTTGCAAAATAGGCCTTAGGACCTGAGAATTTTGAAACATTATGGAAATGTCCTTACATCATAAAACATTGCCTCCTCAAGGGAGCATACATCCTGTCAAAGCCCAATAGTACATGCCTAGCTAACCCTATCAATGGGCTCTACCTCAAAAGATTTCACCCACAAGGGTAGGAAGTCTCAGCCTCAGAGATAAGATGCATGTAACAAAATTTTTTGAGATGATCAAAATCATTGAGGACTTGTTCAAAAAAATTCTCTTGTGTCACAAATGGATCGCCCCCCATCCACTATTTTGGATTCGATAATGGAGCCTCGTCATGGTCGCAAAATCTAGCAACAGTTGCTTGGGCCATATACAATCATGATTGGTCACCGTTCCTCACCAATGGAGCATGTATTAGATCAACTATCAATAATCAAGTAGACTAAGATGTAGTCATCAGGATGTTGAGCGATGCCTCCAACCAGAGCATTCGCCATCAACATATCTATCTTGATTCCCAACTAGTGTTATCGTTGTTAAACCAAGTTTTTGAAGTACGAAATTTGCACCTATTTAGGAGGTATTTGCATTCGGGACGATTAAGTCATCATTTTTATCAGATTTTCATTTACACATGTACCAATAAATCAAAACCAAACAGTTGATCGCATAGCCAACCATATCCTAGACTGGAATGCATCTCGTATAAACCATCATCCATAAAAAATAAAACCATTAAACATAAATATCCATCATAGGTACATAAAATCCACCAAATAACCATAAAAACATCATAAGAGCCACAAAAAATATACATCTCGCATATATACATAAAAAAATATATGAGTCCCAACATACAAATCATGTCCCTAACCATCATGATAGTAAAAAAGTGTATCTATATGTCATTAAAATATGGAAGCATCCTCATAATGGGTGCTTTCCATGAACATACAAATATCCTTAGGGATGAGCCCTGCCTGGCGGGTCCTTTAGACCCATGAATGCACCTAGTTCCAGTAAAGGTGCAGTAGCCAAAACTAGAAGTTTCGCATGACGTAAAGTTGGGCGATGCGCCCTATCTCGAGCGATACATCACCGATATCATCAAAAAATCCCCTAGTCGGCATACCCTGGTTCAACCTCTCTAACCGACTCCATGAGTCGGCTAAACCAACTATGCGAGTGTAAACAACCTTGGCCCGAGCCTCTGCCGCCATCACCCTAAGGACAACAGTAGCCAACTTCTCCTCAACCACCGAAACACGAGATTTGACTATCACCACCCATGCCTCATCTGCCTTAGCATGGGCAAGGAGATAAGCATCTCCTTTGGAAGCTGCAACACTACTGCCCCTCCCTTAAGGTCCCCCAAAACCACCTTTCCCCCCAATCTGGGCCTGACCAACCCCACCTCGGACCCTCCTGAAATGCTAAAGTCCCACCAAGTGGGCAGTGGGACACCCCACCAAACCCACATATTTAGGAGAAAAAAAAATAGTACCAGTGTCACCATAAAAGACATATAAATATATGCATGATAAAATCCTCAAAAATGCATAAAAACATCAAAGGTCGTACCTGTTGGGCTCCAAGCATAACCAAAAAGAAGACACATATCCAGGCCCCCCTGGAAGTGCAACCCTAGATATTGGTAGTCCAAAAACATTTATGTGTTTGACACGAACCACACGTCAACGGTCGCATCCCAATAGTGACCAACCTCTCCTCCTCCACCTCAGGGCATCACGGGTGCCCACCACCGCATCTAAGGATCCCTCGGAGGACCTAGGGGCACTTACAGAAAAGGTCTGAGCATCACCACCATCTCATACATGATACTACAGAGGATGATTGCATAAGTAAATATCTTAGAGGTCCCCCTGTGGGCCTTTCCCAGTTGTATCACCATGCCCTGGTAGACATTGCGAGCCCAGTCATAGAAGTGACTAGACCGAAGCTAGTGCAAGATTCCAATATGTGGACCCGATGCCTTATTAGGCGATGATAACCCTGTCATATGAACTATCATCGCCAAGTTGTTAGAATTTATCAGAGAAATAATAAATTTACCGAGAGGAACAAAAAACCATAAAATAGCTAGCAATAAATCATAAACATAAACAAAGATGTTTATCCGAGAAAACCCCCAAATCTGGGGCAAAACCCAACTAATGAAATTTCATTAATAAATGGCCAAAACCCTGGCCATTCCAGCCAAGTGAGCCTTCACCACTCACCTCCAGGACTACATTACAATGAAGTACTCCCAGCCTTTTATAGGCTCCATTACATGCAATACCATTTGCTGAAAACCATGGGTGCACAATACCATGTGCCCCAAAACCACTACTATTTACCCTAGTCAACATTTACTCTATCCCGAGTCAAGTTTACCTAACAATTCCCCCCTTAAACTTGACTTGGGGTTTCTTGACTAAATCTAGCCAAAATTGCTAAGTGAGACAACCCTACTCACTCTAGCTTTCACCCCTCAATTTTTTTTTTTTTTTACCCAGGTAATTGTTAACTTGACATCCCCCTATCACCTATATCTAACCCAAACTTTAATAATGATTATCCAGGGGTAAGCATGCCATCCAGGTCTTACAGCAGTATGCCCATTTACATGTAATAAATTAAGTCCATTATAATAATATTTTTTTTTGTTTCATTGTTACTGTCTTTGTACATATGAAATCAATGTCCATATAAAAAGAACCCATCTACCAGATTACATGGGTCACCGGCCTCTGTAACTGCTAGTCCTCTAGGAGTTATCTTCAGATACATGGTTCATCAATTAATTAATCCACGTGCACATATCCTCTCTCATTTTGACAGACTTTGCTCTCCTAGCGCAACGAAATTCAATGGCTCCGATACCATTTGTTAGAATTTACCGGAGAAACAATAAATTTACCGAGAGGAACAAAAAACCATAAAATATCCAGCAACAAATCAGAAACATAAACAAAGATGTTTATCAGGGAAAACCCCCAAATCTAGGGCAAAACCCAACCAATGAAATTTCATTAAGCATTGGCCAAAACTCTGGCCAATCCAGCCAAGTGAGCCTTCACCACTCACTTCTAGGCCTACATTACAATGAAATATTCCCAGCCTTTTATAGGCTCCATTACATGCAATACCATGGGCTGAAAACCATGGGTGCATAATACCATGTGCCCCAAAACCACTACTATTTACCCTATTCAACATTTACTTTATCCCAAGTCAAGTTTACCTAACACAAGGCACCCATCTAAGCTAAATATGTCATAGAGCTGATACAGACACATCCCTATGTAATCACATCGGGACCACAGTGATCCCAAGCCCAATGACGGATGTTCACTCCCCAGCCGGAAGTGCGTGTGGAAGAGCCTCCCCTGAGGCAGTAGACCAGTCAAAAAGTAAACTTTTGTCTCTGGATGGATGCCGATGTCTCTATGGCATAACACCATAACTCATCGTCTCTTGTTCCAACAATGGACTAGGAATCACTGTAGACCATCCTGTGACCTCAGTAGGTTTTTCTCGACAAATTTGAGCAACACATACTATGCCAAAACCCCCGAGCATTGGGGTCTTGGGCCACAGCTGTTCAAAGATCGAGCTAGCCTCTCTCAGGCTACAACATCCTGCACCAGAGAAAAAACAAAAAATTAGTGACTAAAACCCAAAAAATTGAATAATAATAATAATAATAAACATCGTCATGCCTGTGTAGAGGTCAAGGGTGATGATCGCATGACTATATCAAATATAGATTAACAAATCATCATGAAAATCCTTCACCAGGTGTAAAGGCCTCGCAAAAATATTTCCTTCCGCATGAGGACCGCGCGGGTCAACCTCGATATCCTGCGCGGTCGAGTCAAAAAAGAGGTATAAAGTTCGTACAATTTCACAATTGTATGGACCCCCAAGGAAAAAAAGTAACAAAATTGAAAAGCTAGACATTGAGGGCCCTACCTGACATTAACGACGTGAATCCCGGGTACTCAGGATGAGTGCAACTACAATAAAGGCTCAGGAGTAGGGGCTCAGCTCTAACCTCAGACTCTCAAACGACACAAATGAGATGAAATGAGCCATATTGGCCCATATATAACCCTTTTCTCACTATTTGATAGACCATAACTAGAGCTCAAAAATCCCAATTGTAAAACCACAAGAAACAAAGTGATCAACACTTCATCATGTTCCAGCTAGGCCCCATAAATCCATGCGTCAGAAAAAGTAATTTGTTTAGTCATGCCTTCTCTTATTTCTTTACATTCAAAGTTATTTCAAATATGTTTGAATAAAGAAGATGCTTTTACTTGGGGTATTGGTTGCAGGTATTAAAAACATGTCGAATCACCATATGCCCCAGCCACAAAAGTTACAAGAGTAGGTATCATTCTATCCCTAGCATGATAGGCTCCGCAAAGAAGTTTTTCATATCCTGACATCATTTCTCCACAGAAATAAACCATATATTTCATTCACCTGACCATGTTTATCATCACTCCACCTTTCACATGATAAAAATTCTCGTAGGTTGGTAGAGCCTTACCCTCCATGGCATCCATCACTCATGTAGACCATACACCAAATATCTGGATTCATTGCTATAAAATCCAAGTCCAGGAAGTACTTCATGTTCATTCATCCATCATACACCAAGTCAATTTTTACCCATATCATGCTAAAACCCCATTCCTGACCTACCATTCTCATAAGTAGATCAAATATGCTCCGCTGCGTCTCGCACTTGGCCCATCACACCCCCATCAGCATAGCCCATTTTTGACACTTTTCATCCTCTTCATTACCCCTGCACCGAGACCAATCAATGAGGCCCCAACCCTCAACAAAATACATTCCTCACACCATAGTTACGGATTATTTTCATGTTTATAGGGGCACCCGTCTTCGTGCTTTTACATGCAAACCCATTCTATATTCTTTTGGGAAGTGTAGGAGAGCACTCCCACCCATCCATTCACATTTATCACCTGGAAGCAGTCCCTAATCACCCTTGGTTAGAGCTACGAATTCTTTACCACACCCCACCATGACACTCATAAAAACCATACACCCACCCTCGATGTCCTACCGACTCTAGGGATTTCCCCACGAGAAATTGTTATGACTATCACCACTCGTATTTACAGCTCCGACTTCGGGCCACTTAACTACCATTATCAGTTATAGCCACTTCTCATCATCATGCCTAGGTTAACCTATCACACCACACCCTAATACATCAGAAACCATGGTCCCTTGCATCAGTACTCATCTCGGTTGGTTGATGCTTCCTTCTTGTCGACTATAGAAAATTTTTTCCAAGAAAGAGGTAGTACCTTGGATGACTCCTCACCTCAATATGGGCATCCTCGGATGGCACTATGGGAATCATCATTTCCCATTGATGTCATCGATCCTCTTGACATTCGACTTGAAGATGAGATTTCATGTCAATATGGTATCATAATTTATAACCATTCTACTCTGTCAGAATTCGTCGAAGACCCATGATCTGATGAGCATTTCTTTCAACAATGCTTACACGGGAAGGTCCCCAATAGTTAAGACCCACGCATCCAATGAGCACTTGTTCTAAACAAACATGCCATACTAAGATTATGCATGTGGGCACCACATTCAACCTTCTTTCAAAGAAAAAATGCCCCTAAGAGCTTTAGCAACCATCGTCATTAACCTCATAGAGCTTTAGAACCATTGTGAGATAAGCTTAACTAGTCAAAACATCATGGGCATAGGACATGATCACCTCATAGATATATTTAATTCATTCTATCTCTTGCAGGTTTCCAACAGAGCATGGTGTCTTTTTTACTCACGATAAGGGTCTCCAGCCTGAGTTCTCAAAAGGACTACATAGAAAAATAAACTATAATGTATTTCTGCTACAGAGTTCTTCCTAGACCTCATACATTAGGGGGAAACTATTAACACTAGAAAATCGTACATGCAAAAGACATTAGAAAATTTCAAGAAGAAGGTACAAATAAAGATTTGCAGGGAAGAAATACATTAGAGGCGCTAAGAATTTAAAATTTCCAAAGGTCAGAAGGAAATTTTTTTGGATCGCGCACAGGAAGAATTGGCTCTGAGCACGCATTACGGATTTTCCTTAGATAGCCACGTAGTGAAAAACTAACACTTCAATAGCCACGCGGTCCTGGGGATGCAGAATGTCACCATTCGGGACCACTTGACACACTTGGAGAAAAATATTCTCACTCAACCTAACCAAGTACAGTCACCTTTTAGCCACCTTGAGGCTTTAGTGCAACAAACAAAGGAATCATACCCCCACTCTTGTGTCACCATCCATCTTGGACCAAGAGACAAAGGGAAAATTTGAAAATGGTCTATAAAAGCCAACCATGGGAAGAGAAATGGGAGACACATTGTTATGCTGGCCAAATTTCTCATCTACAAACTAGCTTGTGTTGTCCAACAACAAGAGGATTGGAAGGATTTAGTTGTTGGCCATCCAACACCTCAATCCAAGAGATAATATTTCACCACGTGTCTGTCGATCTACCATCCTTTGAGAGGGAAGAGAGGTTTGTTGAAAACTTGAGGTGAAGAGACCCCCTTGTCTTGGATATTGGAGCTCTGTAGCTCGAAGGACCCACTACAAGAGATTCAACATTCTATCTTCTACTACTACCAGCACCTAATAAAGGGAGAAATCTCTCCATTTTTGAGTTATTAATGTGTTTTCTCTATTGAGCATGTTTCTTGTGCATGTTGTTTTGATTTTGTTTCATTGCTTATGTAGCATGCTATGTTTCCATTTAACTTAGCTTATTACATTTTGAACTTGTTCTACTAATGTTTGACAAACCAATTTGACTCGTGACTTGCATGTAGGTAAGCAACTTCCCTACTGAGAAAAGTGTATTTCGTCCGCCCATGTGCCGAATACACTACCACAGGAATGCGACTCTACTAGATTCTTTCTTCTGAGTTAATGGTTGTTAATGTAGGTCCTTATTCCTACTCAGCTCACTACAAAATCACGTCTGCATCCTCTCAGCACCTTTAGTCACCCTAGTGAAAAATATTTCCCAGAGGAGGAGGAATTTTTTGCTTTTGCCCGACTGTGCGCATTCTGTTTAGACAGATGCGCGCTTCGCGCCTGTGGGTGGATAAGTCGCGCGGTAGGAATAAATCCCATTTTTGCTTGTTTTTTCTCTTTTTTTGCAGTTGTAAAGTGTTGCCAACCCATAAGAAATTTTCCATCACTATGTTCTGATATTTCATGATTGGTTAGGAGTCTTATTTGCTAGAATTTAGCTTAGCAACTAAGTAGTTTTGATTTCAGTTTTTTTGTTTTTGCAAATCACGCATAGTTTAAGTAGGAAAAAGTAAGTGGCCTTCAATCCACATATGTTTTCCGAACAAACGATTTTCTCATAAAATATACAAAACACATAGCGTAATTAGCATAAAATTAAGTGGCCCATATATCCACATCTTTAGCTTCTTCAAGTTTTTCAAATTTTGCATTAGATTAGTTCAATTTTGCATTAGGAATTGGGACTAGGACCAAACTGTCGAAAAGAAAGCATGCAATATCTACCACCCTTGCATCTCATGGTGAGCCTAGGTATCCATATGAATTATTTCCTAAAACAATTTTCCATCTCCATATAGTGCAAACTTAGTATAACTAGGCAAGGTGTAAGCAACCCATAATCTGCACATCGTTTATTTTTGCAAGGAACAATCACACATATGGTAATTAGAAAAGGATTGTTACATATTACAGAAATAAGGGGATTGAAAATGGATGTTACACCATTGTACTTCCTTTAGATCACCGACCATCATAATAAATCTTTATGTACTTCGAAAACTGAAATATGGTAATGGGTTTTTGTCATATTGGGTTTGTTCAATATATCAAATGTTCATATCCACATCCATAGAAATGTAAAATCCATGTTCCCTAATACTTTACCACTAAGGAAGAGCTAGGGGATAAATAACTAAAAATTTAAAGTCTTTCTTTATGGGATGAAAGAGCATTGTTCTTCATTCTAGGTTTCATGAATTTCAATTTGTAATAAAATATGTTTTGATCTTTTACGGTGATGAATAAATATACTTTACATTATATGCATATTTAGAAATTTATTTTTTCTTTTCTTTTCTAATGAAATTTTGTGCTTTACTCAATGCTCAAAATAAAGTATTAGAGAAGAATAACAAAAATCTCTAAAGCTTCAAGTTTTGTATAATATTCTTTTTAATATGGAAAATACAATATTGTTTATATATAGATATATATCTTTTTGAGTTTTATTAAAGAAACTCTATAGCTTATTCTTAAATAATACGACTTAATTAATACAAAGACTTTTTAATGAAATTACTCAATATTTTACTTTAGTAAAAATATATTTTAGTTATCTCCAATAGTTATTTTTTACAAACGTTTAATATGTTTGGATGAGAAGTGATTTTGCAATGATTTCTAAATCAATTTGAACTGATTTCTCTTTAGTCCCTACTACTATACTGATCAATAGATGTTTGACCGCATATTAGTTCAGAGTTTGACCACATACTTTTTAGTTTCGCTCACTGTTTAACTGAACAAAATATTAATTCCTATTTATATAATTAAAAAAACATGTATTATTACAAATCTGATTGGACAATGATATTGGAGGTCTTATTGTAGTCTTGGAATTTTCCAATGCAATCTAAGCTCTTAACCTAAGTTCTAACACATGTTCAAATTTATTGTAATTTGTTATCAGATTGAGTTTTGAGCTTCAAGTTTTTTTAAACTAAGTTAGAATAACTTCGACTTTTAACCTAAGTTTTATTAGGTTACACATTTGACATTTCATTACATTAGACTTTGGAGGTTACACATTTGACATTTCATTACATTAGACTTTGGGCATGAACATTTTAAGATGCATTGTATTGCATTACTGCCACTTGCTGATTGTTACTTTTCCAGGTGTATTGCATTACTGCCACTTGCGCATCATAGGCTACCTCCTCTCACTACATAGCCACCTCATCCCACTTCCACAATATTATGAGATCTATAGAGCTTATAGGCATCCCCACAGCATTTCCAGATGCTGCCAAAGTAAATTTATGCCCCTGTTATTGTACTTAGTGACTTTTGCAGAGACAAAACCAATAGAACAAGGAACTATTGTGCTCTGCAAGCCCTTGCAGAGTGGTTCCATAGGAGCTTCTTCCAAGTGTAGGAAGCTAATAATGGTCCTATGAAAGGAGGGGGTCAAGGAAGATACAATGGAGGCTATAGCGGAGGAATGGGGTGGGTGAAAGGCAGGTGACCCATTTTCCAGTGACCCTTCCTCTGCATGCATTCATAGGCAAGTCTTTAGTGGAGGATTTACTCTTCATCGACACAGAAGGTCTATTCTCCTCTTGGTTCACCGTCTGGGGAAGGAAGGGAATCTGGAGTGGGTTTGGTATTGATGCAGGGGCATTAGGCAAAGAGAAAAATGCTTTGTATTTTATTAAACTTAGGGGTTTTTAAATTTTTAGAGGAGCTGGATTTTATGAATAATTTGAGTGGGTTTTAAATATTTTTAATTAAATATTGTAAATAATTCTCAAATGTTTGAGAACATGAGAGAATTTGATCACTTGAGGATGTAAAGGGATTGAGAGATTTTTGTATTCTTAATTTAGAGATTGGTTTCATTAATTATGGGTGAAAGAGGATCCTTAGGGATTCAAGAGTGATTTTAGGATTTTGTTGAGAAGTTGAAGGGGTTGAACTTAAATTAGATTATTCTAAATTGTATAGATTATCAAGCCTCAAAGGCATTGAAAATCAAAGAGTGTGAGTAGAGGAATAGAGTAGAAAGCAGGGGTTTCTGCTTGGAAGCCTTCGGGCAGATTGTAAATGTGGCCACTGGTTGAAAATCAGGCCAAGGAGGAAGAATGTTGATGTAAGTATCGTGTATTAATGCAGAATATGATTTTTTGAAGTTTATGCCATTATTGAGTTTTTTTTTATTGAATCGATTCTGAGAAGAAATAATGCCCATGTAAGACAATGTGAATCGAATTATGTCTTCAACGTGTTGAGGAAGGGTTTGATTCTGGTTAAGTTCCTGAATTTTATATTATTGTATTAAGGGATTGAGTTATAAATCTATGTGTGGGAAGAATTAAATCTTTTCGACACTCATTCGGTATAAATGTGGATCTGTGTAAAGTAAAAATTGAAGAGTATCGATTGGGAAAATCGATATCAATTTTAAATGAAAGCCATCATACAAGAATTGTTGGCCATTGAATATTAAATGAATTTTAACCTTGTGTATGGAGAATCAATGAAGTTTGGCATTTTGTGAAGGGCACAAGTGCTGGTAAAATCTCTGATTTTTGAACATATTAATTTCTTCATCGAATTCCTGTTACTTGAATCAATAACAAGTGAATTCGAGCAACTGTGCTAAGGCAGAGAAGACGGGATTGAAAGGATCCACTCGTGGATAAGGCCACCACACAGTAATGCCATCAAAACTTGATCTGACGTAGTGGAGTTATGAGCCAAATGTAATGTGTAATGGAGAGGGTAAATCACATTAGAGCGATGAAGCGGAACTATATAACAAATAAATCATCTGCGTAGGGTCAAAGCAAATCAAAGGGTTAGTTAAAGCATGGTATGGACGCAGTGATTGGCTATATCATGGATGCAGAGTGATATCACGGTGTTAAGTTGCAAAGAGCGTGGGCTGATGGTAAGTAAATGAAGCAGATCTTCAGTTAAGAAGAAACGATGATTCGTGGAGAAGCGTTGTGCAAACAGGGAGCGAGAGTTGTTAAACTAATAGCGCAAAGTTTCTATTTTTAAAACCTGTTTGATTTTGAATTGCATCGCATGAGATAGCACAGAAGCAATGGCGCAGTTTGATGGAGGAACTATAAGTTCGATGAACCAAAGGGCGGTTTCTTGATAGCGAGTTTTGATGATGACCAATGATGTATCATCCGTTGGATGATATGAAGACATAAGTCAAGGTAAGGAACCTGGTTTAACGCATTAATTATTGATGCGACGGTTTGTTTATAGCCGGAAGGGTTAATGATTGTGAAGCCAACATTTAAGATTATATGATATGAGTTTCAAACATTTTATGCAGTTCAAACCCCGGTATATAACTTCATGTCTTGTTGAGACTTTGATTTATTTTAAGTCGAAATTGAGTGCATAATGGAACTGTGGCAATGAGTCTATGTCATATTCATTTCATATATACATAGGTTTAAACATGACATTTGAATAAATATTCGAAGCAATGAAGTGAGGATCGAATATTAAATGGATATTTTTTATGGTTTCCAACCATAGACACCAATGAAGTAAATGCATTCATGAAATGGTAATGTCATTGACCATAGAATTGAATCAGATAAAGTTTTTGCACATAAAGAATGAGAGGGGTTTGATTTATATTGGTTTGATAACTTCCGCTTAGAAGAAACAAAATTTGGGTTGGATGGTTTTATAACCATCAAGTTTTTATAATGAAGCTTCTGCAAATTAACTAGAAATTGCCCAGATTGAAAACAATTATTGGGTGTATGCAATTTTTGTTGGTAATATGATGCAGAGTGTTGTCCTTGATGGCAACCCACTTGATGAAGATGATGGCAACCTACTTGATGAAGTTGTCCTTGATGCTTGATGAATTTATTAATGATGTAAATATGATGTTCTACAAGTAGCTCAGAAGTACCAGAGAAAGAAATATCAGTAAGGGCCAGAACAATGATGAAAAGTGTCTGTCACAAAGCATACGCGGGTTTGTTTAGGGGAAGTCGTGTATGCACGCGGAAAAGATCGTTCCAAGTCACGTATGCCCAATTGCGCTCTAAATTTGTAAAACCAGGGGAATTACCATGGTAGTGACCCATTGTATTGAGCGCTGGATTGTCTATTTGATCCCGTCCAGGAATACCATCGGAAGTGATGTGGTTTTGGCTCATGGTATTGACAAAGGCTAAATCTATATAAGGAGAAGAAAATCATTATGCAAAGGGGGGCGAGAGGTCTAGGTTTTAATGAATACTTCTCTTTGAAGTATATCTATATGGAATGGGTAACAGTTGAATGATAGATCTGATTTCATAATGCACCATTGAAGAAAATGATGAAGAGGGATCTCTAGATCTGAAATGTATTTGTATCTTCTAGATCTGTTTATGGAATGTTTAGATCTGAGATGAGGCAAACATGTTTATGAAGTAAAGGGTAAAATCTAATCTATGCATCTATTCTGAAGAATTGTGCTGACCTAAAATGTCTGAAGATCTATACGCAAGTTTGTAACAGAGTAAGCGCATATATACGCGTGTTGGATTAAGAGAAAGCGTGTATGGGTTGTGAAATTAGTTTTGTAATATGTGCAGATGTATACGCGGGTTTATAAACATGAAAGCGTGTATATACGCCGGATCAGTGAAAGGAAAGCGCGTATGAAAAATAGGGTTTGCTGAAGTATGTGGTATGAAATGTCTGATCTATTCTGATGTATTACTGCTATCTGTCTATGATGTATTCATACAGATCTGGGTTTTCTGAATATTGATTATGTTGCTGACTATGTTGAGAAAATATCAAGTTGTTGATTGATTGGTTGATGATTCATTGAATGAATTGATAAGGGTATAAGTTTCAGTTTGATGTATGATTGAGCTTAAATGTGTGGAGTGGGTCCAGTTTGAAAATATGATGAAAAGTGGCCTGCAAGTTGTGATATATTGAAGCTATTGGATCCAGTATGAAAATTGATGAAACGTGGTCCATGGTAGTGCTGAGGGTTGTAGCCTTCAGTCAGGGGGTTGTAGCTCCCTTCCAGGTGAGGCTGGTAAACGAGAGCAGGGGGTCGTAGCTCCCTTCCAGGAGAGGCTGGTAAATGAGAGCAGGGGGTTGTAGCTCCCTTCCAGGAGAGGCTGGTAAACGAGAGAAGGTTGTAGCCTTTTGCAGGTGGGTTCCTACGTGCTGGTATGAGTCTGCTCTAGTACATGGTTGTAACATGTTTTCTTTATATAATAAATATTGAAGACTGAGATGAAAACATCGGTGGTTTTCTCTCGACTTGGGTTTCCACCTTAAATCCTGGTGTTCTTGTGTGATGCTTATGTGTGATGGTTTATTCTATTATTACTGCACATGCTTACTCTTATCTAATCATCAGAAGAATGAATGTTGCATAGATATAAGTAAAGAATTAATGGCATAATAAGATCTTTGTATATACGCAAGTTTTATGAAGGATATCCACGTGTATACTCTAGTTGGTTTCAACAAAGTAGCGTATGAGTTTTTAGAGAATGAAAAAAAGTAAAAGTTTGAGTAAGTCCTAAATACTGATTCACCCCCCCCCCCCTCCTCTCAGTATTTTTCCCAACAATTGGTATCAGAGCAAGTTCTTCTGCAAAAGCTTGACCGCTTGAAGGAGATCCGTCGAAATGGGAAGCCATGAAGGGTTAATGTCTATAAGGCCACCTCTATTCAATGGAAATAATCTGTTATTCTAGAAGATACAAAAAAAATCACATCTGCAAAGTCTTGGTGCAGAAGTATGGGAAATCGTGGAAGGAGGTTATCAGTATCCGGCAAGTATTCCTACTGATGCAACAGAAAGGAAGAAATATGAAATAAATGCCAAAGCCGTCAATGTCTTGTTAGGAAGCATGTCTGAACCAGAATTTGCTAAAGTGATGTAGCTAAATTCAGCAAAAGAAATATGGGACAAAATCATTCTTAGCTATGAAGGAGATACAAAGGTAAAAAGTGCAAAACTCCAAACTCTCAGAATTGAATATGAAAATTTAAGGGTGCATAGTGATGAGAGTATTGCCAGTTTAATTTTACGTCTAGATGATATTGTAAATCGTTTGAGAAGTTTAGGTGAAACCATAACCGATACTACTCTGGTGGAAAAAGTCTTAAGATCTTTAACTTCAAAATTTGAGTCAAAAGTGTCAGCTATTGAAGAAAGGCAAGATCTGCAAACTCTTACTATTGTTCAACTACATGGTATTCTGACTGCTTATGAAATGAGATAAGGAGGTCCCTCTCAAATCAAAGAAGTTGCTTTTAAGGCGTGTGCAAAAGGAAAAGAAAAGGAAGTTGTCAAGGAATCAAGTTATATATCAGAAGAAGAAGAAGCAAATTTTGTAAGGAGACTCCAACCAGGTACTGGAAGATTCAAAGGTAAGCTACCCTTCAAGTGTTTTACTTGTGGGAGAATTGGTCATTATGCTGCTAAATGTCCTTATGAAGAAAATCATGATAAAGGGAAACAATTTGAAAAAATAAAGAGTTATTATACAAATGAAGATAATGATGAGGATGAAGAAGATTTTGACCAAGATCTGAAAGTGCTCATGGCAAGGAAGCAAAAGAAGAAGGCTACTCAAAAGGAGATACCTCAAAAAACATGTGCAGCAGAAAATGAAGAAGAGGAAACATGTATTGATTGTTGTTCTTGTGATTCACCTTCTTGTGCATGCAATGGTGAAGATAGTGAAAGTAACAGTATAAGTCTAGAAGAAAATGATGAAATCAATGATTGGAATCAATTTCATAACAGAGAATCTATCTACAAAGATATGATCTCTAGAATGAATGAACAGAAAGAAATACTAAATGGACAGATAGAAAAGTATCAAAAGTTGTACATTTATGCAACCAATCAAAGTGAAAGACTTGAAGCAGAAATCATCTCTCTCAAAGAAGATCTGGAAAAATCAAATAAGAAGAATGAAGAACCCCTATCATTTGAAAAGGAAGGACTTGAAGTAGAAATCATCTCTCTCAAAGAAGATCTGGAAAAATCAAATAAGAAGAATGAAGAGCTGTTACAAACATGTGAAGAACAAGAAAATTGGTTGAAGGAAGAAATTTTAAAATTGAATGATCAAGTAGAAGAAGGAAAAAGGGTCGAAGAAAGCATGATGAAGCAATGCCAAATATTGGAGGTTGAGGTAAACATTCTCAAAGGCAAATTAGAAGAAAAGGATAAATTCTTGAGGTTTCAAGATAGTACTAAGATTCTGAACAATATTCTTAGTAATCAAAGGTCTCTTGCTATTAAACTTGGTCTTGGTTTTCATGAAACTATTAAAGCAGAATCTAGTTCACAAGGAAGTGATAAAGATTCAAAGGATGTCAATGCAAAACTTGAAGAGTTGAAAGAAACAAGAAGTCAACCGAAAATCATAAACACTCAAAGGAAATCATTCAATAATGTTGAATGCTTTAAATGTCATAATTATGGGCATGTTGCAACCAATTGCAGAAGTAGATTGTTTCAGTCACAAACAAACAGATTCTACACAGAAAGGTACTCTGGTTTCTTCAAGGGATATTGTTTTTCATGCAACAAGTATGGTCATAAAGCATTTGATTGCAATAGAAGGAAGAATAGAACAACACATTATGATCCTTATGCTTACTTTTCTGGTCACATAAGATGCTATACTTGTAACAAGTATGGACATGTAGAAAAATAATGCAGGATGAATAGATCTGAGAAATTGGAGAACTTCCAGCACACAATAAGAAATTTCAAGAAAAGCTGGAAAAAGAAGGAAGACCGGTCAGAAATGTAGGGTATATTGACCCTACTGCAGTCATACGCTTCTAAAGCTTACTTCTCATAATGACTGTAGGAATGATGTGAGATACATCATAGAGATTAGTAATGTATCATCACAGGGGGAGCAATGTATGATGATTCTCATGGTTGATTTGGTAATTCTGGTTATGTTTATTTCTGACAGTGCATCTGTTGTGAAGAAGACAGGTACAGGTGGTACAAATTCATGGGGAGAAGGAGTGTGAAATTTTCAGTATTTCACTTTCCATGCGCGTTTTTAATGAAGTAAAGTCACGTATACACACGAGTTACAGTGGAGACAGCCGCGTATGCATTTATGATAAGAAAATTAGTATGACAGCTGAATATCAGGAACACAGGTTTAGGGGGAGCATTAGTCTGACTATTAATGATTGCATTATTGACATTATATCTGCTTATGTCTCAGTTCTAAATGATGATGACATGATACATGATTTATTATGATGAGTTTATGGATGAGCCCTGTTTGCTTTTTGCTGAAGAGTATTCCTTGCTTTCACACATGAATGAGATGGAAGTTCAGAGATATGGATAGATCATGCAGAGATTGTTGCTGACGACTTGCTGTTGAAAGTATTCAGGTTGCACAAGCTAAGGAGGAGCCTTGGTCATATGGAAAGGATGCATGGATGCACACTTTCAGAGGGAGCATTAGCCTTGCTGAGCATAATGCATTGTTGGCATTATGATGATTCTGAAATATGATCTTTCTTGAGGTCTTTTTGGTAGTGGTCATAAAAGGTCATATTTGTAATTTGATGAAAAGTCATGATGAGACCTATGATGTAAAATTGTAATATTCAGTCATGTAAGGACTTGTTCAAATTTTTAAACCCACTTGGTTGGGTAGTTGAGTCAAAATGTGTAAATCCACTTGGTTGGGTAGTTGAGTCAAAATGTGTAAACCCTCTTGGTTGGGTACTTGAGTCACATATGGTTGGATCTTTGATGTAAGTATGAGTCATAGAGTCATGTACTTCATTAAAAAATATGTTTGAACATTCAGCATGAACTCAGGGGGAGCATGGTAGCTTCAGTGCACATCAGATCTACAACGCTCTTCTTTCTACATGAGGAGAAAAACCTTGTGTTGGTTTTTGATCCACCCTTTTCCCTTGATGTCAAAGGGGGAGAGTGACATGGTGTTTGAATAGGGGGAGAATATCATTATGCTTAATGTATCTATCTGTTGTGATCAAACACCATCGTGGTTGCCATCAAGTCCAAAGGGGGAGATTGTTGGCAATATGATACAGAGTGTTGTCCTTGATGGCAACCCACTTGATGAAGATGATGGCAACCTACTTAATGAAGTTGTTCTTGATGCTTGATGAGTTTATTAATGATGTAAATCTGATGTTATACAAGTAGCTCAGAAGTACCAGAGAAAGAAATATCAGTAAGGGCCAGAACAATGATGAAAATTGTGTGACACAAAGCATACGCGGGTTTGTTTAGGAGAAGTAGCGTATGCACGCGGAAAAATACGTGCCAAGTCGCATATGCTCAAATGCGCTCTAAATATGTAAAACCAGGGGTTACTACCATGGTATTGACCCATTGTATTGAGTGCTGGATTGTCTATTTGATCCCGTCCAGGAATACCATCGGAAGTGGTATGGTTTTGGCTCATGGTATTGACAAAGGCTAAATCTATATAAGGAGAAGAAAATCATTGTTCAAAGGGTGTGTGCAAGATGTCTGGGTTTTAATGAATACTTCTCTTTGAAGTATATCTGTATGGAATGGGTAACAGTTGAATGATAGATCTAATTTCATAATGCACCAGTGAAGAAAATGATGAAGAGGGATCTCTAGATCTGAAATGTATTTGTATCTTCTAGATCTGTTTATGAAATGTTTAGATCTGAGATGAGGCGAACATGTTTCTGAAGTGAAGGGTAAAATCTGAGCTATGCATCTGTTCTGAAGAATTGTGCTGACCTAAAATGTCTGAAGATATATACGCAAGTTTGTAACAGAGTAAGCGCGTATATACGCAGGTTGGATTAAGAGAAAGCGCGTATGGGTTGTGAAATTAGTTCTGTAATATGTGCAGATGTATACGCGGGTTTATATACATGAAAGCGCGTATATACGCCGGATCAGTGAAAGGAAAGCGCGTATGAAAACTAGGGTTTGCTGAAGTATGTGGTATGAAATGTCTGATCTGTTCTGCTGTATTACTGCTATCTGTCTATGATGTATTCATACAGATCTGGGTTTTCTGAATATTGATTATGTTGCTGACTATGTTGAGAAAAGATCAAGTTGTTGATTGATTGATTGATGATTCATTGAATGAATTGATAAGGGTATAAGTTTCAGTTTGATGTATGATTGAGCTTAAATGTGTGGAGTGGGTCCAGTCTGAAAATATGATGAAAAGTGGCCTGCAAGTTGTGATCTATTGAAGCTATTGGATCCAGTATGAAAATTGATGAAACGTGGTCCATGGTAGTGCTGAGGGTTGTAGCCTTCAGTCAGGGGGTTGTATCTCCCTTCCAGGTGAGGCTAGTAAACGAGAGCAGGGGGTCGTAGCTCCCTTCCAAGAGAGGCTGGTAAACGAGAGCAGGGGGTTGCAACTCCCTTCCAGGAGAGGCTGGTAAACGAGAGAAGGTTGTAGCCTTCTGCAGGTGGGTTCCTGCGTGCTGGTATGAGTCTGTGCCAGTACATGGTTGTAACATGTTTTCTTTATATAATAAATATTGAATACTGAGACGACAGCAGCGGTGGTTTTCTCCCGATTTGGGTTTCCACCTTAAATCCTGGTGTTCTTGTGTGCTGCTTATGTGTGATGGTTTATTCTATTATTACTGCACATGCTTACTGTTATCTAATCATCAGAAGAATGAATGTTACATAGATCTAAGTAAAGAATTAATGGCATAATAAGATCTCTGTATATACACGAGTTTTATGAAGGATATCCACGTGTATACGCTAGTTGGCTTCAGCAAAGTACCATATGGGTTTTTAGAGAATGAAAAATTAAAAGTTTGAGTAAGTCCTAAATATTGATTCACCCCCCCCTCTCAGTATTTTTCCCAACAATTGGTATCGGAGCAAGTTCTTCTGCAGAAGCTTGACTGCTTGAAGGAGATCCGTCGAAATGGGAAGTCATGAAGGGTTAATGTCTATAAGGCCACCTCTATTCAATGGAAATAATCTGTTATTCTGGAAGATACGAACAAAAGCATATCTGCAAAGTCTTGGTGCAAAAGTATGGGCAATCATGCAAGGAGGTTATCAATATCCGACAAGTATTCCTACTGATGCAGCAGAAAGGAAGAAATATGAAATCAATGCCAAAGTCGTCAATGTCTTGTTAGGAAGCATGTCTAAACTAGAATTTTCTAAAGTGATGCAACTAAATTCAGTAAAAGAAATATGGGACAAAATCATTCTTAGCTATGAAGGAGATACAAAGGTAAAAAGTGCAAAACTCCAAACTCTCAAAATTGAATATGAAAATGTAAGGATGCATAGTGATGAGAGTATTTCCAGTTTCTTTTTACGTCTATATGATATTGTAAATCGTATGAGAAGTTTGGGTGAAACCATAACCGATACTACTCTGGTGGAAAAAGTCTTAAGATCCTTAACTTCAAAATTTGAGTCAAAAGTGTCATCTATTGAAGAAAGGCAAGATCTGCAAACTCTTACTATTGTTCAACTACATGGTATTCTGACTGCTTATGAAATGAGACAAGGAGGTCCCTCTCAAATCAAAGAAGTTGCTTTTAAGGCGTGTGCAAAAGGAAAAGAAAAGGAAGTTGTCAAGGAATCAAGTTATATATCAGAAGAAGAAGAAGCAAATTTTGTAAGGAGACTCCAACCAGGTACTGGAAGATTCAAAGGTAAGCTACCCTTCAAGTGTTTTACTTGTGGGAGAATTGGTCATTATGCTGCTAAATGTCCTTATGAAGAAAATCATGATAAAGGGAAACAATTTGAAAAAAGAAAGATTTATTATACAAATGAAGATAATGATGAGGATGAAGAAGATTTTGACCAAGATCTGAAAGTGCTCATGGCAAGGAAGCAAAAGAAGAAGACTACTCAAAAGGAGATACCTCAGAAAACATGTGCAGCAGAAAATGAAGAAGAGGAAACAGGTATTGATTGTTGTTCTTGTGATTCACCTTCTTGTGCATGCAATGGTGAAGATAGTGAAAGTAACAGTATAAGTCTAGAAGCAAATGATGAAAGAAATGATTGGAATCAATTTCATAACAAAGAATCTATCTATAAAGATATGATCTCTAGAATGAATGAACAGAAAGAACTACTGAATGGACAGATAGACAAGTATCAAAAGTTGTACGTTTATGCAACCAATCAAAGTGAAAGACTTGAAGCAGAAATCATCTCTCTCAAAGAAGATCTGGAAAAATCAAATAAGAAGAATGAAGAACCCCTATCATTTGAAAAGGAAGGACTTGAAGCAGAAATCATCTCTCTCAAAGAAGATCTGAAAAAATCAAATAAGAAGAATGAAGAGTTGTTACAAACATGTGAAGAACAAGAAAATTGGTTGAAGGAAGAAATTTTAAAATTGAATGATCAAGTAGAAGAAGGAAAAAGGGTCGAAGAAAGCATGATGAAGCAATGCCAAATATTGGAGGTTGAGGTAAACATTCTCAAAGGTAAATTAGAAGAAAAGGATAAATTCTTAAGGTTTCAAGATAGTAATAAGATTCTGAACAATATTCTTAGTAATCAAAGGTCTCCTGCTATTAAAATTGGTCTTGGTTTTCATGAAACTGTTAAAGGAGAATCTAGTTCACAAGGAAGTGCTAAAGATTCAAAGGATGTCAATGCAAAACCTGAAGAGTTGAAAGAAACAAGAAGTCAACCGACAATCATGAACACTCAAAGGAAATCATTCAATAATGTTGAATGCTTTAAATGTCATAATTATGGGCATGTTGTAGCCAATTGCAGAAGCAGATTGTTTCAGTCACAAACAAACAAATTCTACACAGAAAGGTACTCTGGTTTCTTCAAGGGATATTGTTTTTCATGCAGCAAGTATGGTCATAAAGCAGCTGATTGCAATAGAAGGAAGAATATAAAAACACATTATGATCCTTATGCTTACTTTTCTGGTCACATAAGATGCTATACTTGTAACAAGTATGGACATGTAGAAAAAGAATGCAGGATGAATAGATCTGAGAAATTGGAGAATTTTCAGCACACTAAAATAAATTTCAAGCAAAGTTGGAAAAAGAAGGAGGATCGGTCAGAAACGTAGGGAATATTGACCCTACTGCAGTCATCCGCTTCTAAAGCTTACTTCTCATAATGACTGCAGGAATGATGTGAGATACACTATAGAGATTAATAATGTATCATCACAGGGGGAGCAATGTATGATGATTCTCATGGTTGATTTGGTAATTCTGGTTATGTTTATTTCTGACAATGCATCTGATGTGAAGAAGACAGGTACAGGTGGTACAAATTCAGGGGGAGAAGAAGGAGTATGAAATTTTCAGTATTTCACTTTCCATACGTGGGTTTAATGAAGTAAATTCACGTATACATGTGAATTACAGTGGAGACAACCGCGTATGCATTTATGATAAGAAAATTAGTATGACAGCTGAAGATCAGGAATACGGGTTCAGGGGGAGCATCAGTGTAACTGTTAATGATTGCATTATTGACATTATATCTGCTTATGTATCAGTTCTAAATGATGATGACATATGATGAGTTTATGGATGAGCCCTGTTTGCTTTTTGCTGAAGAGTATTTCTTGCTTTCACACATGAATGAGATGGAAGTCTTATGATTCAGAGATATGGACAGATCATGCAGAAATTGTTGCTGATGACTTTCTTTTCAAAGTATTCAGGTTTCACAAGCTAAGGAGGAGCCTTGGTCATATGGAAAGGAAGCGTGGATGCACAGTTTCAGGGGGAGCATGAGCCTTGCTGAGCATAATGCATTGTTGGCATTATGATGATTCTGAAATGTGATCTTTCCTGAGGTATTTTTGGTAGTGGTCATAAAAAGTCATATTTGTAATGTGATGAAAAGGTCATGATGAGACCTATGATGTAAAATTGTAATATTCAGTCATGTAAGGACTTGTTCAAATTTGTATACCCACTTGGTTGGGTAGTTGAGTCAAAATGTGTAAACCCTCTTGGTTGGGTACTTGAGTCACATATGGTTGGATCTTTGATGTAAGTATGAGTCTTAGAGTCATGTACTTCATTGAAAAATATGTTTGAACATTCAACATGAACTCAGGGGGAGCTTGGTAACTTCAGTGCACATCAGATCTACAACGCTCTTATTTCTAAATGAGGAGAAAAACCTTGTGTTGGTTTTTGATCTGCCCTTTGCCCTTGATGTCAAAGGGGGAGAGTGACATGGTGTTTGAATAGGGGGAGAATATCATTATGCTTAATGTATCTATCTGTTGTGATCAAACACCATCGTGGTTGCCATCAAGTCCAAAGGGGGAGATTGTTGACAATATGATGCCGAGTGTTGTCCTTGATGGCAACCCACTTGATGAAGATGATGGCAACCTACTTGATGAAGTTGTCCTTGATGCTTGATGAATTTATTAATGATGTAAATCTGATGTTCTACAAGTAGCTCAGAAGTACCAGAGAAAGAAATATCAGTAAGGGCCAGAACAATGATGAAAAGTGTGTGTCACAAAGCATACGCAGGTTTGTTTAGGGGAAGTCGCGTATGCACGCGGAAAAGATCGTTCCAAGTCGTGTATGCCCAATTATGCTCTAAATTTGTAAAACCAAGGGAATTACCATGGTAGTGACCCATTGTATTGAGCGCTGGATTGTCTATTTGATCCCGTCCAGGAATACCATTGGAAGTGATGTGGTTTTGGCTCATGGTATTGACAAAGGCTAAATCTATATAAGGAGACGAAAATCATTGTGCGAAGGGGGGCAAGAGGTCTGGGTTTTAATGAATACTTCTCTTTGAAGTATATCTATATGGAATGGGTAACAGTTGAATGATAGATCTGATTTCATAATGCACCAGTGAAGAAAATGATTAAGAGGGATCTCTAGATCTGAAATGTATTTGTATCTTCTAGATCTGTTTATGGAATGTTTAGATCTGAGATGAGGCGAACATGTTTCTGAAGTAAAGGGTAAAATCTGAGCTATGCATCTGTTCTGAAGAATTGTGCTGACCTAAAATGTCTGAAGATCTATACGCAAGTTTGTAACAGAGTAAGCGCATATATACGCGGGTTGGATTAAGAGAAAGCGCGTATGGGTTGTGAAATCAGTTATGTAATATGTGCAGATGTATACGCAGGTTTATATACATGAAAGCGCTTATATACGCTGGATCAGTGAAAGGAAAGCGCGTATGAAAACCAAGGTTTGCTGAAGTATGTGGTATGAAATGTTTGATCTGTTCTGATGTATTACTGCTATCTGTCTATGATGTATTCATACAGATCTGGGTTTTCTGAATATTGATTATGTTGCTGACTATGTTGAGAAAAGATCAAGTTGTTGATTGATTGGTTGATGATTCATTGAATGAATTGATAAGGGTATAAGTTTCAGTTTGATGTATGATTGAGCTTAAATGTGTGGAGTGGGTCCAGTCTGAAAATATGAAGAAAAGTGGCCTGCAAGTTGTGATCTATTGAAGCTATTGGATCCAGTATGAAAATTGATGAAACGTGGTCCATGGTAGTGCTGAGGGTTGTAGCATTCAGTCAGGGGGTTGTAGCTCCCTTCGAGGTGAGGCTGGTAAACGAGAGCAGGGGCTCGTAGCTCCCTTCCAAGGGAGGCTGGTAAACGAGAGCAGGGGGTTGTAGCTCCCTTCCAGGAGAGGCTGCTAAACGAGAGAAGGTTGTAGCCTTCTGCAAGTGGGTGCCTGCATGCTGGTATGAGTCTGCGCCAATACATGGTTGTAACATGTTTTCTTTATATAATAAATATTGAAGACTGAGACAACGATAGTGGTGGTTTTCTCCCGACTTGGGTTTCCACCTTAAATCCTAGTGTTCTTGTGTGATGCTTATGTGTGATAGTTTATTCTGTTATTACTGCACATGCTTACTGTTATCTAATCATCAGAAGAATGAATGTTGCATAGATCTAAGTAAAGAATTAATGGCATAATAAGATCTCTGTATATACGCGATTTTTATGAAGGATATCCGCGTGTATACACTAGTTGGCTTCAAAAAAGTAGCGTATGGGTTTTTAGAGAATGAAAAAGTAAAATTTTGAGTAAGTCCTAAATACTGATTCACCCCCCCCCCCCTCCCCTCTCAGTATTTTTCCCAACATTTTTATATGCATATGATGGTAGAGAATGTGGGTTAGCGGGGTTTGCCCGCTATCAGGTATCCTCACGGTAGGTATTTTACTATGAACCGAAGAAAAAAATGCACATGGTAATGCGAGTGTGGTAATCCAGTAGAACCACATCTGCATGATGGCCATCATACATCATTATAGCTAAAGCTTCAACAGTACTGGTGAAATAATCAATTCCTGGAACCTGCCATTTAAGAAGAGGAGAAAAAAAAACTACATTATAGCTTCAACAATTCTCTTGAAAATATAGAGAAGCAGATTCCTTTTTATTCATGATAGGACATCGACCCAGCATAAGCAATCTTATTAATGAGAAAACATCGACTGCCACCAGTGGGGATGCCTTCTTTAGGCCAGCAGGAAACACAATAGGGAAATGAATTATTGTTCAATGTAGAGGTAAGTCTGTTGTACTAATGGTCATGTGTCAATTTATAAGTTATTTGATTATTGATAGATTTGATAATGCTGGGTAATTATGCTTTGATATCTACTGTAATTGTGTTCTCCAGTTTTTTTCTCTCTTAGTATATATGTGTGTTTTCATGTGCAAATATTTCTCATGTTTACTTTATTATAGATTTTTGGCTGGTTATGTTGTTATATAGCTATCTACTGATGGAAATTCTCCTGCCATTGCAAACAGAATCACCGCAAACAGAATCAACTGGAAGTAGCTATATGTTACCTTAGTAGAGCTCTGAGAAGTAAGGCCTCTGAGGAAAGACCACATCACTAATGCACGCTTACCAAAGGTGCTTGTTAGCGTGGTTGACACGACTTACCTGGTCAATGAATCTAGCTATGAAAGGGCTTACATGAAGGGTAACAAATAATTCCCCTTCCTGCCCAGTAAATCAATCTACTCATTAGTGAGAGTGTGGTGCCAGTAGGGCTTTGCATTTCTTTATGAGAGAAATATATCTCATCTCATCTGAGAGCAATATTATCTGAGAGGCATTCTCATCTCAGGGATACGATTCAATGCCTGCCTTGCCTTTTCAGTCTAATTAATAATAAAAAAATCCATCGTTAAAATTTGTACTTTTTAATTCCAAATGCTAAGAAATTAGGAAAAAGTGATTTTCTACATCATTCAAAGAATCCCCATATATATATATATAACTTTTTTCTACTACTAAAACATACATAGGGAATCCATAAATATATACATAGCTCGCTTCCACATATGACACGTCCACAGATAATAGTATAGACGCAGTCCTCGATGGGAATGGGAATAATACTTACTTAAAATATAGTTTATCGTGATAGATTAATTTCCATTTCCATCAAAATATACATGTGAGAATGATAAAAACTGGACAACTCACAGAAAATGAGCACTGCCTCAAGCAATCTTCGAATGAGTAGTGAGTATGATAAAACAAATGGGGATAATCTATTTAAAGTCAAAAGAAATCATTGATTTCGAACTTTATTAATCTAGGTCTATGGAAAGCCTTTTTTGAAATTGAGGGCATGTCGAGGGTTGATGAAAGGCTGACCATTAGAAAACAGTCTCAAGCATAGGTGGATTTCACATGAGTGGACCGTCTCAAGCACCATCAACCACATCAACCATAAAAATACTTGCCATGAAAGCAATTCCTCCTATGTTGTTCAGAGCAGGGCAACACTACACTTACTACACTTACGACTACTTGTTTGTACATCCAAACTTTAAAAACATAGGTTGAACAAGCCAACACATTGGTAGTAGGTTCCATCCTCTATTCATTTTAACTGAGGATATACTTTGTTCAAATATGGCTTCAATGTTTGCTACTTGGCTTTGTTATCGTTATCACAGTGGAATACTTTACTATAAAATTATAGTTGTAAGAAAACACTCAAACAAGATGCTTCTGGCCTTTGACAATGAATACATACGTGCACTGTACAATTAGATTTGCAAGCAAACGTTCAAACATGATGCTTCTAGTCATTTAAAATGGACACGTAAGTGTTTACAAAATAGTTTAGAAAACATCTCATTTACAAACAGAATTCAATAACCCATCCTTTTTTTGGGATATGCATTTGATGCTCATAAGAAATGGTTGTAAGTGTAATTTATTCTTCATCTCTGTGACATGTTTTTCATGCAATCTGACACCACATAAATTTTCTTGCTATATTTTAGTTGTTTTTATATTCAAAACTTTATTACGGATTGGAATTATGTTTGTCATGCAATATCACAGCCACAACAATTTTTCTTCCTATATTTTCAATGTTTTTATATTCAAAACATTATTAGACATTGGAATCATAAATGGAAATTTCCAAGCTTCACTTGAATGACCACTCATACTTTTCTTGTCTCAACAAACTCTTTACTTTTCAATCAAAACATGTCAAGTTTCAGATAAACCCAAAAAATCAATGCCACGGGATGTACACCCTTTGTACCTTTTCGGTTTAAAAAAAAAATATTGGCTGACTCAGTCCGTAGCAAAGGGCTATCGCAACATCAAAAATAGCTTTCTAGTTTTTGAAAATAGATGACGTTTAAAAAAAAAGAAAGATTGGTTGACTCAATTCGTAGCAGAGGGCTATGGTAACATCAGAAATACCTTTCTAGTTTTTGAAAATAGATGACAAATTAGTTGATGCAATTCTCATTACAAAATGTCTATCAGAACATCAGAAACAATGCTTGGAGGTAAAAGCCATTGTACATTCAAATTTGCTTCTCTAACAAAAATTTGTGTATGCCCAGCAGGGACTATCGCTGCTTGCAGACTTTGTTTTTATCAGCAATCTCACATTCTCCTATAAAAAAAAATTGTATTGTCTCTTTAGTCATTGAGCTCCTTCAAGCTCTTGTTAGTTATTTTCCATCATATTAAAATAAGTTTAGGAATATAAATTATGAAATTTATTTCAATTTTAATCTTGGTTATGTAATTTTAACTAATGAACTACATCGCACAAAACATGGATTCATCATTGTTTATTAGAGTCACAATTTCTCAATATTGGTTTCTTATCATGAATGGGTATTGGTTGTGGATTCTGTATTTTATTGAATTTGTGTATAACAAAAAGAATGGAATTCCATAATTTTACATAAAATGTAAAATGAAATACATTTAATAGATTTATTCATCATCAAATTTACATTTGACAAACATAGGTAAAGTGAATTTCCAAGCCTAGGAACATCTATGCAACCTATCTACTCTCCCCCAAGATTCTCTAATTCCTTACCTTTAAATTTTGTTTAATATCTCACTACACTTAGATGAACAAATCATAAGACATTGTTAGAAAATGTAGCAAGAAAGGTTCAATTTTACTTTAGCCTTATTCAAATTGAGTAAATCGAATTTACGCATCCACAGGACAACTCGGAGGTAGTTAACTAGCGTTACATGGCTCTTTCTACTCAATTAACTTAGGAAATTTGAGTTATATAGGCTTGGAGTTCAGTTATGCATGTGTTGATTTTTTAATTATAGGAATCTAGTTAAGTTATTTTCAGTTGTACTCAATTGACTGACCTCTAACAATTAACATAGTCAGTTGAAGGTCATTTGAGCAGTGAGACAAGAGTCTAACTCAGGGATCTATTATTTAACTAATCAGTCAACCTAAAATAGCTCATGCATGCATGAAATTCAAATTCCTCGGTTGGAGTGGAGGAATTAAGGTTAATGTAAAACTATTTGTATACTAATGGAGTGTACAAAATTTTTCATGCAAACGGTTGATCAATCCTTGGGGATTGTGCAAGGAAATAGGAGTTTCTCTATTGTTTAGGAGCTCAAATTAGCTCATATTTGCGCAAGGAAATAAGAGGTTGGAAGAGGTAAAAATTGGCTAAATGTTGGCTGGAAGTTTTCTTTTGTAGGTGGTTCTCAGAGATGGAGCATGTAATTGTAATAATTTCTTTATTCAACTGATTAATGCAAAGAGGCTTGAGGGTTTTTTCCTAGTTGGGTTCCCCTAGATATCACTGTGTACTTGTGGTTTTCTTGTTGCATGTTGATGCATGTTGTTATAAATTGTTATTTCCATTCTACAAATGAGTAGAGTATAATATGTGCCTCTTGTTTTCAGTACTACATCTTGAGAAGTTGCAATTTCTATCAAATTTTTACATGGCATCAGAGCCCTGAAATCACATTAGAACTAGTATTTTAAATTTGTCCCTTAGGAATTTTGAATTTGCAGCTTTATTGTGAAAAAATTTCTTTAGATTCAGGAGAATTTCTTTTAACAGATTGAGATTGGAGTATTCCCTGGAGGGTAGCTCGAATTTATGAGCCTAGGAAAAAATTAGGATCATCACAAGTGCCCATGGAGCAACATTCTTGAGCAACCAGAATATTGAAAAGTGGGAAATCATTGAATTCCTCATGTACAATGATCATATAAGAACTAATGCGTTGCTAGGAGGCAGAGTTGATGGAGCCCTAGTTCAGGACAAAACCAAAAGAACCATTATGCAAACTTCCTAATGGATTTAGAATGCTTCTAGTGGGAAGATCAATGAGCCAATGTTTAGTGACACAAAAGGGAGTTGTGATCAT
This sequence comes from Pinus albicaulis, assembly GCA_034641835.2. NCBI lineage: Eukaryota > Viridiplantae > Streptophyta > Pinopsida > Pinales > Pinaceae > Pinus > Pinus albicaulis. Next base: position 1,607,188,175 of record CM076570.1, on the reverse strand, counting down.
TGATATTAGAATATTGAGAAGCAGAGAGATTTCCCACAGAGATATTGAGACTCGGAGGGAGTCTTGTTTCAGAGGGAGCAACCCTATGGTAGCTTGTACTTCAAGATCCGAGGAGATTAGACTCATTATTGCAGTAGTTTCAGTAGCAGTGTGGGAAAAACAACCGAGTAGTAGAAACAAAAATATGAGCAGATCAGATTTCACCATGCATGCAATTATAATTCTAGGAGTGAGGCGTGAAAATTTAGAGAATTAGCCCAAGAGTTGCAAAGATTTCGGCAGGGTCCATTAAGGTGTCCTTCTCATGGATCATTACCTTGCTATAGGGTCCCATAGTGCTCAATAGAAAAAGGATCAGTTTTAGTTGGTTCAGTTAGATGTTGAGGAGCATAGAGCAGTGTTGATAGTAGTGCAGGAGGCACAATGTAGAATCAATAACAATGTAGTTTTCCTAGTAAATAGTTATTGAGACACAAGTGATTCAATAAAAAAAATTGGATGTTTCTCCGTTGCAATCGTTGTAGTCACAAAAAAAAATGGTGAGAGGTAGTGCTACAGTGCATTCCACAAGTGCTTGAAGGGGATGGTGCAAAATCCCTTTCTTGATGAGAGGGAGTGTTAGAAAGTGTGGCAAGAAAGGCTCAATTTTACTTTAGCCTTAGTATAATTGAGTAAATCAAATTTACAAATCAACATGACAAATTGGAGGAAGTTAACTAGTGTGACATGGCTCTTGTCACTCAGTGATCTAGTTAGATCTAACAAGTTAAGTGGGTCTCGAAGTACAAGTGGCATTGAATAGGCTCAAAAATAAACATGGTCAGGTGGAAAAATATTGGGGCCATGTCGAAGTGTTCTCCATTCTGAATCCAACGGTGCCAATGACACTTCAATCTGAGGTCATATAAATAAGTTAGAGTAAGCAAAAATTTTGGTCAAAGTTGGACTTGGGCCAGGTTTACATGTTATGCAAATTGACCGACACCCATGTTGGAAAATCTAGCTCCCTATATTGGGTGAATTCATGGGATTAGTTTGCCTAATATCTCCTATGCCGACAAAAAATGGGTTCGTTATTTTTTATAAAAAAAATAAAATAAAAAATAGGGTGGCGAGCTGCCAACCCCGCCACCCCCGCATTAAAATATATTAAAGTGGTAGGGGGGCGGGTCACCCCGAAATATCCACCACCCCGGTAGCATACACACTATACATATGGATATAGGTTGGATCGAGGCCACGTGGAGCAGATCATGCCCTCCTTAAATAATATCATTCAAAAACCATACACTATTTTGGGGAGTGGGGGAGATTCAAACCTCGATCTCTGCCATAAAAACAAACTCCACTACCATTGAGCCACGGGGCTCGGTCTTGGTGGCTTCGCCCTTGATTTTTTTATATAAGCTCAATCCTTACAATGGCATGGGGGGGTGCGACAGAGCAGAGCGACTTGTGCAAGCGTGGAGCAGAACCTTGAGCCGACAGGAGAACGTAACCTTGCCCTATGGGAATCTTGGGGGTATTAAAAAATTCTGAGAGGTGTAGAAATACTCTTTGTCTGAATTGGACACGTGGGTAGTCATTTTTACAATATTTTTCGCCAAGAACTCAGCAATGATTCCAGATTCAACATCCAGATTCTCTAGTTTTTTACCATCTTCCAACTTGGAGGTATAAGGGTCCTTTATGAAATTTTTTCTTGTACTTATTCTCTTTAATGCCACTTAATGAATGAAGGCCTCCCCACTGTTGAGCAGGGCCCGGAGACATAGTCAAAATTGGACAAACTCCATAATCAATTCCTTGTGTCTTTTTTTCATGCTTTCAAGTTCTTCTTCTCTTCAATTATGTTAACTTTAAGTTTTTATGGTTAACATGATTTATTACATGTAATTCTTAATGCATTGTTAAGAAAAATATCTTGGATCAAGTAGTATAAGAGCAGGTATTTGTTGATGCATGTTGCATGAGTACATGCAAACCAAAAACAAGCTTCAAAGGATGTGCACCACAAAGAAGAGACATGGAAGATGAGGAAGCTCGCTAGGAAGAGGAGAGCTCTTCTCACTGATGTGAATTGTGAGTGTGAACGACTGGATGTGCAACCATGGAGGATGACAAAGAAATGTATGAGGCCTTCCTGAGGATGTCCAAAATGTTGGACATAATGTATGATGCTTATGAGAAGAAAATATAGGAAGAGGAGAAAGAATATCAGAGAACAATGCTTCGTCCACATCTTCTAGTGCTTATGCAACTTTGTCGCCACCTTCATCGTCTTCTCATCATTTGAATGAGGAGATAAACCAGAATCTTCAAGAAGATAATTTTGAATTAATGAGGCTACTACGAGAAGAGAAAGAGGAAAAGGAGAGATTGCAGCTTTAGTTGCGAGCCACAGGAGAGGCCTTGGAGGAGTTGAAGTGCAACAAAGGCTTAAATAATCCATCACCACCGGTTCCTGAATCAACAGTTGAGGTAAACAATGTTTATTTCTCTTCAGTTTCATCTTCACATGATATATTTTCTTTTGGAAATGTGGAGATACCCATTACAGGAACTGGCATGAGACTCCTTACCAAGATAGGGTACAAAGGAGGAGGACATGGTGTTAATGGCCAAGGCATGATTTAGCCCTTGGAGGTCTTGCAAAGGCCTCGATTCAAAGGTTTGGGATACACTAAGGGAAAATTTTCAAAGGTGTTAGAATCTTCCAAGACATGGTTGAAACCATTAGGGAAAGAGAATGATGGGAACCCTTCACCATCATCCCATGACAGTGCATATACAGAGGAAGAGCTAAGGAAATATCTCATCACCATAATTACACTAGAGGCCACCAGGAAAGGTATAACAAGTCTTGGTATTCTAGTGTTCATTTTGATTACATACATGTTGCTAATAATGAACATAAATCATGGCAGCAAAAAACATGTAGTTTTTGTGGTTTACATAACCATATATTTGTTGACTGCTGGAAAATAATGGCAGCACGAAAGAGGATGAGGCATGAAAGACATTCTCCACCGCAATAAAAAAAGAAGGTAAAGTAGGTCTAGAAGAAGAAGACTCATTATAGTCATTGCGACAGAAGTGGCCATGAAATAGCCACATGTTGGAGTCTCCATCCAAAGAAGCATCTCAAGGAAAAAGTGTCTATACATGAACCAGTTGAAACAATTGTTCGAAAATAGAATCCACCACAGGAAGATAAACAATTCAATTCCTTGTGTCATATTTTCATGCTTTCATGTTCTTCTTCTCTTCACTCATGTGCACTTTAAGTTTTTATGTTTAGCATGATTTATTACATGTAATTCTTAATGCGTCGTTAATAAAAAGATCTTCGATCACTCAGTTAACTCAACAAATTTTATTTATAGGCTTGGATTTCAGTCATGCATGTGTTAATTGCTAAATTAAAGAAATCTAGTTCAATTATTTTAGTCGTACTCAGTTAAATGACCTCTAACAATTAATAGAGTCACTTTAACAATGAAACAACAACCTAACTTAGAGATATGCTAGTTAACTGATTAATCAACCCAAAATAGATCATACATGCATGGAATTCGAATTCCTTATTTGGAGTGGAGAAAATAAGGCTAATGTAAAATTATATGTATACTAGTGGAGCGTACATAATTTTGCATGCATGCAGTTGATCATTCCCTTGTAATTGCGCAAGGAAACAAGGACTTCCCTATTTTTTAGGAGCTCGAATTAGCTCAGATTAGTGCAAGGAAATAAGATTTTGGAGGAGGAAAAAATTGGCCAAGTGTTGGCTAGAGGTTCTCATTTAGCAAAGATATTTTTTTTGCTTTTGCAAGTGCTGCTCAAAGCTGGAGCATGAAATTGTAATAGTTTCTCTATTCATTTGATTAATGCAAATAGGCTTGAGGTTTTTTTCCCAGTTGCGTTCCCCTATAAATCACTGTGTACTTATGCTTTTTCATGTTGCATGTCTATGCATGTTGTTCTAAATTTTGATTTCCATTCCGCAAATTAGTAGAGTAGAATTTGTGTCTCTTTTTTTCAGTTCAAAATGTTGACTAGTTGCAATTTCTATCAAATTTATACAAACATGTCTTACTTCTTTATTCTCAATATTTATCATTATGCCTAACATGTAGAACAATTTCCCCTTATCTATATGTGTTGTCTGTTGGAAATACTGAGAAGGGGGATGAATCAGTATTTCTTTCAATTAGAGCATTAGTTAATCTTCAATTATTAGCAGTGTTTGTATAATGATAGCAGTAAAGAAAAGGAATACAAATGCACACAGTTTTAAGGTGGAAACCCACTCCGGGACAAAAACCACCTAATGCTTTTCTAATAATTCTTTAATATTCAACTCCAATTGAAAATAAAGTTCCAACTTCCTAGAATCTAGAAAAGCATTCTTCTCTAGCTCCCACTCGATGGACACTCCAATGCCCGAGATTCTTCTGTAGTCAACTAAACGGATTCCCCAACACCCAATGAGCTACAACTCACCCTAGTACCACCCTACCACCCTATAGAATAATAAAAGAAGAATGGACTCTCATACTAGGGAAAATGGTCCAATTTACAATGATATAGAATGATGTAGAAGAAGAAGACACGCTAGACAATAACCCCAAATATGACACAACCAGCTAATGATGATCCTAGACCTCTCGACATTGCCTCTTCAATCTTGCCAGATAGACACTAGTACAATTTTTACTATGACTTAGTACAATGATACCTTTACAGTCACTGTATGCAGTGCTGCCCACTTGAAGACTTCATGTGATGAAATTCTTACTGTTGTTCTGTGCCTTGGTTGCTACTCTTGTCATGCTACTTGTTGCTGCACCTTGCTTTGCTTTGCTTCCCTAGAAAATCTGGTCCTTTTCAACCCTTGACAACACATGATCTAGCTTTTTCTTTCCTTCTAGGAGCTTGATATTGAATCTTGTGTATATCTATTATTTCAGATCCCCAATATGTGATTTTTGGTCCTGTAGTAGTCCTCTGAGTCTTCTTTCCAATGCCACAAGTCTGACCCAATTTGGATTCTTAAAGGGAGAGTTATGCTCAATCTCTCACAACGCCCTAATTATGGAATGTTTCAGTAGAGCGAACTTGTACGGCGTGCCACGTATCACTGTTTCTTCATTCAACTCTGAAATTGATAGAGCGAAAACCAAATTCCATGAAATATCTTCCAGTTTTAATAGAATTCCAATCCGATACTCAGAGAGAGAGTTATGATGATTTTCCCAAGGTCACTTCTTTGAGATTAATTTCAGGAGCCTGTAAAAGCACTGACTTCCACAGATCATATCTCCGAAAATATTGTGCACCTTGATCTGAAATTTTTACAGGAGCTTCCTCAAGATTTCGACTTCACCTCATAAAAGTTTCAACTTTTGAACCTTCATATAAAAAATGTTAGAGCGAAAATTCCACGATGACCTATTTCAGATAGTGAAATCCCCTGCATAAGGAGGATATGAGGATCACAATTTATATAAATGATTAGGTTGAGAGGGGCTTCAACAAGTGAATGTGAGAGGGATTTTAGGAGCTTAAAAAATATTAATTATGAATTTTCAATGACGCATGCCACAACCCCATGGGGTTTTATCCCACTAACTGGGGGTACAAACTTCAAACAAGAATATCTCTCAAACCGTGAAGAATTCGTGGCATGCCATATATCAACGGAAACATCTCGAAAATTAGAAACCATCAAAATCATTATTGACCCAGAATATATTAATTTGGTAGCTCAAAATTCCCATGCAATATTGGGGTAGCCCATGGTGTTGCTTGGGTTGACATCAATGACAACCACTGATCAACAGTCTCCCACTTTGGAATTGATGGTAACACAAGTACTCCCCCTGCGATCATGACACCTATTCCTACAACATTCTCTCCCCCTTTGACATCAATGGCAAAGGGTAACTCCCCCTGACACACAACCATCCTGCAGACTTGTACACACTTCCACTCCCCTTTATATTATGAATAAGGAAAATCTAATGAGAACTTGGGAGAATCCCAAGCTTATTGCAAATATATTCAAATGCTTCACGAGGTAAAGGTTCAGTGAAGATATCAGAAATTTGTTCTCTTGTACCAACATACTCAAGTTTGATATTCTTTTCAACAACTTGTTCTCTAACAAAATGATATTTGAACGGAATGTGTTTTTTTTAATGCATGATAGGATTCTTGGAGATGTTGATGGCACTGGTGTTGTCACAGAATATGGGAATATGCTCATTGAATTATACTTAAAGATATTGCAAAGTTTTTTTCATCCAAAGGAATTGAGTACAACATGATGTCACTGCAATGTATTCTACTTCCGTTGTAGATAATGAGATTGAGGTATGATTTTTGATCAACCATGATACGAGACAACCACCTAGATAGAATGTTGCTCCACTAGTACTCTTATGATCATCAACGCTTCCTGCCTAATCTGCATCTGTAAAGGCTTGAATAATGAGATTGTTACCCTTGGGACACTACAAGCCATATTCTTCTGTTCCCTTTAGATATCGAAGAATTCTTTTGACGGCAATAATATGTGATTCTTTTGGTGCTGCTTGGAATCTTGCTACTTGTCCAACTGCTTGCATAACATCTGGTCGGGAGGTTGTTACATATAGAAGACTACTAATCATAGATCTGTACAACCTTTGATCCACATCCTTAGATGAGTCCTCTATGCTTAATTTGCAACCTATTACCATCAGTGTAAGGACGGGTTTGCAATCTTCCATTTTGAATTTCTTGAGCATTTCCTTGATTTACTTGGCCTGACATATAAATAGTCCTTTCTCTTGCTGAGATATTTGAAGCCCTAAGAAGTATGTTAGCTCACCAAGTAAAGACATCTCGAACTCACTTTGCATATTTGTAGAAAAATTCTTACTTAGTCGATCATCATTGCTACCAAATATTATATCATCCTCTTTAGCTATTAGACGTGATTTTTTTGCTTCATCCAAAACATATATGTCATTTGGAGCTCAACTTGATGTAGCCACAATTTCACCATACTTGCCTTTCCTGTTTTCACATTTTGTGGAGTTGAATAGTATTGTGTGTCCTTGATCACACATTTTTCCAACACTGAGCAGATTGTGATTCATGTTTTCAACCAATAGAACATTCTTGGCTAGAGCATCTTTGCTTCCAAGAGTGACGGTACCTGATCCTATAACATTTGAAGATCCATCATTTCCAAAGGACACGGTTACATCCTTCTTCTCTTTCAAAGATACAAATTTCTTTCTATCTCTAGTCATATGCGTTGAGCAACCGTTATCAACATACCACACATCTTTGTTGTTTTGAGCCTTGAGAGCGAGAGCACAATTATCAGTCTTCTTCTTCTTCCATGTTCGTTCATTCTGTGGCTTTGAATATTCTTCTGGAGGATTTTCAAGTCTGCACCCTTTGGCTATGCATCCAATAAACACTATTTAACTTTTCTTGACACCTATAAACCATGTCAAATAAACAACATCAATAAAAAATTGAAAAATTCAATTCTAAAAAATATAAAAATAAATACCACTATAAATAACTTGTGAATCCAAATCGAAGTATTAACCATAATTTTATTAAACCATAAAGATATAACTATTATCACACATTTTGTGAAAAGATACAAAGGATTAAACAACGATGTCAAATAAACAACATCAATATACAAATGAAAAAAAACATTTAAAAAAGAAAGAAAATTGTTGCCTGTGAATCCAAACCTAAATGTTAAAGATATTTTTATAAAACTACTAAGATATAAATATTATTTTAGATTTTGTAAAAGAATACAAAGGATTAAATATAAATATTATCATAGATTTTGTAAAAGAATATAAAGGATTAGGTTCAACGTTTAAGAGTATTTGTAAAAGTACTTAATAACTCCGTCTCAAAAGATTAGATATAAATATTATCATAGATTTCTCTAAAAGAATATAGGTTCAATGTTTACAAGTTAATAATAATAATAATAATCTAATTTTAAGGTCACTGCTAAGGGAGACACTAAATTGGTGTATGAGATCTTTTTGTTTATGGGACAAGGGACCCACCTCCATGTTCAGCGATTTGACTACTAAGTCTAGTAAAGCATACATACTCTACCCCTTGTGACCTCTTAGGAGGAAACACATGCTCTTAACCATCAAGCCCACTCAAACTGTAATAACTATGCCCCATATTAAAGTTGCTTGAGGTTCTACATGCTTTGGTCTTCTCAATTTTTTTAAATTATCTAATTATATTTTATATTAATTTTAATTTATATTAAAAAGAGTAATAATATTCTTAAATAATTGAAACTAAAATTTTTAAATTTTACGAACATTTTAAAGAATATATACCAATATCATATTAAAATTACCTTTTCTAATATATATGTATAAATTTCTAATTTATAAACCTTTAAAAAAATATATAGAAATGTATATTTAAAGTTACTTTTTTCTATAATGATGATGATGATGGTGGTTAACGTCCACTCACCAATTTCTATCGGACCTAAAGAAAAGAGTTATTTAGTTTGATTTAAGTATTGTAACAAAGATTATGAAATTGAGCTCTAATGTGGTTGTACGTGGGACACTACAAGAAAAACGGATTTTTATCCTCGATGTTCATATTCTCACAGAATATATATATATATATATATATATGATTGTTTCTATCTATTATTTTTCCATTCCATTTTTGGTTTCCTATTTCTAATAAGATAATTTTTTCCCATATTAAGAAAACACAAATGACAAATGATTGTAATTTTTATTAAATAACAAAATCATCTTTATTAATATAGTTATTTTTATTTTTTTCAACAATAAATCTATTAATAAAAATTTCATTTAAGTTTATCATTATTAATTTAATAATTACAACAAAATAACAAAATAAAATTACAATTTTTATTAACTTCGACATTAACATTTAGTTTTCTTTAGTTTTCTTTAATCAATTGACAAAAATGCATTGAACCAGTAATCTTAGTCAGCCATTTGAGCCAACCATCATAGACTAAATGAATAAATATACACTATACCAATGAAAACAAATAAGTTTTTATAAAACTCCTCTCTAACTGCTTTTGAAAGGAACAATTGACAGTTTATTTGAAGCTCATAAATAAACACATGTAACTACTGTTCTAGGCTGATTGAAAATATTCCTTGGACAAATCTTAAAGCAAGAACCAGATTCTACAGTTCACGCATAAGCCCTTTATGCACATTTAGCCTTTTCCATCCACCCCAAGGACTCGAGCTCACATATTGTTCTTGCACTACACTAAAGCAACAGATGCAGCAGTCATCTTTTATTAAATTATTGCAGATCTCACAGAGCCCATCAGACAGCAACATATTTACCCTTTACTGAGCACTATGGCCGAGACTGTAGTTATTGAATGATTTCTCAAACTTCATTCTTCTGCTTTGTTTGTTATATCACTGGTGATGCCAGTCCTTTCAAGATGCTTCCAGAGGGGACAACAAATCTCCAACTCCCCCAACTAGATTTCTACTGAATGTTGTATAGAAGATTCAGTGATTGACTACTTACAAATGCTTGCTGCAACAAGTTACAGATTTCTCTGTTGAAGACCAAAGACAAGAAGACAATAAAGAAGTCTTCACAATATTTCTTCCCAAATCTTCAAGGTGATCATGCATATTTATATCATTTTCACCAACTATCTCCACAAAACACTAGTTCTATATATTTTGAAACCCCACCAAGCCTTTCCAGCCTGATCGATTTCAATATTCTTATGGAAACAACCCTGTTTTGTCCCCTGTAAATACAGTGAATGTCTAAGAATATATGCTTATCAACAGAACAACCCTGTTTTGTCCCCTGTAAATACAGGGAATGTCTAAGAATATCTGCTTATCCTATCTGTTGAGGTTCTCATAAGCTGATTTCACTAAGGCCTGAGAAGATGAGAGAGAATTTCTAAGCCTCTCTGTACCTTCATCAATAGTGCCTATTAGCGAGTTTGATCGATTAAGATCTTTCACAACTTTGCTCTGCAAATGAAGAAAAAAGCCATTTACCTCTGATGTCAGATAAAAAGCAAGATCTACTCTGATGTGAACTTTTTGGTTCGAAGAGATCTTTTGCCGAAACTGCTTTTCCTACTCCGCCCAAGCCTGCAACAATCCTTACCGCCTGAAGCTTTCCATTATGCTGCCTTCTATCTGAGAAAGTTAAAATTTCCCCCTCTTGCAATTCCTTCTGATCCAGAGAGGAATGAAGGCGACCGCAGAGATAACTCGCCAAGTTTCCCAATACATTATAGTTGGGACTACCAGCAGTAGAGGTGGATGCAGCTGTGGAGAGGGATGTGGTCATTATGGAGAGGGAGAGATCAGAGATGTAAAGTTGCGGATGGACCGACCCAAATTGCGACGGAGCAGGTTTGTTGGCTTTCAAGAAGTAGAGAGAAATTGTAGGGAAGATTGTATTGAAAATAGTGAGGAAGTGCAGAGATAGATATAGACCATTCACACGCTGCAACTCATACAGTACCCACCGCCCCGCATGATAAAAGTAGCTACCCACTACCCAATTAAAGAAAAACTTCACCATGATTGAGATGATATATGGGCTACAGCTAGCAAAGGACAAGATGGGTCCATGTATTCAAGTAAAGGTCAAGATCATGATAAGGATAGAAACGAACCAGCCAGAAGCGATCCAGGAAAAATTTGGTGTTTCTTAGGCAGCTGTTCATGTTGCTCCTTCTTACCATCTTCTCAACTCTGTAAATAAATCTGAGCAAAATCAAAATAGGAATATTTATTACTTAACATTGGCTCCATGGTATATATATATATATATATATATATATATATATATTTTTATTGTTTAAAATTAATTTTTGATTAAATATATAGATTTCATACTCTAAAGTGAATGTAAGAAATTCACATCATTAATTTATGATTCTAAGAAATTCTCATAAACTAATCATATAACAAAGTATCTAACAAAGTATCTGCAAAAGAGTGCTGCAACAAGCTTATAATTTGGTGTTTTGTTTGCCTATTAGCTTAAAATTGAATTATTATATTATTATAATAATATTTAAGGTATTTAGTTTATATAATTTAAATATTATATAGTTATTAAAGCATTAAATTTTAAAATATATATATATATATATATATATATATATATATATATATATTTGAAAGTTAGTTTATTTGTTATAAGTTGTCTTTTGTTTTTTTAATTTGTTTAAAGTTTAGTAGGGATTTATGTTTTTTTTGGGTTTTCAGCATGTACAATTTATATATGAAATCAAAAACTCATCTTGAACAACAAAAAAACAAAATTTGGCCCAAAAAAATTACCCAATTTCAACCAAAAACTCTAAAACATATAATGTTTAGACAATACTTATTTTAAATAATTAAAAATCATATTTTCTTCATAAATTATTTCACCAAACTTCAATTAAAAAAACCAAAATATAAAATAGTTAAATTGTATCAATTAATTTTATTGAAAAAATACTATACACCATATGCAATCACTGGCTATAAATAATTTGACTAATGCTTACTCCAGCAATTAAGGTACTCTTGGTGCATTTCTATCAAGGTATGCCTATGATGATTCTTGTGAAAGTAGTCATATAATTAACCAGTGGCGAGAATGATTCTTGTGAAAGTATTAGTTAAGAAAATAAGGTTAGAAAGTAGTCATGTAATTAACTAGTGGCCAAATTCACTGATGTATTTAGATGTATTTAGAGTTATCTAATACTTACTTTCTATGTAAAGTTCATAGCTTTATAAAGAATGGTCAAGGCCATATGTGTATATTTTTACTAGGGGGCAGGCAAAAGCTACTATGTAGCACTTGTTTCTAGTATGTAATTTCTCTATATTTTTATATGGAAACTTATATTTTTTTAAATGATTTATGTTTCCAATGTGTATTTTTTTTTTATTTGTATGTTTATGTTCTCATATATTTTTATGTTTATATAGAAATTTATAGTGATTTTGTTTCCTATTTACAAATATTTAGTATTACTATTTAAAATATATATATATATATATATATATAAAGAAAATTAAATCTTAATTAAATAAAAATAATTTTAAATTTATTTCAAAATTAAATATATGTTTTTTTATTTAGATATATAGCCATATAAATTAAATGGCTCCTAAATTTTTATAAACATCAAAATGCCTAAATCCCATACCTTTGTTGATGATTCGCATCCAAAATGGAATATTAATGATAATCACGCAAGTCTCCGAGCACTACTAAAGACCATAATGTGTCTTGCTATCAATTTTCACCAATTTAACTTCTCTAGTGAATCATTCATATATTAACCAATAACTAATAAGAAATCATAACATGTGCACCATATGAGCACAAACTAAAGACCATATGCATCAACATAAAAAATAAAAAATGCACACACAAATCATTAACACATGAGAACACAATATATCTGGTGGAAAACCCCTGCGAGAAAAACTACCCTTGCTATTGTTGCGTTACTTTGAATCTCTAGTATGTCAAGTAAAAAATATTTTACATAGGTTTGCTGACTCCCATCAAATAGGAAACTCGACCTCCTATACTATTGGCCAACACACATCAACTAGGAGACTCGATTAATCACTGCTCCGCTCTCATGAAGTCACTGCGCCTCTACTCCATGTAGACCTCATTTCATATATTTTCATATTAGATCCCAAGACACTCTCCTCGACTAGACTCAACTTTGCAATACAATCTCTAACAACAAGACACCATCAACAAAACAATAAAAAACACCACCAAAAATGTGCTATCAACACCAACAAGACAATGGCTTAAATCTATGAATAAACTCTACAATAATATGGTCTACCAACAAATAATAAACTGGATACAATAACACAACCATTAGCACTATTCTATAGCAATAAACTCATCAAAACCTAGAACGACATATGAAATATCATGGCTCATTTTCATTCATAGCAATTCCCTGCATATACAGATAAATAACATGTAAAAAGATAGAGATTCTATGCAATTTCTTCCTTAGCCATTAACCCGATCTACATAACAAATATTCTACATTAGAACACCGCTTCATTCTTCAAAACCGCTCATGCAACTATCATATGCACACATGCACCGCGTATCTATTCTATCCATAAGGTTTGAAACACACTTCCAATTTTTGCAGCCTTTTCTCTCACATTGTCACTCCATCAACCCACACCCAACTCCAAAGTGAAGAATATAAAACATGTAGGACAAAATTCACTTTTGTACTGGGATCAAAAGTGCACAAGGTTGACGAAATCCAACCATTATCACCACTACTTTTTCACTTAAGGTGTTCACACTCACTGGAGGACTTTTTTCAACCAATTTCGACCTTTTTCAATTAGTATAGAAGATTCTAGGAAATCCCATGTCAAAATACTCTGCATGTGTGCAAGGAATGCAGAGGACATTTTGTTTTAAGCCATAACCACACCAACAAAACTAGAAAATATCAATTATAACTGCACACACAAAACTACCAAATTTTGATTGGAACCTTCCAAACACACACACAAGCCTACATCACCGCGATCGAGGTAGAGCATAAGGAAAAACATAAGACCCTCAACTTTGAACCTCTGCCACCTATTGGATCACCTTTTCTAGCATCTGTACATGCCTCCAAAACTATGCTAAGCCTTGCATATAGCCATCTTATTAATGTTATAGCAGCAGAATGTGTACAAGATCTTGAGGAAATGATCACTCAAGCTTAGGAAAATCCATCTCAAAGGCACATGTACAAGAATTATGAAATGCACTGCTACATATGGTAAAGCCAAAGCTATGATTGCACAGTTTATAAGAGGCACTGCTACATAGATAATGTCAATACATGGATTTAGAAATGTATAGCTCAAATAAGGCGGGGAGCAAAGCTCTAACCCCTTAAAATAAAATGTCAAGTCAATCCTAGAAGGATTGGCTGAAATATACACAATGGCCAAAATGTTGGAGTTGCAGTCACAAAACTGAGTAGCAGCTGCAACTTAAGAAATGGATGATGATAACTGGAGATGTTGCATATGATGGCTCAATCTCATCCAATGGATCTCTCAAGTGAAAGGCTGATCCAATCACTGAACATCTCACCCTCCAAAATAGTAGTGCAATTCTCCACTGCAAATACACTCAGAAATAACACAGTCAAGGATATGGACTGCGCTGTAGGAGATGGGAAGTGCTTGGCCTGATGCCAAATATGTGCAATCAGCTCCTGAATCTTCCTCACTAGCCTCCCAGAGGAATAGAAGCTCCCTCCTCTGAAAGATGAGCCAAGGAAATGGTGTTGTGGAACCCTCCACTGCAACACCCTACAACACAACGTTTCCTGCTACAGGAATAACGCTGTAGCTGAAGGAGGTGGCTTGGCCTTGAGCCTGAAATGTGGAGAATGAAGTACAATCCCTCAAGAGGCCTCTCAAGAAGGGAGAAGGATTCCTAAACAAGAAATCCTTGTGCTAAACAGCACAGCAATCTTAGTTAAACAACTGAAGAAAGCAAATAGTCATGCTGACCAAATTCTATATTCAATAACATATCCTTCTATGGCTGCCTTGTCCTTCCCTTTATACAAATGAAAGCCTCCTTGCCTTGGCCCCCACACATTAGGGTTTCCTCCACCGAATGATCTCTTCCCCTTTCACACTTTGTTGTCTTTCAAGGTGATCCACTCCCACTATGGCAGCGCTGTTGACTTGGTCAAACTTGACCTTGTCCTCATGCATTTTCCCCTTTTCACACTTAAGGGTGCAAAATAGAGCTACTCTGATTATCCCTTTCATACTATGAGGGATTTTATTTCCACTCATGGGCCTCCTTACCCATTTATTCACCTCCTAGATGATACAAGCAAAATTAATGTTCCAATTAGCTTCATGCTAATTTTGGGAACATTATTGTCCTCCCCTCCCAAATGTTGCTTGTCCTCAAGCAACTGCAAGGATAGAACTGAAGGGCCTTCTTGAGGCATGTGGGCTGAAATGAATTGGGATCTGCCATCCCCATATGAATCTCCCATCCCCAAGAAATCATCCATACAAAATGAGTTACCCTCCAACATGGCAACTCCTGAAAGTCTTCCTCCACCATTGGCTCATGCAAAGTAGGTGGCTGAAAATATGATCATGGTAGATAAGGTAGTCTACCCCATGCTGTCCTTCCCTCCACTCATGATAAGTGTGGTTTATGTGATGATCCTGGGCTGCAAAATTATTTCCCTCAAGTGGAAAAATGAAGAACAATCCTCCAACATTGAAGAACAAGCGGGCCCAAAACATCTCATCCATGATGAATAGGACATGATCATCATAGGGTATCCAGATGAGAAGTTTGTTGAATGTTTTACATGATGTTGCATGATACAAACAATGTCTCAAGTGGACACGGCGCAGTCTCTCCCACTGCAACTTCAAAAAATAATATGGCAAGTGATGTTTTGACAAATGGCTAGTTGTGTGAATCATCACATCTACTAGTGAATAGTAAATGAGTGAATGTATCAACTAAGCATACAAGAAATAATCAAACACTTTCCCATGGTTATACCAAGGATGGTTGTCTCCATCATAATAGTTGGCAAAAATTTGCTTATGGGGCTCAACAATAAACTTGCCCTCTTGTGGAACAACGCACTGTATGATAATGGTAAGAAGATGCAAATACTGTGTCACATAATCACTAGATACAAAAACAACATTCTCACCATGTACTGAAAGTAAAGTGATGCATGAATACATGACTAAGTTCATGCTCCAAGGGAACCGCATTGTTGGCCTATTCAAATAGGCTCGTGCCAACCAATAGCTCAATTCTTTGACATGATGATTGTCAAAGACTCCTCCAATAATGTTGCTGCAAACATGGAATTCCTCCCAAGATGGAAGTAATTCCTGATCATCAAAGGCCAAGGAGTATCCCCTTTTCACCATGATAGTGCCATCTCCTACTCTTGCAACATCATACAACATGTGAGAGCAAATCTTCCCTTGCTCTCCCAAGAACAATCCAAGCAACAAAAGTTTTTGCTGCCTCCCCATACTCCCATCATACAAATCATATGATGAAAACATAATGAATGATATGAAGTTCATATCAACACCATGAATCCATACTCTTTGATTCTCAATGATGCAAGCATCCTGCCACATCTCCTCCATTCCCATACCCTTAAGAAGAGTATATGCCAAGTGATGGCCAAACTCCTTGATCTGAAAATGGAATGTACTTGAAAAGGGTGCAAGGTATCCATTTTCATTTATGTAAATGAGTGCAAATACTTCAAATTTTAAATCTGAAAATGTGAGTACTTCATATTTCTAATATAGAGGTAGACTGTAGGGGCATTTACCGGATATGTCACATTTCAAAGAAAGGATGAATCCAGAGGTTGCCTGGCCCTCTTACAGACTCTGCCTAAAGAAATAATAGAAGTAAACACTCAGACTTAATTAAAATGACCTTACTCAAACTTGACATTATGCATAAATTTTGCTTGGAAGAGGTGTATGTCTTTTCTTCTGTTTATGTGTTTTAAGTTTATTTGTTTTTGCTGAAACTTATCATGTATATCAGCAACATAATTCAGAAATATAATATCAGAACACAACAGCAATATGATATAGGAGTTCACCCCAACTCTTGGGCTACATCTCCTGGATCAAGCCTCCCAAAATGGGCTTGTCCTCTTGTATTAAAAGCTCTCAAATGAAATACAAGATTATAAGTGTCTCAATAGACAAATATGAATATATAATCTGATTCAGAAGGCAGGAAAAAGCTAAGAATTCCTTTTCAAATTCACAAAACAGTGATAGATTACCATAAACAGTGATCTCTTCATCAATGTCCTGCTGGTGCTTTGAACTTCTATGCAACTTTTTGGGTTGTAGAAGTCCTCAAATGCCTCTGAAAACTCCTCCAATGGCTTCATAAGGTCGAAATTATCTGAAATAGAGCTTTGGTTCACCTCAAACTGATAACCACAACTCCAAATAGCTCAAACCCCAAAATGGCCATGGTGGCCCTGAAAACTCTCCTAAAGGTTTTTGGCCTCTGAAAGTCTTCAAACAGAGTTAAGCCCTATTCCAATGGCTCTATAATGCAGGAAATAGTCTAAAATGACTTTTGGTTCACCAAAAAAAGGTTAACCACAGCTCAACCAAACTCAAAACCCAAAATGGCCCTAGTGGCTCAAAAAGCTTCTCTGAAGCTAAACAGGCTGGAAATGAGCTCCAATGGCTCTTAAACCTACGCCATTGAGTCCAAAAGGCTAAGAACATACGAAATCAAAAAAAAATTCGTTCCAAAAGGTTGATTAATGAGAAATTTATGACCAAAACAACTTTGCCCCAATTTCCTCCACTAAATGTGGGGCAACTGCCAGTTAACTCCACTAAAAGTGGAAGTCCACCTAAATTTGAGAGCGCCTCCAGAATATCTGCCATATTAAACTCCACTTAACTGAAGCTTAATTAAATATTAAACTTAAAATTAGGCTCCTTAAGCGCTCTTAGCATTAATCTCCCACACTGGTCATATGATGAGGTTCCATGGGAGGAGGGTTGGCCCCTCCGTGCTTCGTCGAACCCACTCCACTAAAAGTGCAATAACTTCTTCATACGGTGTCCGTTTTTCAAACCGTTTGCGGCGCCAGAATCAGGAAGATGAGACCTATGAAACCATATTGGTTTCAACCAATTTTGAACACTTTCATTTTTTTGCCTTTTTCCATGGCTTGGACTTGAGCTCCTGATCACACCTCCCAAATGAGAGGCTTTTGGACCCAAAAAGCTCACTGAAATTTTGAAACTGAACTGTAGTACAGAAAATGAGAGAATAACAACATCCTCTTCTCTTCAGCCTTCAAAAATTTTCCTGAATTGCCAACTGTTCACATGGCGAATTTTGCTGAATGAGCCATGTACTTGTGCCAAATCCTGACCAAGTTTTCTCGCCATACCAATCTGCTAGAATGAAACTAGCAATGACACTTGCTGAACTTTGTGCCCTCTTTGCTTGCATGCCTTTCCAACTCATGGAATCTTACACTGCTTTGCACTGACACTTCGTTCTTTGCACCAAACGACACCAAAAGCATCTTGTGCAACATACGACATCAACAACAAGTTGACAATGAAATGTGCTATACAATTGACACACAAAATCTATAACAAGTGTGCACACAACCGACACAAGTCGATAAACATGTATGATACAATCAACACAAGTCGATAAACAACAAGATACATCTTGACAAACACATGTGTATGTATCATGTACAATGAACTATATACAGTTCGCTAATTACACATACAACCTCTATGTACATGTGCAACTTCAACTCTTCTTTTCAAATACCAACAAGTACATCATCCCAAAAACATGTGGGTGATCAAGAGCTGAACCAAAAGACATTGCTGCAACATAAGTGAGTATCATACTCATCTTTTACACCTCCATGGCGAAATTTTGCAACAACAAAGAAATTCCTTCAACTGAAACTTCTTATACATGCAATCTGGCATCAATTTTTCAATTGAAATACATGCATACCAATCTGAAATTTGCATGTACAAAATGAGTAATGACTTACTGCAATAAGAATTTAATCCACTTCCTACCAAGCCAACTCCATGGCATATTTTGCTGCAACTGCAATTTTTCATGTGAATCTTCCATTTCCACATCGATAATGGACTCCATAGATCCACTTGTGCCAAAATGTTTGTCCCTTAGCTGCATATGCTTTGGACGATTTGTTGGATGCAAAGTCCAACAATGAGAGACATCATGTCCCTTCCTTTGACAAAAAGTGCAAATCATATGCACATTCTTTGAAGGTAGTCTTTGCTTCATCTGTTTCTTGTGTGCCTTCTTCCTCATCCAGCATCTCGAAACATGATGGTTAAATCGACCACAAAATGTACAAGAAATCCTCTTATGCTGCTTTGCATGCTTGCCCAAACCTTTGCCTTCTTGATAGCCCATCTTCAACATCAATTTGGACCCAATACCTCTTGTATGTCGTTCAAAAGAACCAACACACTTTTCAATAGAGGAAACTGAAGACAAATCAGACTGATTTACCTCATGATTTACATCCTGAAGATGAGGTATTTTAGTGGACAAAGCTTCTTGTGCTTGAAGAAGTTGCAACTCCATATCATGCAGTCTTTGAAGAATGGCTTCTTTCTCTTCCTGCATAGTTAGCAATTGTGCACGAAGTTGAACACTTTCCCTTTGATCCTCAAGGAGAATCTGCACCATATCCTTCACCTTAAAGAACTCATTCTTCATGTCATCATTGAAGAATCTCGTGAAGGAGGAAACTTCACTTGTATCAGAAGTTGACATTATGTAAATGGTAAAAACAACCAAAAGGAACTTCCAAAGAAAAGTCCTCAAAGCTTTCAAACAAACGACAAGCTTTTAACCAAATGTCAGAAAAGACCCCTTCTCAATCAAGCAGCCATAAAACAGTGAGATTGAATGTTTTAACACCTTTTTCACAATAACAAATGCTCAACCCGAGCTCCGATACCATCTGATCTGAAAATGGAATGTACTTGAAAAGGGTGCAAGGTATCCATTTTCATTTATGTAAATGAGTGCAAATACTTCAAATTTTAAATTTGAAAATGTGAGAACTTCATATTTCTAATACAGAGATAGACTGTAGGGGCATTTACCGGATATGTCACCTTTCAAAGAAAGGATGAATCCAGAGGCTACCTGGCCCTCTTACAGACTCTGCCTAAAGAAATAATAGAAGTAAACACTCAGACTTAATTAAAATGACCTTACTCAAACTTGACATTATGCAGAAATTTTGCTTGGAAGAGGTGTATGTCTTTTCTTCTGTTTTTGTGTTTTAAGTTTATTTGTTTTTGCTGAAACTTATCATGTATATCAGCAACATAATTCAGAAATATAATATCAGAACACAATAGCAATATGATATAGGATTTCACCCCAACTCTTGGGCTACATCTCCTGGATCAAGCCTCCCAAAATGGGTTTGTCCTCTTGTATTAAAAGCTCTCAAATTCAATACAAGATTATAAGTGTCTCAATAGAAAAATATGAATATATAATCTGATTCATAAGGTAGGAAAAAGCTAAGAATGCCTTTTCAAATTCACAAAACAATGATAGATTACCATAAATAGTGATCTCTTCATCAATGTCCTGTTGGTGCTTTGAACTTCTCTGCAACTTTTCGGGCTGTATAAGTCCTCAAATGCCTCTAAAACCTCCTCCAATGGCTTCAGAAGGTTGAAATTATCTGAAATAGAGCTTTGTTTCACCTCAAACTGATAACCACAACTCCAAATAGCTCAAACCCCAAAATGGCCATGGTGGCCCTGAAAACTCTCCTAAAATTTTTTGGCCTTTGAAAGTCTTCAAACAGAGTTAAGACCTGTTCCAATGGCTCTAGAATGTAGTAAATAGTCTAAAATGACTTTTGGTTCACCAAAAAAAGGTTAACCACAGCTCAACCAAACTCAAAACCCAAAATGGCCCTAGTGGCTCAAAAAGCTTCTCTGAAGCTAAATAGGCTGGAAATGAGCTCCAATGGCTCTGAATCCTACGCCATTGAGTCCAAAAGTCTGAGAAAATACAAAATCAAAAAAAATTTCATTCCAAAAGGTTGAGTAATGAGAAATTTATGACCAAAACAACTTTGCCCCAATTTCCTCCACTAAATGTGGGGCAACTGCCAGTTAACTCCACTAAAAGTGGAAGTCCACCTAAATTTGGGAGCGCCTCCAGAATCTCTGCCATATTAAACTCCACTTAACTGAAGCTTAATTAAATATTAAACTTAAAATTAGGCTCCTTAAGCGCTCTTAGCATTAAGCTCCCACACTGGTCATATGATGAGGTTCCATGGGAGGAGGGCTAGCCCCTCCGTGCTTCGTCGAACCCACTCCACTAAAAGTGCAATAACTTCTTCATACGGTGTCTGTTTTTCGAACCGTTTGCGGTGCCAGAATCAGGAAGACGAGACCTATGAAACCATCTTGGTTTCAACCAATTTTTAACACTTTCATTTTTTAGCCTTTTTCCATGGCTTGGACTTGAGCTCCTTATCACTCCTTCAAGAGTAACCAGCGCAGCCAAGCCTCCTGTTGCCCAATGTCATAGATCTACAAGTGGCTTAATAGCCTCTTTCTCTTCATCCACATCCACTCAACCACTTGTAGATGTCTCCTACCATCCTCCATCTTGGTACTCCTCCAATGAGGGCTACCATCCTCCATGTGTTGATGAACCTTGCACTCCATGACATGTTGAAGTGCACCTCTAATAGGATCTCTCCATGAGATCTCCCTCTCATCAATAGTCCTCCAAAACCAATGAGGTCTTGGATCTGCTGAAAGTAGAAGTTTCTTTTTGAGTTGAGAGGTGCTCGTTAAGAAGGTGTCATCTGGAAAGGAGAAAGTTGTTCTCATCTCAAGATGCCTACTATCGATCATCCTTTCCTTCAAGTCTTCAAACCCCAAACTCAAGTGTGGTATGCACTCCAAAAATGGCTCATGAGGATGATGGTTTATTTCTTCCTTGAATGTTTCAATGTTGCACAGCGCAATGCAATCTTGTTGCTCTATATTAGCAATGTATGTTGATTCTTAGACATATAAATATGAATTTCCACAATCCTCCAAAATATTTGCTGAAATAGAAAGTTGAACTTCATTCATACCTTGATGGAACTTGGGAGCTCCTTGTATGGCTGCAATAGTTCTTTCCTCCAATGAAATGGCTGCCCCATTTGCAGATGTAGGAGGTTTCTCTTCCAAGGCTGTGACAACACTGGTACAAGTCTCCTCCCATGGTGGTGTGGGCTTTTTCTCCTCTGATCTTTCTCTATCAAAGGTTCTAATCAACCTTTGAGTGAACTCTGCAAAAGTATTCACCCTTGCATGGCTCAAGTGGCTGAACCACCAAACATTAGCTTCACCCTCGAAGTGCAGCACTACAACTTCTACTGCCTCCCTCTCTACCACTGGATGTAGTAGGAAGAATGCCTCAAGCTCTTGCTATAGATGATCCATCATATGTAGGAAATAGAAACCTATTACCTTTGATTTATCTTTTTTTGTAGGACCTCCTCTCTTCCTTTAACTGAATGAACTGTGGAAGAGCTAGAGTCTCTTTGAAGGCTCTAGGTTGATATTTGTACTCAACAAGGTACTTAATTAGAATCAAATGATCCAAGTATCTCTCATGCTTATTGTCTTCTTCTCGGTGAGAATAGGAAGTGCATGGTCCTTCCTCTTCTATTTTCTTATCCTCCTTGGGGAGGTTCTTCATAGATCTCAAGAATGATGAGACAAAACTCATCCTCTCCAACATTCTGATCTTATTCTATATTCTTTGGCTGAAACTCACAGGCTGAGCCAAGATGGATGCTCTGATACCACTATAATATCCCAAAATATGGAAATTCTACAACAATGAGAATATCTTAAGATATTCTAAAGTTGGAGATCAGCAATATGTAAACACAACAATGAAAGAGCAGTGTGCATCAACTTCAGAAAATGTAATAAGATCTCATAGCCATCTTATTAATGTTATAGCAGCAAAATGTGTACAAGATCTTGAGGAAATGATCACTCAAGCTTAGGCAAATCCACCTCAAAGGCACATGTACAAGAATTATGAAATGCACTGCTACATATGGTAAAGTCAAAGCTATGACTGTGCAGTTTATAACAGGCATTGCTACATAAATAATGTTAATACATGGATTTATAAATGTATAGCTCAAATAAAGTGGGGAGAAAAGCTCTAACCCCTAAAAATACAATGTCAAGTCAATCCTAGAAGGATTGGCTGAAATATACACAATGGCCAAAATGCGGGAGTTGTAGTCACAAAACTGAGTAGCAGCTACAACACAAGAAATGGACGATGATAACTGGAGATGTTGCATATGATGGTTGAATCTCATCCAATGGATCTCTCAAGTGAAAGGCTGATCCAATCACTGAAGATCTCACCCTCCAAAATAGTGGTGCAATTCCCCACTGCAAATAAACTCAGAAATAACGCAGTCAAGGAGATGGATTGCGTTGTAGGAGATGGGAAGTACTTGGCCTGATGCCAAAGATGTGCAATCAGCTCCTAAATCTTCCTCACTAACCTCCCAGAGGAATATAAGCTCCATCCTCTAAAAGATGAGCCAAGGAAATGGTGTTGTGGAGCCCTCCACTGCAACACCCTGCAACACAACGTTTCCTGCTACAGGAATAACGTTGTAGTTGAAGGAGGTGGCTTGGCCTTAAGCCTGAAATGTGGAGAATGAATTAAAATTCCTCAAGAGGCCTCTCAAGAAGGGAGAAGGATTCCTAAACAGGAAATCCTTGTGCTAAACAACACGGCAATCTCAGTTAAACAACTGAAGAAATCAAATAGTCATGCAGAACAAATTCTATATTCAATAACATGTCTTCTATGGCTGCCTTGTCCTTCCCTTTATACAAATGAAAGCCTCCTTGCCTTATCCCCCACACATTAGGGTTTCCTCCACCAAATGATCTCTTCCCCTTTCACACTGCGTTGTCTTTCAAGGTGATCCACTCCCACTATGGCAACGCTGTTGACTTGGTCAAACTTGACCTTGTCCTCATGCATTTGCCCCTTTTCACACTTGAGGGTGAAAAATAGAGCTACTCTGATGATCCCTTTCATACTATGAGGGATTTTATTTCCACTCATGGGCCTCCTTACCCATTTATTCACCTCCTAGATGATACAAGAAAAATTAATGTTCCAATTAGCTTCATGCAAATTTTGGGAACATTACAAGTTCCAAAAAGATAGATAGGTGGTATGAAATATTATCTTGAGAGATCCAATATGTAAGCCTCCCCACCTTTTTTTCCAACTTGTCTACCATCAAGAATCTATCTAGTCGCTTTGCAATGCCATCCCTCCAAGTCGTACCATTTCTCTAGGTAGAAGCTAAAGGAAAGGGATATATATCTCGGAGTGTATGATTTTGTAGCATCGATGAGAAATAGGAGCTCAGAGGATTAGGCTGGACACAGATTCCCTATGACTCCCCAGCTAAAGTAGTAAATTTTAAGTCTCCAGGCAAGAGGAGTGAATGGTCTAAGAGAAGGCTGCTTGCTTGGAACATATCCCATAAATTTTGTTTGTCACCATATGGCTTGTAGCAGTTCACTAGTTTAATGGGAAGAGGGAAACCTCTAAATTATCCTTATAAGATGATACCAACTGATGATTAAAATCCTGTAAAGAAGCCTCCTTCTAGTTCCATAATGAGATTAGCCCACCTGATGGGCCATTGGCATCAGTTGCACTTGAAAACCAACCCAAGCACAGTTTTTGTAGCGCCTCTCTAGAATTTTCACCAAAGACCATAGTCTCTTGAAACAAAATGATTGAGGGTCTATGGACGTTGATTAGTCTCTTGAGGGCAGAGAATTTTGAGAGTCCCTCAATCCCTTGAATGTTGAGAGACATGATGATCATTATTTGATCAGGTGCTCAAAATTATGCTAAAAAATGAAATTTGTTGGAATGATGCAGATCCTAAACGACTACATAGATCTCGTCATTCTAATTCTGTTACAACTCATTTCATGGAAAACCGACACCGTGTGTGTTGGGTTTCTGTTATGTTCTTTCCACGACTAGCCACGCGTGGGGGGGTCACATGGGGGGCAATAGCCCGACCTATATGTTGTGCCGGGCGTAGCAGGGGGGTCACAGGGGGGGCGGAAACCCCCCCTGTCGGGGTCCGGTGCAGCGCCTTGAGAAAAAAAATTTGGGTCTTATTTTCCGATGGGCGGACCCACCCATGGTTTTTTGCATGGTATTGCACATGGTTTTGGGGCATGATGGTTTTCGGCCCATGGTATTTTGTAGATCCGGTTAAGGGAACTATAGTTATGTTCTAATCCAAGGTTAATGGATTGGGGTTTATGTATGCTTCAGCATGTATGTATATGTGTTGTAACACTAAAAGGAATATAATGAAAAATCAAGTTGGTCGTCCCGATTTGGGATCCAGGGGGAAATATCTGTGTATATCTATTTTATGTTTTATGCTCTCGCTATTGTTTATTTTATTTTTTTAAGATTCGTTTGCAGATAATTTCTGTACACGGTTAAAACCTACATTTGGTATCAGAGCAGTTTCGGTTTCAAGGGGACGCCTTTGCTACTGAGGGGGTTTTTGCTCGGGCCTGAGGTAGACCCTGTTCAGTGGGAGATCTGCGGGATCGATTCTTGCGGTGAAAGAAGATGGCGAGCGGCTAGAAGATAGAGATCGAGAAATTTAATGGTAATATTTTTTAGTTTTGGAAGCTCAAGATGGAGGATCTGTAGGTGGATAAAGATCAGTGGATCATGGTAGATCTGGGTACTAAACCAACAAAAATGTCAGATGAAGACTGGAAGAAGCTGGATCAGAAGGCAAAGAGAAAAATATGGTTGTGTGTCTCAGATTCAGTATTTTTTAATGTACCTGGGGAAGATACGACGAAGACCTTGTGGGGAAAGCTAGGGACTTTGTACCAATCTAAGTCTCAGGTGAATAAATTGTTCCTGCGGAAAAATTTGTATAACTTGAGGGTGAAGGATGGAGACTCGATGACAGAGCATCTAAACGCCTTCAATACTGTGTTAAGTCAGCTTTCATATGTTGATATTAAAATCTTAGATGAAGATAAGTGCATTAGTTTGTTTTGTTATCTACCAGACTCGTTGGAGAGTCTGGTTATTGCAATAGGTAGCAATACAACTACCTTGAATTTTTATGACATTGTCTCAGCCTTGCTGTCGGAGTAAATGAGACGGAGAAATATGGAGGTTCAAAATGGAGATGTCTTATCTGTACGAGGAAGGTCCCATAACAGAAACAAGAAAAAGGTTTTGAGTGGGAGATCTAAATCTAGAGGGAGATCTAAATCTCCTGGAAAGTTTGTAAAGGTGTGCTAGAAATGCGGAAAGGAAGGGCACTACAAAAACGACTGCAGATCTAAATCTCCTAAGAAAGGAAAGGGATCTGATGATGCTCCTTCTGCAGAGGCAAAAACCACCTCGGATGAAGTTGGGGATGTGTATTTGGCTTCTTCTTCAAATACACATGTAGATCATGAGTCATGGTTGATTGACTCAGGTGCATCCTTTCACTTCACTCCCCATAGGGAGTGGTTCTGTGACTATGAGAAATATGATGGTGGTGATGTCTTCTTAGGGGATGATAGGAAGGCCATAATCGTCAGACGTGGAAAAGTTAAGCTGAAGCTGCAAGGTGGAAAGATTAGAACACTTCCTGGTGTTCTGCACATTCCTGCATTGGCCATAAATCTGATTTATGTAAGCAAGATGGATGATGCAAGTGTAAAAGCAATGTTCGAGAAAGATACCTGTAAGATGGTTTGGGGACCACATGTATTAATGCGGGGAGTTCGGATTGGAACTCTGTACAAGCTTCAGGACAACACTGTTATTGCTGGGTGCAACAGTTCTATGGTTCCCGAAAGTGGAGTGGAAAGCCTAGCAGTCTCTGGAGAAAAGACCATGCTATGGCATCAAAGGCTTGGACATATTGGAGAGAAGGGCCTTCGGATACTACATGGAAATGGTATGGTAGAAGGTATGTCTACTAGCTCTCTGGATTTTGATTTCTGTGAACATTGTGTATATGGGAAGCAGAAGCGGGTGATTTTTCCCTCTAGTGCTAAGAGGGCGAACAAGATATTAGAGCTTGTGCACAGTGATGTGTTTGGACCTGTGTCAGTTCCATCACTGGGTAAGTCTGTGTACTATGTTTCATTCATAGATGACTTCTCAAGGAATACATGGATATATTTCTTGAGGAATAAATCTGAAGTTTTTGACAAATTTAAAGAATTTAAGGCTCTGGTGGAGAACCAGACAGAGAAGAAGATAAAGGTGTTGAGGATAGATAATGGTGGGGAGTTCTTTAAGAAGGAATTTGAAGAGTTCGGTAAGAAGTGTGGTATAGCACGGCAGAAGACTACTCCATACACACCTTAGTAAAATGGAGTTGCAGAAAGAATAAACAGAACGTTGATTTTAAAGGAAAGAAACATGCCCAGTGGTACCAGGTTAGGACAAGAATTCTGGGCAGAGGCAATGGAGACTGCATGTTACTTGGTTAACAGATCACCTTCATCAGCGTTGGAGGATAATACTCCACATGAGGTATGGACTGGTAAGAAACCCTCTCTTTCACATCTGAGGGTATTTGGATGTGATGCATATGTACATGTTCCAAAGGAGAAAAGAACCAAGTTGGATAATAAATCTGAAAGGTGCATCTTTATTGGGTGTAAGGATGGTTTAAAGGGTTACAAGCTTTGGAACCCGGAAACAAGGAAGGTTGTGTACAACCAAGATGTGGTGTTTAGAGAGGTGAAAGATGTTGTTAAACATGAGTTCCTACCAAAGGAACCTGAGAAGATAGAGTTTGAGCTAAAGGAGGATGAATCAAACTCTACAATAGAAGAAGACTCATAAGAGGAAGAGCCACAAACTCCAGCTTTGAGAAGATCAGTTCAGGAAAGAAGACAACCTGAAAGGTATAGTCCATCTGCTTTCTGTTCAAATTTTTCTTTAACTATAACTGATTATGATCCCAGAACCATCAGGGAGGCAGTAGATTTAGAGGATGAAAAACTTTGGTAGGAGGCCATGGTTGATGAAATGGCATCCTTGCATAAAAATGAGGCATAGGATCTAGTGGAGTTGTCGGTTGGAAGGAAGCCCATCAGAAGAAAATGGGTGTTTAAGAAGAAGATGAATGTAGAAGGCAAGGTGGATAAATACAAAGCTCGGTTGGTAGCAAAAGGTTATTCCCAGGTGTCGGGAATTGATTTTGGTGATATTTTTTCTCCTGTTGCCAAAGTTGCTTCTATTAGATTACTTTTATCTGTTGCTGCAGCATTTGATTTTGAGATAGAACAAATGGATGTGAAGACAACGTTTCTTCACGGGGATCTGGAAGAGGAGATCTACATGAAACAACCTGAAGGCTTTATGGTGAAGGGGAAGAAAGAAATGGTATGCAAGTTAAAAAATTCTTTGTGTGGGTTAAAACAGTCACCAAGGATGTGGTATCAGAAATTTGATACCTATATACGGGGACTTGGATTCACCAGAAGCAAGGAGGATCACTGATTTTATTTTAAATTAATTGGTGACCATGTTATTTATTTGGTCTTGTATGTGGATGATATGTTGTTGATTGGAAATGAGAAAGAAATTATCCAAGATTTGAAGACCCAACTATTCTCCAAATTCGACATGAAGGATCTTGGTGCTGCAAACTATATTTTGGGCATGGAAATTAAGAGATATCGAGCAAAGAGGAAGCTCTGGTTAAACCAGAGGAAGTATATCGAGACTATATTGCAGAGGTTCAATATGCAGGATAGTAAACCGGTGAATGTTCTAATTCCTATAGGTGTAAACTTGTTTGATGAACAGTGTCCCAAGACACAAGAAGAAGGGGAGGATATGTCCCGTGTTCCATATGCAAGTGCAGTGGGTAGCCTGAAGTATGCATTGGTATGTACTAGACCAGACATTGCACATGCAGTGGGAGTATTGAGCAGGTTTATGTCAAACCCAGGGAAGGAGCATTGGACAGCAGTGAAGCAGGTTTTCAGATATTTGCGTGGCACTAGTTATTATGGCTTGTGCTACAAGGGAAGACCGGGATTGGAAAGAGTGTTGGACATTCATGGTTTTTTTGATGCAGACTGGGTTGGAGATCTGGACAAAAGAAGATCTACAAGTGGGTATGTGTTTAGCCTATTTGGAGGTGGAGTCAATTGGATGAGTAAAAGACAGTTTGTAGTGTCTCTTTCAACTACAGAGGCAGAATACATGGTAGCCACTCATGCAAGCAAGGAAGCAGTTTGGTTGCAGAGACTGTGTTCAAGTATGGGGTTGGTGCATCAAGCTATAAGGATAGATTGTGATAGCCAAAGTGCAATTTTCTTGGCTAAGAACCCTGCTTATCATTCAAAGACAAAGCACATTGATGTTCAATATCACTTTGTGAGATATATGGTTGAGGCTAAAAGGGTGTTTCTGGTAAAGGTGGACACTTTGAAGAATGTTGCAGATGCATTGACGAAGTCCGTGGGCACTCAGAATTTCTCTTGGTGTAGAGAAACAATGGGTGTTGCAAAGCTAGGCTAATGACTCAACTCTCCTATGGCCCCCTGCGGAAAGAAAATAACAAGTGGGAGAATGTTGGGTTTGTGTTATATTCTTTCCATGACTAGTCATGCGCGGGCGGGGGGGGGGTCATAGGGGGGACGACAGCCCCACCTATACGTTGCGTCGAGTGCAGCAGGGGGGTCACAGGGGGAGCAGAGCCCCCCTTGGCGGGGTCCAGGGCAGCGCCCCAGGAAAAAAAAATTGGGCCTTATTTTCCGGTGGGCAGACCTGCCCATGGATTTATGCATGGGTTTGCACATGGTTTTGGGGGAAGATGGTTTTTGGCCCTTGCTATTTTGTAGATCCGGTCAAGGGAACTACGGTTATGTTCTAATCCAGGGTTAATGGATTGGGACTTATGTATGCTTCGGCATGTATATATGTGTGTTGTAACACTAAAAGGAATATAATGAAAAATCAAGTTGGTCGTCCCGATTTGGGGGGGAAAATATCTGTGTATATTTGTTTTATGTTTTATGCTCTCGCTATTTTTTATTTTCTATTTTTAAGATTCGTTCGCAGATAATTTCTATACAGGGTTAAAACCTACAATATGCTCCCATAAACGTGTCATGTCCACTTTGTCAAATAGAGAAATTAAAAAAAAAAAAGTGCAAGGATAGAAGTTAGCAATCCATACTGTTGACTTAGCATGCCCATGTGGCAGGTTGATTGGTCAACGGATTTCCTCCGGTGAATCGGATGTGCCAAGTGGCACTATGTTGTTGGTTTGTAATGGCATGCTTTGATTGTGTTTCGTGATGGCCAATCATAGATTGACACGTGGCCCAACCAGGGGCTACCATGTGGTAGCCCGAGGGTCACCAAAATTTTGGTTATAATTCGAACGGAGTGGGTTGGAGTCAAACCCGCAACCCCATAGTCCATAGTGCAGAGCCTTACTGCCATACCACGAGTCGTGCTTATTAATACTATGGATAAATGTTAAATATATAAATTTTAATGATTTATGGGGCTGTGCCTGGGGTTAATAACCACACCTCCACTTGACAGTCCATAAACATTTTCATGTGAATGAACACTCGGGTGATTAACATTAACCACCAAGTCTTCAAACCAATGGTCTCTTGAACCGTTTGCATGTTAACACTCCCCGGTTAGTTAACCACCAAGTCTCCAAACTGGCAGTCTCCAAGCCGACAGTTACCAAACCGTCCATGTGAACACGTCGTGTTTAACAATTTTTCGCGCGGATAGGAGGGGGGTTCAGCCCTGGGCACATGGCCCCCCACATGACCATATTTTTCGGCCTTAAGGCCTTAGTGGAAAAAATGGTGCGCCAACAATTTCGCCCAATTATTGGGCAATTTGGCACTCGGTTAGCAGAATTAGAGGCAAATTTGTAGGTTTAATGTCAGATTTAGAGGAATTTGTGGAGCGGTTAGTGCCAAAACTTTGGGAAGTCGTAACTTACTCAGTGTTTTACCAAATTTGAGGCAGAAAGAGGCCAGACAATCATTTTTGGGAATTTTGGAGCCATTGGAGCAGGTTTCAGAGTTTTTTGAGCATTGAAAATGTATGTAATCACACTTTTGAGCATAACGGAAGAGGGCCAAGCCATTGGAAGCTGGACCAAAGACACGTAGCCCAGGCGGGGTGAACTCCTTCATCATGTGTTGTTGTGTTACTGTTTATGGTGATGTTCATGTATGTTAGATTTTGTTGTTCAATGTTTTATTTATGTTAATTTTCTCAAGAAATTCACATAAAAATCATGGTTAACTTGCAATTATCCTAATAATCATCAAACACTTTTAAAATATTCTGAATTGGAATTTAGCATATCAAACACTAACTTTCCCATTCATATCAATTTGGTATCAGAGAACTAGGTTTACTTGTGCAAGGAGGATTTAATTGTTTTGCAAGTGTTTAAATTCTTACAAGGTTAAAGCTCAAGAGAGGAGAAGGAAATCTTGTGGGTGCAAGTTCTCAAGTTGGAGCAAGGAGAAGGAGGGCACAATTGCCACAATCTCCACCACAAGATTCACCTCCTGTTGTATCTGAGGCTTCACTAAGGATGTCTCATGAAGGAGTAAATTATAACATGACAAAGGATGATAGGAATGCTTTCTTTGACATGAAAAAGATGTTGAAAGTCCTCTATGAAGAGAGGAATACAAGGTTGCAGGGTGAAATCTCTAGGCCTCCAAGAGGAGAGGGTTATCGAGGAGGAGGAGGTAATGGAAATGGTGATAATCCACCATCTACTCCACCATCATCCTCACCACCATATTCACCTTCATCTTCATCGTCTTCCACTACTACAACCCTTACTTATACTCATCAACATACCTCAAAAGGAATAGGTAAACAACCCCTATTAAAACTTGATATTAAATTTGATTTTCCTATGTATAATGGTGAAGTGAATGCAGAGAAGCTTGACAATTGGGTTTGTCAGCTAGAGGTCTACTGTAAGATTCAAAACCTTCAAGATGATGATACAAAGATTCAGCTAGCTTCCTTGAGACTGGAGGGTGCATCACTAGTATGGTGGGAATCCAAGACACAAGATGATATGAAAAAACATGGTAAGATATCAATATCTTGGTATAATTTCATTACTGCAATTAAAATGCAATTTTACCCTATAGCATATATGCAGAAATCCATCATGAATTGGAAAAACATTAGACAACTTAAAGGTCAAAATGTGCAATATTACACCCAAGAATTTAGAAGAAGAGATCTTATGTTAGGTGTTGATTTTCAATCACAAGAAACTTTGTTGAAGTATATAGGGGGTTTACATAGCTACCTAAGGCATACTATCCTTATGCTCAATCCCACTAGTCTAGATGAGGTTTGTGTGCAAGCCACTCACCTTGAGGAAAGAGGGGAAAATATTCCAGAAGAGAGTAAAAAGAAGCCATTTAAGGGTGGAGAGAAAGGAAAGGGTTTCAAAGGAAAAGGAAAGAAAAATGCATCCCTTAAAAAGGAAGGAGAGAAAATGACATGCAAACATTGTTCCAAAGAGGGTCACGATGAAGACCGTTGTTGGAAGCTTCATATAGAGATGTGGCCCAAGAAATTCAATAACAAGGGAAACAAAAAATAGCTACAACCATTCGACATGATTTGGGATCCGACTCGGGTGATGAAACTAAAATTATATCCATGGGTATGAAAGGAAAAAAATCCATTGCTAGCACTATTTCATCAAATTGTCACTCTAGTACTCCAAACGAAGAAACAAGGATTGAATTATTTCATGTGAGGGTTATTTCAAAACATACAAAAATCGACACACTGTTTGATAGTGGGTCTCAAGCCAATTTGATATCTGAAGACTCAGTCTAGAAACTTAATCTTGAAACCATTCCACATCCCAAACCATATCCATTGGGTTGGACATGCAAGAACACAAATTTATAGGTTACAAGAAAGTGTATTCTTTGGTTTGCAATCACAACAAAATTCAATGACGAAGTTGAATTAGATGTTGTACTGCTTGATATTTCAAGAGTTGTTTTGGGTAGTCCTTACCTCTATGATAGAAAATCCATCTTCTATCACCATGAAAACAACTACCACTTGTTCAAAGATGGTGTGGAGTATATTGTGATAGATCATCACAAGAAACTAAATCTTTCATGAGTTAATGCAGGACAAATGAAAAGACTAGTGAATTCAAGCAATAACTTTATGCTTCTTATGATTAAACCAAAGAATGATGTTAATTATGAAGCATTTAAATGTTGTGATCCAAAGTTTAAATCTGATTTGATTGAAGTGGTTAATAAAAATAATGAGATGTTTCAGGAACAAAAGGGATTACCTTCCAAGAGGGGAATCCAGCATGAAATATAGTTGTAGCAAGATTGTCCTATTCCTAACATTGACATGTATAGGATGTTGGTGATGGAGAGTGCTAAAATGAAAAAGAAAATTCAAGATTTGTTGGACAAAGGGATCATCCGGCCAAGTACTTCGCCATGTGGATCACCTATTGTGTTGGTGCCAAAGAAGGATGGAACATGGCGTATGTGTGTAGATTTTCATGCATTGAACAAAATTACGGTAAAGAAATATTACCCACTTCCTAGAATATATGATTTACTTGATCAATTGAAAGATGAAAATTATTTTATTAAGTTGGACTTAAGGAGAGGCTACCGTAAAATTAGAATTGTTGAAGGTGACATTTGGAAGACAACATTCAAAACAAAGCAAGGTTTGTTTTAATGGCTTGTTATTCCTTTTGGTTTGTGTAATGCTCCTCCTACCTTCATGCGGGTGATGAATGATGTGTTGAGGCCATTTCTTGATTAGTTTGTCATAGTATACTTAGATGATATCTTGATTTTCATTAAATCACATGATGAACATGTCATGCATGTAAGAAAATTACTTGATGTCTTAAGGAAAGAACAAATGTTTTTGAAGATGTCAAAATGTGAGTTTGGTAAAACTTCTTTGGTGTACTTGGAGCATATTGTTGCAGGCGATGAGTTGAAGATAGACCCCTTTAAGGTTGAGGTCATTGTGAATTTCCCAACTCCCAAGACAATCACTAAGGTAAGAATTTTTTTGGGAGCAGCCCAATATTGGAGGAAGTTTATTCCTAACTTCTCTTCTATCACGGCTCCATTACATGCATTGACTAGTGTGAAAAAGGTCTTCTAGTGGGGAGGAAACTAGCAAAAATCAGTCGATGCTTTGAAAGAGAATATCAATTCAGCCCCAATACTTGCCCTACCGGACTTGAGTCAGCCCTCTGAGATTCAAACTAATGCAAGTGACTATGCCATGGGCACAATCCTTATGCAACATGGTAAGCCCATTTCATTCCATTCAGAAACTTTCAATGGTGCAATGATTAACTATCCTACTTATGACAAGGAGCTTTATCCTTTGGTTCAAAGTGTGAAAAGTTTGAAACACTACTTGATGGGAAAGGAAACCATGATTGATCAAGAGATCATGTGTTATCCTCAAAATTGAAAGTGCTCGAAAATGTACCAAACCTAAGCGACCAGAAAGGTATTGTCGTTGTGATTCTGGTGCCGTGAATGGTTCGAAAAACTGAAGTCGTATGAGGAAGATATCATGTTTTGTTCGTTTTCCAAATAGCTAAAATTTTGTGACTGGGACGCCTAGTCAGCATGCAGGTATCGTCATCAGATGGCATATTCTAGGGAATATTCACTTTTCTCACAACCAATCAGATCGCGCCATGTGGCTTAATTTGGGCCATTGCTTTTTGTGGCACGAGATGTGTTTCTGACCGTTGTTGTTTTGAAATGGGTCGTTGGATGAGAGACACGTGGCAAGCCTGGAGGCTGCCACGTGTCCTCAAGAGGATTGAGTAAAATTTATTTGGAGTCCGGGGGGGTCGACCCCGTGACCTCCGGCCTACCCGCGTAAACTTTTGACCATCTCGTCTACCACTTGCTACTTAACCTAAGGAGTGGCCACTTTAATTTATGGTGTAATGGTTTCATAATTGGAGGGGGGGACCGCCAAAGGTCCCAACCTGCTGGTGGCCCCAACATTGTAGTCACATTGTATGCTAAACCATGGCATCAAGCTTCAGAACCGGTGGCTACAAAACCTTAACACCAGTAGTAAAGGCTACAATCACATGTTGATAGGTTTGAACCACGACATCTGTTGCAATGGTTGATACACCATAACCTCCGGCAGAGAGTCAAAATGTCACATGGGTGCGGTTTAAACGGAAACTAATGCCACAGTTTTCAGAACTCCGACTCTAGGTTCCTTACCACCATTGCAAAGTTATTCAAACAATTGAAATGTGGAGTTAAAGGCAGGGGGTCAGCATGTTACCACCCCACCCAAACTGTTCAATGTTAATCCAAACGGTCTTCCGGCGATGTTGGAGCACGCCCTAAATTTAGGGCTTTTGACTATTTTTAGTGACAGTTAAGTGCTAGTCTCCACTTTTAGTGGAGCTTTTCTAGCTGACATTGGGAAAAATGCATTGGGAGGTCAATTTTTGACCAATTTGGGTGCAACAAGATTCTACGTAGACTAATTTGAGCATTTTGGAGCCATTGGTGCAGAGAAAACAACCATTAGAGGCCTGTAAACACATGTAATTTGTAATTTTGAGCATAATGATAAAGAGGGACATGCCATTAGGAGCTAGACCAACAGATGTAGCCCAGGACAGGTGAACTGCTTCATCATGCCTACTCTGTAAAACTTATGTGTGATTGTCTTTCTCTGTTATATGCTATTGTTTAGTGTTTTTTAAGCTTATTTTCATGCTTAAAGTTTAGAAATTCATCTATGTTTCATGGTTAAAACACTCATTACTTAAGCAAACAAATGGAGACAAATTGTACATGTTTTTAATAATGAAAGGACACTTAGCACAGCAAACTAATACACTCCTTTCAAATCAATTTGGTATCAGAGCTAGAGTTTAATCTATGTGTTTTTGTGTGGAAAGATTTGTTAACTGTTTGCAAGGGTTTTCATGCTTACTAGGCTCAATCTTAAGAGAGGAGAAGGCAAGTTGGTGGAAGCAAGAGGTTATCAAAGTGAGCCACAACAAAGGAGGGAAATATTTCCACATTCTCCCCCACCTAGTTCACCTCCAAAAGAAGCAGAAGAAGCTATAAGCATGCCTCCAGGAGAAGAAGAAACTCATGAAGAGGTGGATACCAAAGAAGAAGAAAGAGTGTTCAGGAAATCATTCCTTGACATGACTGAAATGGTGAGTCCTTTATCAAGAAATGAATGAAAGACTAGAAGGAAAAGGATCCAAACTTCAAAAGGAAGGTCAAGGATCATCAGGAGGCCACAATGATGAATATAAGTCAAAGAAGGGAAACCGGAATGCATATGTCAAGAAAGAGGGAGAGAAATTGGTTTGTAAACATTGTTCAAGAGAAGCCCATGAAGAGAAAAAATGTTGGAAATTACATCATGAAAAGAGACCCAAGTATAACAATAACAAAGGGAAGCAAAAAACTGCAACTACAACTCAACGTGACTTAGGAGAGGATTCAGGTGATGAAACTAAAATTACAGCCATGGGATTGAAGAACATGAAGGGGAAAGAAATTGAAACAAAAGCCGGTACTAGTACTTCAAACTATCACATACAAGCTCCAAATGAAGAAGAGAGAATTGAATTTTTTCATGTGAGGGTCATATCCAAACATACCAAGATTGACACACTGTTTGATAGTGGGTCACAAGCAAACTTAATCTATGAATACTTGGTCAAGAAACTTATTATTGAGACCATTCCACATCCAAAACCATATCCACTTGGGTGGATTTGTAACGATGCAAATTTACAGGTTTCAAAGAAGTGCATATTGCGCTTTGCAATAACTGTACATTTTGTTGACACGGTTGAATTAGATGTGGTTCTGCTTGATATTACAGGTATTGTGTTGGGCATTCCTTACTTGTATGATAGGAAAGCGATCGTCCATCGCCATGAGAAAAAATACCATTTATTCAAAGATGGCAAGGAGTTCACTGTTAGAGCACATCACAAGAAGACAAATATTGCAATGGTAAATGCTGGACAGGTAAAGAGGCTGGTGAATTCAAGTAAGAATTTTGTTCTTCTAATGATTAAGCCAAAAGCTAATGTTAATCATGAGTCATTTGAAGATTGTGATCCTAAGTTGAAATCATATTTATATGATGTAGTTGATGCACATCATGCGATGTTTCAGGAGCCAACGGGATTGCGTCCTAAAAGGGAGATTCAACATGAGATTCAGTTACAACAAGATTGTCCTCTGCCAAAAATTGGCACGTATCGCATGTCGATAATGGAGAATGCTGAAATAAAGAGGCAAATCAAGGACTTGTTGGACAAGGGACTCATAAGGCCAAGAACTTCGCCATGTGGTTCACCCATAGTCTTGATTTCGAAGAAATATGGGACTTGGTGCATGTGTGTAGACTTCAGAGCTTTGAACAAGATAACGGTAAAGAATCGATACCCACTCCCAAGGATAGATGATTTTCTAGATAAACTGAAAGAAGAAAAGTTTTTGACAAAGTTATATTTACGAAGTGGATATCATCAAGTAAGAATTGCAGAAAGTGACATATAGAAGACTGCATTCAAAACCAAACAAGGACTCTTTGAGTGGTTGGTTATGTCGTTTGGTTTGTGTAATGCACCGAAGAATTTCATGCATGTTATGGATAATGTTTTGCGTTCATTTCTTGATGAATTTGTGATTGTGTATTTAGATGATATACTCATTTTCAGCAAAACAAGAGAAGAACATGTCTTGCATGTGAAAAAGGTGCTTGATGTTTTGAGAAAAGAACAATTATTTCTTAAGATGTCAAAGTGTGAATTTGGAAAGACTTCTCTGGTTTATTTGGGACACATTGTAGGAGGAGGCAAGTTGAGAATTGATCCTTCTAAAGTGGAAGCCATTGTGAATTGGCCCACTCCAAAATCAATAATGGAGGTAAGAACTTTCTTAGGCGCAACTCAGTATTGGAGAAAGTTACTTGCTAACTTTTCTGCCATAGCACCTCCTATGCATGCAGTGACAAGTGTGAAGAAAGGCTTCCAATGGGGAGGAAAAAAACAGCAAGATTTTGAAGCTTTAAAAGAAAATATCAATTCAACTTCGGTCCCTTCATTTTCGGATTTGAGACAACCATTCGAGATTCAAACCCATGCTAGTGATTATGCCAAGGGTGCAGTACTTTTGCAGCATGGTAAGCCTATTGCTTTTCATTCTGAAACCTTTAATGGTGTTGTAACTAATCATCCAACATATGACAAAGAGATGTATACATTGGTAAAAAGCGTCAATAAGTGGAAACACTACTTGATGGGTAAAGAGATGATTATACATACCGATCATCAACCATTACAGTACTTGCAGTCACAAACAAAATTGCAGCAATCACGACATTTCAGGTGGATGGGATTTCTTCAACGGTTTCACTTGGCTATAAGGTACAATAAAGGTATTTTCAATAAAGTTTCTGATATGCTTTCAAGGCCAATTATAAGTGCTTCTACTTTGCTTAAAAATGATTCTATTGTAAATGAGAGTTACATAGAACAATATGCATCTGATGTTAATTTTCAAGATGAGTATGCTAGTTTGAGTGAAGGGAATCAAGTTGAGGAAAATTATTATCACATGCATAACAATTTTTTGCTTCATTTGGGCAAGTTGTGTATACCACAAGGAGGGAGACTTAGTGTCATGAGAGAGGCTCATTCATCTCTTATTGCTGGACACATTGGGGTAAGAAAAATAGTGGTGCATCTACAGAGGTATTTCTATTGGTCTCACATGATAGAAAGTGTGTCAGGTATTATAAGAGGATGTTCTATGTGTGCTACAAGCAAGCCTAACAATAGGAAGCTTGGGTTGTACACGCCACTACCAGTACCATCAAGGCCATGGGAGAGTGTCTCCATGAACTTTGTTGGAGGTCTACCTATGTCAAGAAAACAACTTGATTATCTTTATGTAGTTGTGGATAGATTCAGTAAAATGTATATATTTATGCCATGTAAGAAAACCATTACTGTTGAGCAAACTGCTGAACTTTATTTTCAACATGTATGGGTTCATTATGGTTTTCCAACTTCTATTGTTAGTGACAAGGATTCTAGGTTCGTTGGGAATTTTTGGTCCAATCATTGGAAGATGATGGACACAAAGTTGAAAAAGAGTACTACTTTTCATCCGCAAACTGATGGCGAAACCAAGGTGGTGAACAGAACCGTTGTGCATTTATTGAAAGGATATTGTAGCAAACATCCCAAGTTGTGGGATGAACAACTGCATTACATTCAGCACACTTACAACTGGGCCAAACACTCTTCTACAAACACTTCACCTTTTGAAGTCTGCTTTGGGTATCTGTTGAAATTTCCATTAGACTTCATCTTTGAGAAGGATGTTGCAATTGATGGGCATAGTGATATTGACAAGGATCGAAAGTTCATTGAGAAAATTCAGATTATTCATCAACAAGTTCAATAACATCTTGAGAAGAGTCAAAGAAAATACAATGAGAGGCATGAAAAACATAGATTTGATCACAAGTTTCAAGAAGGAGATGAAGTATGGTTGCACATAAGCAAAGAAAGGATGCAAGGAGAAGGTAAAAAGCTCAAGCCCATTCGCTATGGTCCATTCAAGATCATTAAACAAGTTGGTAATAATAAATTTCAACTTGACATGCCTTCATATATGAAAATGTATTCCGTTGTCAATGTGGAGAATTTACATTTGTATGAGCCTCCTTTGATTGATGATCAAGGGAGTGATATTCAGCTACTATCTATAGAGTATTTCTCACCAGAATTTCTTGACGAGCTCAAGGAGGATTTCATCCTTGACATGAGGACACACACTTCGAAGAGGGTAAGTGTCGATTATCTTCGAATTAGGCTCAAGGGCAGCAAAAAAAAGTAAGGCAAGATGGATGGAAGTGTAAAATTTAAGGGAGTTGCACCCTCATCTTCTGAACAAGTGATTAAAGTATTTTGGGGTCCAAAAGCTTCCCAATGGGGAGGTGTGATCAGGAGATCATATGTTATGCTCAAAATTGAAAGTGCTCGATACTGTACCAAACCTGAGCAACTGGAAAGGTGTCATAATTGCAATTCCGGCATCGAGAATGGTTCTAAAAACCAATGTCGTATGAGGGAGATATCGCATTCTGTTCATTTTCCCAAACAGCTAAAATTTTGTGACTAGGATGCCTAGTCAGCATGCAGGTACTGTCAACAGATGGCATATTCTGGGGAATATTTCCTTTTCTCATAGCTAATCAGATCGCTCCACGTGGCTTAATCTGGGCCGTTGATTTTTGTGGTACGAGATGTGTTTCTGACAGTTGATGTTTTGAAATGGGCCATTGGATGAGCAACATGTGGCAAGCCCAGAGGCTGCCACGTGTCCTCAGGAGGATTGAGTAAAATTTATTTGGAGTCCAGGGGGGGGGTCAACCCTGCGACCTCCAACCAGCCCGCATAAACTTCCGACCATCTCGTCTACCACTTGTTACTTAACCCAAGGAGTGGCCTCTTTAATTTATGGTGTAAAGGTTTCATAATTGGAGGGGGCACCACCAACGGTCCCAACCCACTGGCGGCCCCAACATTGCAGTCACATGGTATGTTAAACAGTGGCATTAAGCTTCATAACCAACGGCTACAAAAGCTTAACACTTACGGTAAAGGTTGCGATCACATGTTGATAGGTTTGAACTCGGACATCTATTGCGATGGTTAATACACCATAACCTCCGATGGAGAGTCAAAATCTCACATGGGCACGGTTTAAACGAAAACTAATGCCATATTTTCCGGAACTCCAACTCCGAGTTCGTTACCACCATTACAGAGTTATTCAAACGGTTGAAATGCGGAGTTAAAGGCGGGGGGTCGGCATGTGACCACCCCGCCCAAACTATTTAATGTTAATCCAAACGATCTTCAGGCGGAATTGGAGTGCACCCTAAATTTATGGATTTTTACTATTTTTAGTGACAGTTAAGTGCCAGTCTCCACTTTTAGTGGAGCTTTTCTAGCTGACATTGGGAAAAATGCATTGGGAGGTCAATTTTCAACCAATTTGGGTGCAACAAGATTTTACCTAGACTAATTTGAGCATTATGGAGCCATTGGTGTAGAGAAAACAGCCATTAGAGGCCTGTAAACACATATAATTTGAAATTTTGAGCATAATGACAAAGAGGGACATGCCATTGGGAGTTGGAACAACAGATGTAGCCCAGGAGGGGTGAACTTCTTCATCGTGCCTACTATGTAAAACTTATGTGTGATTGTATTTCTCTGTTATACATTGTTGTTAAATGTTTTTTAGGCTTACTTTCATGCTTAAAGTTCACAAATTCATCTATGTTTCATGGTTAAAACACTCATTCCTTAAGCAAAAAAATGGAGACAAATTGTACATGTTTTTAATACTGAAAGGACACTTAGCACAACAAACTAATACACTCGTTTCAGATCAATCACACACCGACCACCGACCATTGCAATACTTGCAATCACAAACTAAGTTGCAGCAATCGAGGCACTTTCGATGGATGAGTTTCCTATAGAAATTCCACTTGTTAATTGGGTATAAGAAAGGTATATACAACAAGGTTTCTAATATGTTTTCTGGGCCTATTATTGGTGCAACTACTTTACTCAAGCATAATTCTTTTTTGCATGAAAGTTATGTTGAGCAATATGCATTTGATAATGAATTTCAAGATGTTTATACAAACTTGAGTCAAGGAAACCAAGTAGAGGAATTGGATTACCATGCACATAATAACTTACTGTATCATTTGGGCAAGCTTTTTATTCCACAGGGGGAGAGAGTGAATTTCATAAGGGAATCACACACTTCTCTTATTGTTGGACATTTCGGTGTAAGTAAAACAATGTCACATCTTCAGAGGTATTGTTATTGGCCTCGTATGATTGAAAGTGTGTCACGTTTCATTAAAGGTTTTTCATTGTGTGCGGTCAGTAAGCCTAGCAATAGGAAGTTAGGATTGTACACAACACTTCTCGTACCTTCACGTCCATGAGAAAGTGTTTCTATGGATTTTGTAGGAGGTATTCCATTGTCAAAAAGAGGTCATGATTATTTGTATGTAGTTGTGGATAGGTTCAACACAATATGTATATTAATGCCATATCAAAAAAAAATCACAACAAAAAAAAAATCAACTATTCTTTCAGCATGTTTGGGTCCATTTTGGGTTACCCACATCCATTGTTAGTGATCAAGATTCTCGATTTGTTGGGAATTTTTGGCCAAGTTTGTGGGACTTGATGGATTATGACAAGTTGAAAAAGAGTATAACCTTTCATCCACAAACAGATGGTCAAACTGAAGTGGTCAATTGAATAGCCATACATATTCTTCGAGGATATTGAAAAAAGAATCCTAAGTTGTGGTAAGTTGTAGGATGAAAACTTGCACTACATTCAACATGCTTACAACCGTGCAAAACACTCATCTACACAAACATCGCCATTTGAGGCATGTCTTGGATACTTTCATAGATCCCCCTTGGATTTCATTTTTGGAAAGGATGTTGCTATTGATGGCCATAGAGACATAAAAAAATCCAAGAAGTTCATAGAAAAAATCCAATTGATACATCAAACATTTCAAGATCAACTTGAAAAGAGCCAAGGCAAGTACAAAGCAAGGCATGAAAAGCATCATGTAGATCACAAGTTGCAAGATGGCGAGGAAGTTTGGCTTCACATTAATAAATAGAGGCTTGAAGGGGAAGGTAAAAAACTAAAACCAATCCGTTATGGTCCTTTCAGAATTTTTAAAAATATTGATGACAATAATGACTTCAAGTTAGATTTGTCTTCATATATGAAAATTTACTATGTTGTTAATGTTGAGAACTTAAGGTTGTATGAGCCTCCATCGATTGAAGATCAAGGAGAAAATGTTCAGATTCCTTCCATTGAGTATTTTTCTCCTGAATACCTTGATGAGTTTTAGCAAGACACCATTCTTGATAGAAGAACAAGGACATCAAAACGAGGGAGTGTAGTCTACTTTCATGTGGGGCTCAAAGGCACAAATCCAAGCAAGGCCAAATGCATCAAGATTAGAAAGGTGAGGGAACTGTACCCTTATCTGCTAAACAACTGAAAGTGATATTTTGGGGTCCAAAAGCTTCTAGTGGGCAGGAGTGATCAATTGTTCAAAATTATGCTAAAAAATTAAAGTTGTCGGAATGGCATGGAACTTGAACGACCACGTATATCTTGTCGTTTTGAATCTGGAGAACTCGTTTCATGGAAAACCGACATCGTATGCTCCTAGAAACACGTTCTATCCATTTTGTGAAACGAGCAATTTTGTTTTTTTAAGTACAGGGAAAGTCGAGTCAGCATTCCATACTGCTGACTGGGCATGCCCATGTGGCAGATTGACTGGTCAACGAATTTCCTCTGACGAATCAAATTGTGACAAGTGGCACTACGTCATTATTTTGTAATGGTGTGTTTTGATTGGGTTTCATGGTGGCCAATCACAGGCTAACACGTGGCCCATCTAGGGGCCACCACGTCGCATCCCGAGGACCACCAAAATTTTGGTTATAGTCTGAGCAGAGGAGGTGGGAGTTGAACCTGCAACCTCATAGTCCACAGTGCAAAGCCTTACCGCCATACCATGAGTCGTGCTTATTAATACTATGGATCAATGTTGTATATAAAGTTTAATGAGTTATGGGACTGCAGTTCAGGCTAACCGCTAGGCCTCCACCCAACAGTCCCCAAACATCCGCATGTGAACACCCCGATGATTAATGATTTGAAATGACTGTATTAGTTTTGTTGTGCTAAGTGTATTTTCAGTTTAAAAACATGTGCATACTTGTCTCATTAGTTTGTATGAGGATTTAGGAATTTTACCATGAATTGTAGATGATTTTTAGCGAATTAAAAGCATAAAACAAGCTTAAATAACACTGAACAATAGTGTAAAATAGAGAAATAAGTCACCACATGAAATTTACACAACAGGCATGATGAAGTAGTTCACCCCTCCTGGGCTACATCTGCTGATCTAGCTCCCAATGGCATGTCAATATTTCATTGCTAAAATTTTTGCTATTATATGTAGATACAATGCTCTCATGGTTGTTTTCTCTGCACTAATGGCTCCAGAAATGCTCCAATTAGTCAAAAAATGACTCTTCATTCACTCAAAATGATCGAAAATTGGGCCTCCTACACTTTTTCCCAGTTTCACCTAGAAAAGCTCCACTAAAAGTGGAGAAGTACACTTAACTGGAGTTAAAATAGGTAATCTAGCCATAAATGGTGTGCCCTCCAAGTGTTTCGCCAAACCTAACTATGGCATTAATTGTTTGTGGTTGGGCACATGCACCTCCATAACCCGCGGTCATCGTGGTGGTTAGCGGAACCGTTGGGCGAAACTCGCAATAAACAATGGTTTTAATTGTGGTTGAACCGTTTGACTATGGGTTGAATGCTGGAGGTTAGCAATTTATCTGTGCGGAGGAGTTAACATCATTGTTTTCCATGTGACATATGACAGGAACTGCTAGCAGGTTAGGACCGTCGACGGTTCCCAACCCCCATACACCTTTTCCATATACCATAAATACAACCCGACACCCAATGTAGTTAAGAACTGTTGTCGATTCTTGTGGACCCTCACAAAATTTTGCAACTCCATTTATGGGACATGTGGCAGCCTCAAGGCTAGCCACGTGGCATCGTATGATTGCTTCTCCAAACCCATTCAACCAATAGCATTGTG
The DNA here is from genome assembly GCA_034641835.2 of Pinus albicaulis. Classification (NCBI taxonomy): domain Eukaryota; kingdom Viridiplantae; phylum Streptophyta; class Pinopsida; order Pinales; family Pinaceae; genus Pinus; species Pinus albicaulis. The sequence goes on along the minus strand of CM076570.1, from coordinate 1,607,143,536 downwards.
ACACTTGTCAAACAGTGATTATTCTGGTGGAAAGGAATATTCCTTTTTTTGACTATACATCCACCCACTTTTCTGACTGTGCATTCCAGTCAAACCTGGTCAACTGTCGCAAATTTAACTATTTGGCATTTCGATCAAAACGCGATATCTCCCTCATACGACATCAGTTTTTCGAACTGTTCACGGCACCAGAATCAGGAAGACGAGATCTATGCAACCATATTAGTTTCAACCCAATCCTATAACTTTTAATTTTGAGCAAAATTTGTGAACTCCTGGTCATTCCTCCCCATTGGGAAGATTTTGGACCCCAAAAGACTTGATTACCTATTTAATAGATGAGGCTATAGCTCCCTCACCTTTCCAACCTCCATCCATTTTTCCTTGCTTAGTTTAGTGCCTTTGAGCCCAACTCAAAGGTAGTTAACACTTACCCTCTTTGATGCTCTTGTCCTCTTGTCAAGAATTGTATCTTCTTTGATCTCATCCTAACATTTTGGCGAGAAATATTCAATAGAAGGTAGTTGAACATCACTTCCTTGATCATCGATCAAAGGTGGCTCATACAAGGGTAAGTTTTTAACATTAAAATCTGAATACATTTGCATATAAGAAGGCAAGTCAAGTTGGAATGCATAATTACCAACAGGTTTTATGATCTTGAAAGGACCATAGCGAATGGGTTTGAGATTTTTACCTTCCCCTTGCATCCTTTCTTTGCTAATGTGCAACCATACCTCATCTCCCTCTTGAAACTTGTGATCAACCCGGTATTTTACAAGCCTCTCTTTGTATTTTCTTTGACTTTTCTCAAGCTGTTCTTGAACTTGTTGATGTATAATCTGAATTTTCTCAATGAAATTTCGAGCCTTATCAATGTCACTATGGCCATCAATTGCAACATCCTTCCCAAAGATGAAGTCTATTCGCGATTTTCGAAAATAGCCAAAGCATACTTCAAAAGGTGAGGTTTGTGTTGAAGAGTGCTTTGCCTGGTTGTAAGCATGTTGAATGTAATGCAGTTGTTCATCCCAGAACTTAGTATGTTTGCTACAATATCCTCTCAATAGATGCACAATTGTTTTGTTCACCACCTCAGTTTGTCCATCTGTTTGTGGATGAAAAGCGATACTCTTTTTCAACTTGTTTTCCATCATTCTCCATAGATTTGACCAAAAATTCGCAATGAACCTGGAATTCCTGTCACTAACAATAGAAGTGGGCAATCCAAAATGGACCCAAACATTTTGAAAATAAATTTCAACAGTTTGTTAAGTAGTAATGGTTTTCTTACATGGAATAAGTATACACATTTTACTGAATCTATCCACAACTACATAAAGATAATCATGTTTCTTTCTTGACAAAGGTAGACCTCCAACAAATTCCAAGGAGACACTCTCCCATGGCCTTGATGGTACTAGTAGTGGCGTGTACAATCCAAGCTTCCTATTACTATGTTTACTTGTTGCACACATAGAACAACCTCTTATAAAACGTGACACACTATCTACCATGCGAGGCAAATAGAAATACCTACGTTAGATGCGCGACTATTTTTCTTACTCCAAAGTGTCAATCAATAAGACAAGAATGAGCTTCTCTCATGACACTTAGCCTCTCTCCTTGTGGAATACATAGCTTTCCCAAATGAAAAAACAAATTGTTATGCATGTGATAATCTTTTTCTTCAACTGATTCCCTTCACTCAAACTAGCATACACATCTTGAAAATCAATGTCATGTGCATATTGTTATATGTAACTCTCATGTACAACAAAATCATTTTTTATTAAAGTAGAAGCTCTAATGATTAGTCTTGAAAGCATACTTGAAACTTTATTGAAAATACTTTTCCTGTACCTTATAACCAAGTGAAATTTTTGAAGAAATCTCATCCACCTGATATGTCTTGATTGCGACTGCAAGTACTGTAATGGTTGGTGATCAGTGTGTACAATAGTCTCTTTACCCATCAAGTAGTGTTTCCACTTCTTGACACTTTGTACCAACGCATATAGTTATTTTTCATATGTAGGATAATTAGTCACAACACCATTAAAAGTTTCAGAATGAAAGGCGATAGGCTTACGATGCTGCAAAAGTACTGTACCCATGGCATAATCACTAGCATCAGTTTGTACCTTGAATCTTTGTCTCAAATTTGGTAATGCAAGGACTGGAGCTGAACTGATCTTATCTTTTAAAGATTCAAAAGCATGATGTTTTTTTCCTCCCTATTAAGGTCCCCCTAGTTTGCAAGATTGGAAAGAAAAAACACTGCAGGGTCTACATCAGAACCACTTTGGAATCCTAGGATCTAGCCCTCCTGGATTCAGAGAGGGATCTCTCTATATGTGTTTAGAATGATATGCTTTTAAAGCTCATGATATGATATTAGGCTAGTTATGAAGCACAAGGGATTTGTTTGTTTTTGGTTGGGTAGGATATCATCAAAATAAAGGAAGCCTTTTGAAGGGTAAAGGTGTGAGTAAGTTGAAAGAATGGTTCAACAGATAGGATAGGTAAGAGACAGTATCAATCCATTGGGCTATGGAGTCACAAAAGGATTTAATTGCACAACAAGTTTCAAGAGTGGTCCATGTGGCAAGTCATCTATATCAAAGGATCTCTTTAAGTTGATTTTGTGATATGGAACATTAAGAAGTGTGGTGAAAGAAGCAAACATATAAGAAAACAAAGGGCAGCCTAAGATCAGGTAAAGACTTTGAACCTATCCTGCTTTCAACATACTCTCAATGGAAAACATTTAAGATAAACAAAAAATAGCCTAAGATCAAGTAAGGATTGTTAACCTAGCCTGCTTTTAGCATACTTCAAAGGAAAACATTTAAGATAAACATAAACAGTAGCCTAAGATCAAGTAAGGACTTTTAACCTAGCCTGCTTTTGGCACACTCTTAAGGGATCTTTTCAAAGAAACTATTGGAGATAAACTAGAGGAAAGGGCTAACCATAAACTTCTCTAGTTCAACTTTAATTAGCAGACTTTTCAAGAAATTTCAAAGACAATGTCTCAAGTTGTACTCAGGAAACATGGGCTCACCAACACTTCAGTGGTTATACTCTATTGAATTATCCTCAAAGCACAATTAGAAGAAAACATAAAGATAAAACTTATCAGTGAGATTTAGGGTACTTTTAGAAGTAAATCCTAATCTAAACTTGTTGTTCTTTATCAGAGAAAGTGGACAATATGGAAACATAAGAAAAATAACAATTACAGTAAGAAAAACATCACCATTGACATAGACCAGGATCCCATAAATCAGCTTGTGTATTTGATGTTCAAACCAGTTACAAACTTCAAGTCCAGTAGGCCTTTACAGCTTCAAACTTCTCTTCTCAACCTGTCTTTATTCAATCACTAACAGAGCTTCAGTAGCTTCAGCAACTATTTACATTCAACAAGTAACCAACCAACCACAATACTAGGCTCCTCATATGATATATATAGGTAAATTGAGGAGGTGGAGTGAAAGGAAGGTCTAACTATTCAATTAATACAGAGTAAATGCTTCTTGACCTTTGGGAGGCATAATGGAGAAGGTATCTAATGTCTTAACTATGTTAATTGATTTTTACATTAAGTTTGATCAACTTCAATCACTTTTGTTGACTTTTGAGGCTTTTGGTAGGCCGGCAATTACTTTCTGAGCTGTCTTTGAAAATATTTCTGACTGTGCATTGAATTTGTATTCTTTTGAGGAAAATAAACTGGCAAGTGGCATTTCTGAGGATTAATTGCCTCACTGATGTGACAGTTGGAGGCTTTCCTTGTTGATCTGTGTTGATTTGGCACTTTAAACTTCAATTAGGCATTTGATTTGGCTTTTAGGCCTTCTTTAATCATCTTCTGTCTTAATTACCTTGCTGACTATTTTAATCTTCAATCTTTGTCCTTAACTCTTTGTCTTTATCCTTTATCTTTATGCTAATCCTTGCTTTTCTTTGATTTCTTCGATTAAGCCTTTAATCACTCTGTTTTCTTGCTTGCAGCGGTTTCTTTGGCATTTTGGAGGGTTTCATTGGTTAATCAATGTCCACGAAACATTGATTAAAACCCCAAAATTACACCCTAAAATCTCCTTTTCTTCATTATTTGGGCCTCAAAAGGTCGTCACCTTCGGCCCTGTCTCTTTATGGACTGTGGGAAGGCTTTTCGGCCTTAGAACCGCCATTGAACTTGCATAAACAAACAAAAACATTAATAAAAACCTGTACGCTGAGGTAAAACTGCTCTAGAGGCGTTGGGAAGTGTCAGAGGAGCATTGAGGGAGGGGATGAATGCGCAGAAGGGATTTCATGGTGGAACAATAAGAAACCAGGGTTTCAAATTTGAATTGGGCGCGAAGAGTTGATGAGCAGTTTTGGGAATACCGGGGATGGTTTTTCACATAGGACTTGGGCAGTAAGTGGTAATGAGCGGGGGGAACGCGATACATGTTAACGAATGGCACGTGGCTCCTGCAAAACCGTCATTTTCGCATTGAAAACACGCGATCAATTCTTTTGGAGAAACAAGCGCGAAAAGGATTTGGGGCCATCCGATCTGGGCAATCCAGATCGACGGTCATGGTTGCGCATGATGGTTGAAAAGCTGCATGGGAGAATAACGGTGGGGCCTAATGGTGATGTCACCTATTTTTTCGCAGAGCGGGCTTATTTGTTTGGCGGGGTGCAATGATGGGAAATAACGGTGGCCGTTGGATCTTTGAAGATCAACGGTTGTGAATCTGTTGCAGGGGGACTATAGAGGTACGGACCATCTTTTGGTCGGGTGCCTCCGTAGTGAAACAACGTCATCCGATCTAGGAGAAATCAACGACTAAGATTATAGCAGGCCTAGAGTGGTGGATGGAGGGGTTGTGGAAGCAGGAAACAAGGAGGAGCCTGATGACCATCAGATCTGCCAGATCAACGGTGCAGATCTGATCGGGGGGAAAAGGTCGGGCGTCGAATATTTACAAAGGAAAACAGGGATTGCAGGGAATAATAAAGGGAAAGGAGGTTAGGAGACAAGGTGGAGGAGACGGTCCCGTGGAGAGATAAGGTGACTGGAAGAGGAAATGACGAAGAGCCAAGGGCTTTAGTGCTCGGTTACGGGATGCGGTTTTATGAGCAACAGGGGCAGAGGGATTAAGGCCAAAGGGCTTAAGGCCTATTTTGATAAAATGTCGGAAAGGTTTAAAAAGGTGGGTTTTTAGCCTTTTCTAAAGGTTCTGATAGGGTAACAAAGGGTAGTTTAAACCATAAAAAGGGGTTTTTATAGGTTTAAAGAGTTTTTATGGGAAAATGAGGTAGAAAAGGGGATTTTTAGGGGAATGAGCTGATGAGTTAGGATAAGTGAAAATGAGTGAGGAAATGGGTGAAATGGGGGTTATGAAATGATGGGAAATGGCTTTGAAAAAATTTCTTTTCTATCAGCAGGGCTTCTTTGAAAAATCTTTTGTGGAAACAACAGTGAAGATGGTTTGTAAGATAAAAGACACCAAGAAGGCTTCAAGAACTAGCAGTTTTCCATGAAGACTGCTTCTTGAAGGCTTAAGAACATTTTTAGCCATCATTTGCTGTGAAAAAATTTACTGATGGCTAACAGTGGCTCCACTTAGGGATGGCAGCTCCTTGGAGGTGTCAAGAACCTCAGAAATTTATCTCTGGAATGTAGATCAATGTCCTACACCTTGAAAATCCTCTTTCTTCTTTGATCATGCTGCTTGAAAAGATAATCAACAGTTACATAATAACAAATCAATTTCTCCTAAACAACTACCCACACAGCCTACTTGTCCTAACATTTTTCTTCATAAGGTGCACTTCGACTTGCAAACATTTTGACATCAACATTTTATTCTTTTATTGAAAGCAGAAAATTAATCTAAATCTACCCTTATTTCTTCCATGAGTCCAGATTAAACAGTTGAACTCATAAATTCTCTACCTAACTATTATCTGTCAAGATTAGACTGTTTGACAGATCTTATTCTCTATTTTGTAAAACAGAAATTTAAATACAAACAAACCAGGATTAAGCTATCTGATTTGCTGTAAGACTATGGAATAAAAACCAGCTGCACATAGACTGAAATTTACAGAAATTTAAAACAAAATTGTGAAGGCTTAAGATCTGAAAATTATGAATATCCTTCCTTCTTTCTTTCAGCTCTGGTTTTGATCTTTTCAGAGATGTTCTTCTTCTTTACCTGGTTTAAGTTTTCAGCATGTTAGAACCAGTTCTTTTTCTTCTCCTTGGCTCAAGTTTTGGTCTAATTAGAGCCATTTATTTCTATCTTAATCTATTCTACTGATAAACCAATATTTCGTTGTTTGGAAAATCTTCTTCACTAATCCTATCAGCAATAAATTGAAATCTATCTAGTCATGATTAGGTTGTATGACTAAATAGCAGTGCTCTCTTTTAAGTAGTGGCATTTAGGCTTGCACACTTTCAGATTTTCCTTTTCTTTTTTGGTATGGGGTTGTACCTTTCTTCTTTTATATCTGTCCTCTTTTCTCTTTTTCTATTGTTTTTGTATTTTTTCTTTTTTCAAATTCAAAAGTAGTGTTATATACAATGAACAAAAAGCTTTGAAACTAAAATATTAGTTAACAAAAATAATGTTTGAGAATCTTTCCATTGACAAGACCTCCAAAATATTTAGCTCCATCCAATTCTTGCAGAAAGAATGCATTGTTTCCAATAGCAGATTGAATAAGATAAGGGCCTTTCCATAAATTATCAAATTTTCCATGTTTGCCCTTATCTTCTCTCCTTGAATCCCATTTCAATACTTTGTCACCAATTTTAAAGTCACTTGCCTGGTTCTTTTGTCAAACAGCTTCTTGATGTTTTCTTGTAGTTGTTGTGCTCTGATGTATACCTCCTCTTTGGTTTGTTGTAGATGTATAGTCTGGTTTATTCTTCTTGTCATATCATCATATTCAAACTGTACTTCTTGGATCAGCTTCATGACTGGCACTCCTAAACTGGTTGAAAATATTGCATTTGTTCCATAAACTAGCTGGTAAGGAGACATCCCAATTGACTTTTTAACTGTCAATCTGTCTGCCCATAATGCATGTACTAGCTTGTTGTGCCATGATTTTTTGTTTTCTTCCAACAACTTCTTGATTATGTTCACCAAACTTTTATTTGAGGATTCTGCCAACCCATTACCTTGAGGGTAATAAGTTGTAGAATGACCCAATATAATCTGATATTTATGACAGAATTCCACCATCTTTTTAGACCCAAATGCAGCAGCATTATCAGTTATGATCTTTCTAGGACAACCAAATCTAGACAGTATATGGTTTTCAAGGAATGAAATGATAACTGAGTCTGTGGCATTCCTAGAAGGGATGGCTTCTATCCATTTGGTAAAATAATCTGTTGCTGTGAGGATCCATTTATGTTGGGAAAATGAGGCAGGATGGATTTCCCTAATGAAGTCTAGACCCCACTGCTAAAAAGGAGCTTCAACAATGACTAGTTGCAGAGGTAAGGAAAGCAGCTTTCTTTTTCCCTCAAATATTTGGCATTTGTGACAGGCAATAATCATTTTGTGGATATTTTGAAAGAGGGTGAGCCAATAGTAACCAACTCTAAGGATTTTGTTAGCAGTTGACTTCCAATAGAGGTGGCCTCCACATTCTCCTTCATGAAACTCGTGCTTGATCTTATCTGCATCATTCTCAGGCAAACATTTAAGTAATAATCCACTAGCATTTTTCCAATATAAACATTTATTCAAAATACAGTAATTTACAGCTTTTAACTTTAAGAATCTTGCCCTTTTTTTAGAAAAACCAGGAGGGACATTGAGGTTGAGCAATACATATAAAATATCAACATACCAAGATGAATTCATAAAATGATCTTCAATAATTGGAGTTGTCAACTCTTCATGTTCATCTAATGCATTAAACATGTTTATATCAAGAGCTTGAAAGTTGCATTCAGCCATAAGTTTTGCTAGTCCTTGACCCTTTATGAGCTTAGTGGGCTTGATTTTTAAGTCATATTCTAAAATTATAGCAATCCACTTTCCTCTTTTGCCATCTAGATCTTGGGTCAATATGTCTTTTACAACTGAATGAGGCACAAATGCTATGATGTGGGAGTGCAAAATGTAAACTTTGAAGTATTTTAAGGCTTTGACTAAGGCAAACGCTTGTTTTTTCATTATATTGTACTTCAGAGGTGCATCTCTTAATGCCTTGTTGAAAAATTCAATTGGTTGCTCTTGTCCCTTCAAGTTTTTCTGTAATAGGACAACAGCTACTGTGTGTTCTGATGCAAATGAAAATATGAAGAAATCTTTTGTAAAATCAGGACTGATAAGAATTGGTGTTTTGGTAAGTGCTTGTTTTACCAGCTCAAATGATTTCTTTACTTCTAAGGTTCATTTAACTCCTTCTCTTTTAAGCATGTTTGTCATGTTTCTAAGGAGTTCAGCTAAATTAGGTATGAATCTTCTCAAGAAATTAATCTTTCCAATGAAAGATTGAAGTTCCTTGATGTTTCTAGGATGGTTAATTTTCAATATACCATCAATCATCTTTGGGTCTATCCTTATTCCCTCTTCAGATATGATATGTCCAAGGAATTTACCTTCTTGGAGACCAAACAATGTTTTCTTTTAATTTAAAGATAAACCATATTTTCTACATTTTTCAAAGACTTTTCTCGACTGTATTAGGTGTTCTTCATCTGTTTTTTAATATACAGTTATATCATCTAAATAAATCACTATGAAGTAACATATTTCTTCTGAGAATGTTATATCCATGGCTCTCTGAAATGTGGCACCAACATTCACTAAACCAAAGGGCATTTTCAAATACATGAAAGTACCCCAAGGAGTAGTAAAGGTTGTTTTGAGTTGATCATCAAGATGTACCAATATTTGATTGTAACCTAAGAAGCCATCTAGCAAAGAAATTCTTCTAGAACCAACTACCCTTTGTAAGATATGATCCAATTTGGGCAAGGGATAGTTGTCCTTTAATGAGGCTTTGTTTAAGTTTCTAAAGTCAATACAAAGTCTTATTTCTCCTGTTTTCTTCCTGACTAATACAAGATTAGACACCCACTCTGAGCGTCTCACAGGGACAATAATTCCAGCATCATACATTTTTCTAATTTCTTTCTCTACCAGAGGTAATTGAACAGGGTTGATCCTGCACAATTTTTGTCTAAAAGGCTTCTGGTTTTCTTTGAGGGAAATCTTATGCTGGATTATTTCTGTATCATATGACTTCAGGTCTTCATAACTCCATGCAAATACATTAGAAATTTTTTTAAATAGCTCAATGTATTTCAGTTTAATGTGAGCTGGCAGTGTCTTGGATAATTTGATCATTTTAGGCTTTTCCTCACTGCCTATGTTGCATTCTTCCACTTCAGCTTCAATAGGTTACAGTTTTGGCTTTTTGGCAACATCATTTAAGTCAAACAATTCTTCTAAAGGGACCAGTCCTTTTGGCAAGCTTTTATTTTTAGATTGCAACACTTCTAAGTCTTCTTTTTATAAATCTGTGTTATTTTCTGTTGTATGTTCAGGTTCTTTGAATAACAGATTTATATCAGCAATCTCAAGAGACTTTTCTTCTTCAAAAAGTGGGTTTTCTTCAGTAGAATAGTCTTGTTCATACTTTGAATCTAAGTTTGGTATTTCAAATTCATTTTTGGACTATAGGAAGTCTTCTATTTATCTATCTCCTTCAAAAACTTGCTAGTATTTTTCATTATCCTGGACAGCTGGTCTATATTTGACTTGGATGGTGTATTGTTTGCTTTCATAAGGTCTTAGACATGTACTAGCAGTAAAGGCTAATCCATTGGCAAGAATGTTTTGGTTCCTTGGGACAAAGGTAAGTTGGAATTCAGCAAATATTTTTAACAATTCCATGGTATCATCTCTATAGGCTCTAAGTCTGGGATGTTTAGTAGTGTATTCCCCATTTACTTGCCTAATTATCAATTCTGAATCTCCATGAACTCTTATTCTTTTGGCCCCTAATTTTTTTAATAAATTTAGGCCTAAAAGGAGAGCTTCATACTCTGTTATGTTATTTGTGCAATGGAAGTTTAATCTATAGGAATGACCCTTAGCATGATTTTTTTCAGTGTTGTGCACCCATATGCCTACTCCTACACCAGTTTTAGAGCAAGACCCATCAAAAATCATACTCCAAAGAGGACTGTCTTCATATTTATCATTCATTTCATTGTTGTCCTCTCCGTTTTGTTTGCCTAATCTGTCACTGTGTTGTTCTTGTAGGACTGCACTGTGCTTGTCTTTATTTTGTTTCTCAAGATTTTCAATGTTTTGAGGCTTTATTCTTTGATGTCCTTGATTTGTACTATGTTTATAACTGTTTTTTACCTCAAGAACTTCAATTTGTTTGCTTTGGATTTCTGAGTTTGAAAACTAATCTAATGATTTTTCCTTTCTCTCCTTTTCCTCTATGGCTGCCACTATGTTTGGATGTGGAGTGACCACTATATTGGCTGATGTTTCATTGACTAACTCTTGCTCATTAGGAATCTCATCATTGTAAAGAATGAATGAGTCAAGGTTAGTGTGTATGGAATAAAGAGGAGAGTTTTATGGTCTTTGTTGGTTACTCACCATGTATTTCATGTGTGTTTCCCTATAGAGTCTTCTAGGTTGACTAAAGACAGGGATGGTGGCATAAGTCATATCCATCTGCATAGTACCTTGCAACTTAGCACCCTGTGATTTTGAAAGAAGCATGCCATATTTGGGGGATATATCAGCCACTACAATGTCCATCACTAAGCTTTTGGCTGGAATTTGGGCTAAGTTAACACATAGATATTTTATTAGGCCTAGGCATCTCACTCTGCTTGAATCAAAGGAATATAAATCTTTATAAGGTCTAGTTACCTCAAGGCCTAATCTTTCCATTATTACTTTGGGCATGAGGTTATGTGATGCTCCTAAATCAAGCATGGCATTGTGCAAAATGTTATCATGGATGTTCAAACTGATGTAGAATGGAGGGGTAGTTCCTTCTTGAAATTTTCCTTCAATATTAGGACCAAACAGAAGCTCTGGTGTATCATCATTCAAGTTAAAAATATCATGAATATCTTCTATGTTCAAAGCTTTCAAAACTTGAAATTTATATACATTTTGAGTGACTAACTCAGTGAATGGGATAGAGATTTTGATTTTGGCAATTTCACTCTCTAGGCTAAAAGGAATCTGATTTTTCAAAATGTTTGATTCGGCCTTCTTAGTCACTGATTCATCAACAAAATCAGCTTGCTGATTTCTACTATTTACAGTAGTCAAAATGGTTTTTTCAGGAGCATTAGCTGAAATGCTAGTGCTGCTAGGGTCACCACTCTGTTTTTCATTGATTTGGGTGTCTTTTCCCTTGTTTGGATCAGAACTTTCAGCCACTGTTTTATTATTTTCTACTGTCTTTTTGGAAGTATTTACAGGGTTGTTTTTGGCAGAATTATCAGAGGTTTTGTTCCTATGAGTTTCTTGATTCTTTTTACTTCTTAGATCACATTGTTTACATGATCCTATGATGGCATTTTCAAAGTTTTGTTCATAGTATTCAGTTTTTAGTCTTCTATCATCATAGGGTGTATATAGACCTTGTTTTCTTTCATGGAGGAAATCAGAATCCTCATTACTTACTCCCAACATGTTTATGTTATCATCATCTATTTGTTCATTTGTTTCTCCATCCTCATTTACATAATTTTCTTGAAAAGGAGGTCTAATTTGTTGATCAGCATCTCTTTGTTTGTTCTGAGGTTGATTTCTTCTAAAGTTTTGATTTTGGTTTTGGGATTGATTTCTATTTTGAGGAGCTGATTGATTTTCTATAGATTGTGCTCTCTCATAAATGTTCATCCTCTTCATCATCTCCTCCATCATCCTTTCCATTTTTGAGTCAGATGTGGAAGGTGCAGCTTCATCCCTAAATGATACCCTCTTCTCAACCTTCATTCTAGCTCTCTTATCAATCATATTTGCTTCCACACTAAGAGCTCCCTTCTGCGTGTCTTATAAAGTTAAGGGATCCCTTTCTCTTAGATGATAGGCCATTTCGGGATCAAATCCTTCAGGGAATTTGGCCAAAGCTGAGCCTTGTGGAGGTTTAAAATCTGGGGGTAGTGTGTTATAAACACTATTAAATCTAGTGCAATAATTTTGAACACTTTCCCCAGTATTTCTCTTGAGGTTGTTGTAATCTAAAAGTATTTGGAGAGGGTTCTTCATAATTTCCCATCTGTTTATGAATGTTTGATGGAAAGCTTGGAGGTCATTAATACTATTAGGGGTTAACTTTTTGAACCATTTTCTTGCTTCTCCCCCTAAACTTTAAGCAAACAATCTGAGTTTAACGGTTTCATCATCTATCTCATTTCTATCAAAATAGTCATTCATCTTGTCCACATGTAGTTGAGCAGTAATAGAACCACTAGCATCATATAATGGAATCTTAGACTGATAGTCCTGTGGCAAATTTAATAAAGGTAAAGGAAGGACTAGAGGAGCATACCATGCTGCCATGATAGGAGGTTGTGGAAAAAATGGGGGGTTTACAAGTGGAGGGTTTATGAAAGGAGGGGGAGGATGGAATGGAGTAGTTTGAACAGTGGGTGTATGAATAACAGAAGTACTTGGACCAGCAAGAGACTATTGAGCAGATCTAGGATGAGAGAAACCAAAGTTATGAATGAAATGCAGATCAGGTGGGGTAATTTCTCTACTATCAGTATGTGCACCACTATGTTGGGGTGAGTGTGGAGGCTCAAAGTATATTTGATCTATATCACTAAGTGACTTAGTTCTGGATGGGTTTCTTATGAATGGTAAGTCAACTTGTATATCTTGCAGAGCTGAGAGATTGTCAGAGACAGAGTTAGCTCTATGAATTGGTCTGACAACAGTTGAAGTCTTGGATTTAGGAGATATCCTAAGGATACTTTCTGGATTATCAACTATCTCAGGAGGATTTGGGTCAAGATAAGCTCTAGTATAAATTCTTCTAGAAGCCACTATGTGGTGTTTTAAGACATAATGATGAGAAAATTTCAACCAAGTATGACAGTCTTTTAAAGGCTAACTAATCTTTTTCAAAGAAAACTCAATCCTCAAAGTTCTTCTTAACTGGGTTTGAATGATGTTTGAAGGATAAAATAATTTCCCAATGGAGTCTTAGGAAAAACCAGTGGGGTCAGCAGGCCTACTCAATACCAATGGAGTCGCCAGGTGAAGAATTTTCACTTGTTTTCAAGGTTTGTTTGTTGTTCACCATCAACAATCAATAATAACTAGTCTTGTTGACACTTGTCTCATTTAGAAATAGGGGTTAGATGAGTTGTGAAGTTATATATTACTCAATATTCCCCAGTATGGTCGCCACTATGTTAGGGTCCCTGTAGTTTGCAAGATTTTCAAGAACAAACACTGCAGGGCCTACATCAGAACCACTTTGGAATCCTAGGATCTAGCCCTCCTGGATTCAGAGAGCGATATCTCTATATGTGTTTAGAATGATATGCTTTTAAAGCTCATGATATGATATTAGGCTAGTTATGAAGCACAAGGGATTTGTTTGTTTTTGGTTGGGTAGGATATCATCAAAATAAAGGAAGTCTTTTGAAGTGTAAAGGTGTGAGTAACTTGAAAGAATGGTTCAGCATATAAGATAGGTAAGAGACGGTATCAATCCATTGGGCTAGGGAGTCACAAAAGGATTTAATTGCACAACAAGTTTCAAGAGTGGTCCATGGGGCAAGTCATCTATATCAAAGGATCTCTTTAAGTTGATTTTGTGATATGGAACATTAAGAAGTGTGGTGAAAGAAGCAAACATATAAGAAAACAAATGGCAGCCTAAGATCAGGTAAGGACTTTGAACCTATCCTGCTTTCAACATACTCTCAAGGGAAAACATTTAAGATAAACAAAGAATAGCCTAAGATCAAGTAAGGACTTTTAACCTAGCCTGCTTTCAACATACTCTCAAAGGAAAACATTGAAGATAAACATAAACAGTAGCCTAAGATCAAGTAAGGACTTTTAACCTAGCCTACTTTTGGCATACTCCTAAGGGATCCTTTCAAAGCAACTATTGGAGATAAACTAGAAGACAGGGCTAACCATGAACTTCTCTATTTCAACTTTAATTAGCAAAATTTTCAAGAACTTTCAAAGAAAATATCTCAAGTTGTACTCAGAAAACATGGGCTCACCAACACTTCACTGGTTATACTTTATTGAATTATCCTCAAAGCACAATTAGAAGAAAACATAAAGATAAAGCTTATCAGTGAGATTTAGGGTACTTTTAGAAGTAAATACTAATCTAAACTTGTTGTTCTTTATCAAAGAAAGTGGACAATATGGAAACATAAGAAAAATAACAATTACAGTAAGAAAAACATCATCATTGACATAGACCAAGATCCCATAAATCGGCTTGTGTATTTGATGTTCAAACTAGTTACAAACTTCAAGTCCAGTGGGTCTTTACAGCTTCAAACTTCTCTTCTCAGCCTATCTTTCTTCAATCACTAATAGAGCTTTAGTAGCTTTAGAAACTATTTACATTCAACAAGTAACCAACCAACCACAATACTAGGCTCCTCATATGATATATATAGGTAAATTGAGGAGGTGGAGTGAAAGGAAGGTCTAACTATTCAATTAATATAGAGTAAATGCTTCTTGACCTTTGGGAGGCCTAATGGAGAAGGTATCTAATGTCTTAACTCTGTTAATTGATTTTTACATTAAGTTTCATCAACTTCAGTCACTTTTGTTGAATTTTGAGGCTTTTGGTAGGCTGGCAATTACTTTCTGAGATGTCTTTGAAAATATCTCTAACTGTGCATTGAATTTGTATTCTTTTGAGGAAAATAAACTGGAAGGTGGCATTTCTAAGGATTAATTGCCTCACTGATGTGGTAGTTGGAGGCTTTCCTTGTTTATCTGTGTTGATTTGGCACTTTAAACTTCAATTAGGCCTTTGATTTGGCTTTTAGGCCTTCTTTAATCATCTTATGTCTTAATTACCTTGTTGATTGTTTTAATCTTCAATCTTTGTCCTTAACTCTTTGTCTTTATCCTTTATCTTTATGCTAATCCTTGCTTTTCTTTGATTTCTTCGATTAAGCCTTTAATCACTATGTTTTCTTGCTTGCGGGGGTTTCTTTGGAATTTTGGAGGGTTTCGTTGGTTAATCAATGTCCACGAAACATTGATTAAAACCCCGAAATTACACCCTGAAATCTCCTTTTCTTCGTTATTTGGGCCTTAGAAGGTCGTCACCTTCAGCCCTGTCTCTTTGTGGATTGTGGGAAGGTTTTTTGGCCTTAGAAACGCCATTGAACCTGCATAAACAAACAAAAACATTAATAAAAACCTGCAGGCTGGGGTAATACTGCTCTGGAGGCGTTGGGAAGTGTCAGAGGAGCATTGAGGGAGGGGATGAATGCGCAGAAGGGATTTCATGGCGAAACAATAAGAAACCAGTGTTTCAAATTTGATTTGGGCGCGAAGAGGTGATGAGCGGTTTTGGGAATACTTGGGATGGTTTTTCGCATAGGGATCAAGCGGTAAGTGGTAATGAGCAGGGGGAACACGATACACGTTAACAGCTGACACGTGGCTCTTGCAAAACCGCCATTTTCATGTTGAAAACATGTGATCAATTCTTTTGGAGAAACGAGCATGAAAAGGATTTGGGGTCGTTCGATCTGGGCAATCCAGATCGACGGTCATGGTTGGGCGCGATGGTTGAAAAGCTGCGTTGGAGAAGAACGGTGGGGCCTAACGGTGATGTCACCTATTTTTTCGCAGAGCGGGCTTATTTGTTTGGCGGGGTGGAAGGATGGGAAATAACGGTGGTTGTTGGATCTTTGAAGATCAACGGTTGTGAATCTATTTCGGGAGGACTATAAAGGTACATACCATCTTTTGGTCGGGTGCCTCTGTAGTGAAACAACATCGTCCAATCTAGGAGAGATCAATGATTAAGATCATAGCAGGGCTAGAGTGGTGGATGGAGGGGTTGTGGAAGCGGGAAATGGGGAGGAGCCTGATGACCGTCAGATTTTCCAGATCGACGGTGCAGATCCGATCGGGGGTAAAAGGTCGAGCGTCCAAGATTTACAAAGGAAAACAGGGATTGTAGGGTATAATAAAGGGAAAGGAGCTTAGGAGATAAGGTGGAGGAGACGATCCCGTGGAGAGATAAGGTGACTAGAAGCAGAAATGACGAAGGGCCAAGGGCTTTAGCGCTCGGTTACGGGATGCGGTTTTATGAGCAATAGGGGCGAATGGATTAAGGCCAAAGGGCTTAAGGCCTATTTTGATAAAAGTTCAGAAAGGTTTAAAAAGTTGGGTTTTTAGCCTTTTCTAAAGGTTCTGATAGGGTAACAAAGGGTAGTTTAAACCATAAAAAGGGGTTTTTATAGGTTTAAAGAGTTTTTATGGGAAAATGAGGGAGAAAAGGGGATTTTTAGGGGATGAGTTAGAATAAGTGAAAATGAGTGAAGAAATGGGTGAAATGGGGGTTATGAAATGATGGGAAATGGCTTTGAAACAATTCCTTTTCTATCAACAGGGCTTCTTTGAAAAATATTTTGTGGAAACAGAAGTGAAGATGGTTTGTAAGATAAAAGACACCAAGAAGGCTTCAAGAACTAGCAGTTTTCCATGAAGTTTGCTTCTTAAAGGCTTAAGAACATTTTTAGCCATCATTTTCTGTGACAAAATTTACTGATGGCTAACACTCCCCATTGGAAGCCTTTCTTCACACTTTTCATAGCATGCATAGGAGTTGCGATGGAATAAAAATTAGCAATAAACTTCCTCCAATATTAAGCTGCACCTAAGAAACTTCTTACATCAGTTACTGTTTTGGGTGTGGACCAAATCACAATGGCCTCCACTTTATAAGTATCAATCCTCAATTATCATCCTCGTACAATATGTCCCAAATAGACCAAAGAAGTCTTTCCAAACTCACACTTTGACATCTTTGACAATTTCTCTTTCTTCAGAATATCAAGCACTCTATTCACATGCAAGACATGATCTTCTCTTGTTTTGCTGAAAATTAAAATGTCATCTAAGTACACAATAGAAAAGTCATCAAGGAATGGTCACAAAACACTATCCATAACTCACATGAAAGTTGTCAGTGCATTACACAAACCAAAACGTATAACTAGCCACTCAAAGAGTCCTTGTTTGGTTTTGAATGCTATTTTTCATATATCACTTTCTGTAATTCTTACTTGATGATATCCACTTCGTAAATCTAACTTAGTGAAAAAATTTCTTCTTTCAGCTGGTCAAGCAAATCATCTATTCTTGGGAGTGGGTAATGATTTTTTACCGTAATCTTGTTCAAAGCTCGAAAATATACACACATGTTCCAAGTCCCATCTTTCTTTGGTATCAAGACTATGGGTGAACCACATGGCGAGGTGCTTAGCCTTATGATTCCTTTATCCAACATCTCTTTGATTTGCCTCTTTATTTCAGCATTCTCCATTATTGACATGCGATACATACCGATATTTGGAAGAGGACAATCCTGCTGCAACTGAATCTCATGTTGAATTTCCATTTTTGGAGGCAATCATGTTGGCTCCTGAAACATCTCATGATGTCCATTAACCACATCATATAAATCTGATTTCATCTTAGGTTCACATCCTTCAAAATATTCACGATTAATATCAGCTTTAGGATTAATCATAAGAAGAAGAAAATTCTTACTTGAATTTACAAGCCTCTTTACCTGTCCATCATTTACCAAAGCAATGTTTGTCTTCATGCGATGTGCTATAACAATGAACTCCTTGCCATACTTGAATAAATGATACTTGTTCTCATGGTGATAGAATATCGCTTTTCTGTCATACAAGTAAGGACTCCCTAATACAATACCAGTTATGTCAAGCGGAACCACATCTAATTCAACTGTGTCAACAAAGCTTGCAGTGATTGCAAACCTCAATATACATTTCTTTGACCTATAGATTTGCATCCTTACAAATCCAACCCAATGGATATGGTTTTGGATGTGGTATGGTCTCAAGGTTAAGTTTCTTGACCAAATATTTAGAGATTAATTTTCTTATGACCCACTGTTAAACAATGTGTCAATCTTGGTATGCTTGGATATGACCCTCACATGAAACAGTGCTATTATTTCTTCTTCATTTGGAGTGTTTATGTGGCAGTTTGATTTACTGGTACTGGGTTTAGTTTCAATTTCTTTTCCCTTCATGTTCTTCAATCTCATGGTTGTAATTTTAGATTCATCACCTGAATCAGATCCTAAATCATGTTGAGTTGTAGCAACAGTTTTTTGTTTCCTTATGTTATTGGGTTTCTTTGGCCTCATTTCAGGATGTAATTTCCAACAATGAGTTTCATCATGGACTTCTTTTGAACAATGTTTACAAACCATTTTTTCTCTCTCTTTCTTAACAGTTGCATTATTTTTGTTTTTACCTTTTGAGGTCCTTTCCTTGGCTTTAACCTTAAAAGGTTTCTTTCTACCCTCTAGCTTCTAGATGTGTGGCCCGAACACAAACTTCATCTACACTGGTGGGGTTAAACATGAGAATAGTATGTTTTAGGTAGCTATGTAAGCCTCCTATGTACTTTAGCAAAGTATCTTGGCTTTGCAAATCCACGCCTATTAAAAGAGCTCTTCTCCTAAATTTGGGGGTGTATTCTTGTACATTTTGTCTCCTTTAATTGCCTAAAGTTCTGCCAGTTCATGATGCTTTTCTACATATGAGCTAATGGATAAAAATGTTGTTTAATAGTAGTAATGAAATATGACTATGATAGAATAATCTTACCATGTTTCTTGATTTCCTCCTTTGTCTTGGCTTCCCACCAAAAAAGTGATGCACCTTCCATTCTCAAAGAAGCTAATTGAATTTTTGTATCATCATCTTGAATTTTCTGTATTCTCAAATAGAACTCCAATTATCTAGCTTTTCTGCATTTACTTCACCATTAAACATTGGAAATTCAAACTTAACATCAAGTTTTAAAAAAGAAATTTTACCAGTGTTCTTGGACTTGTGTGGCTGATGTACTGAAGAAGAAGTAGAGGATGATGATGATGGTTATGAGGGTGAAGATGATGGCTCCCCATTGCCTCCATTTCCTCCATTTCCCTTCTTTGACTTATCTTCATCATGGTGACCTCCTAAAGATCCTTATCCTTCCTTGTGAATTTTAGATCCTTCTCCTTCCAATCTCTCATTCCTTTCTTGATAAAGGATTCTAACCATCTCAGTCATGTCAAGAAATGCTTTCCTAAACACTCTTTCTTCATGGATTTCTCCTTCCTCATGAGGCATGCTTAATGGAGCTTCTGCTTCTTTAGGAGGTGAACTAGGTAGTGGAGATTGTGGAAATATTGCTCTCCTTTGCTTTGGCTCTTTTTTAGACCCTTCTGCTTCCACCAATTTGTCTTCTCCTCTTTTGAGCTTAAGCCTTGTAAGCATCTAAAACTTGCAAACAGTTAAACAATTCTTTGCACTAAACAACACCAGAGAATAAACTCTAGCTCTGATACCAACCTAACCTGAAATGACTGTATTACTTTTGTTGTGCTAAGTGTATTTTCAGTTTAAAAACATGTACCTACTTTTCTCATTAGTTTGCATAAGGACTTAGGAATTTGACCATGAATTGTAGATGATTTTTAGTGAATTAGAAGCATAAAACAAGCTTAAATAACACTGAACAATAGTGTAAAATATTGGAATAAGTCACCACATGAAATTTACATAGTAGGCATGATGAAGTAGTTCACCCTTCCTGGGCTACATCTGCTGGTCCAACTCCCAATGGCATGTCCATCTTTTATTATGCTCAAAATTTTACTATTACATGTAGTTACAGTACTCTAATGGTTGTTTTCTCTGCACCAATGGCTCCAAAATACTCCAATTAGTTAAAAAATGACTCTTCATTCACTCAAAATGGTAAAAAATTGGGCCTCCTACACTTTTGCCCAGTTTCACCAAGGAAAGCTCCACTAAAAGTGGAAAACTCCACTTAACTAGAGTTAAACTAGGCAATCCCACCATAAATGGCGCGCCCTGCAAATTTTCCGTCGAACTTGACTGTGACATTAATTGTTTTCAGTTAGGCACATACACCTCCAAAACCTGCGATCATCGTGGTGGTTAGCGGAACCGCTGGGCGGAACTCACAATAAACTGTGGTTGTAACTACGGTTGAACCGTTTGATTGCGGGTTGAACACTAGAGGTTAGCACTTTATCTACGCGAAGGAGTTAACATCATTGTTTGCCATGTGACATACGACGGGAACCGCTGGCAGGTTGTGACCACCGACGGTTCCCAACCCCCAAACGCCTTTTCCATATACCATAAATACAACCTGACACCCAATGTAGTTAAGAACTATCGTGTAGTGAGGTGGTAAAGACTGTGCGTGCCCAGTGGGAGGTCTCGGGGTCGATTCCTGCGGACCCTGACAAAAAATTTCAACGCCATTTCAGGGACATGTGGCAGCCTTAGGGCTGGCCATGTGGCATCCTATGATTGGCTCGTCCAAACCCATTCAACCAATAGCATTGTGACACTTGTCAAACAGTGATTAGTCTGGTGGAAAGGAATATTTCTAGGAATATTCCTTTTTGGTGATTGTACATCCACCCACTTTGTT